>JACBWV010000925.1:0-134340 GCA_013435795.1 Chlamydomonas sp. ICE-L
TCCGTTCGATCGCAAGGAAGACGACTACGTCGATAACCACCCAGAGCGCGCCGCCCTTTTGGTATCCATCAACGACTTCGTCACACAAGAGCTTATCTCTACACGGCGTCTAAAAACTAATAGGGATTTCCCCCACCCCACACATTCTTCCCGAACTCATGCTACCCCCCTCCTCACTCGCCTTGCATCGGATCATGTCCCTCTGAATGTCGCCGAATACATGGCTGCAACAATGGTCTGGATATCGTGATACTCGCGCCCCCTTTGCGACATTGCCAAAAGCGCAATGCTCTAAAGACGACCAAGCAGCGCACGGTCACGTACAACTCACGCACCTCCAGCCAAGCAAGGACGAAGTGATAGTACAAATGTCATGCGTGACGGAGTCTGCGCGATTTAAGAACCGACGCATGAAGAGAACGCTCCCGGGAGGTCCCCTGCCACCTTTATGATAGAGGACGGAATGCACGAGAAGAACCCTCCTTATTCTCCTCTTCTAGCATGTGAACGGACAAACAACCGCCTGTCACTTGTCTGCCCTGACTGATCTGGTAAAGAAGAGAACATGCCAACGCGCGCCATATGTCCCGCGACCACCGACATGGTGCGTCCCATCCTCCTTCTGCTCCACTACCGGAGAAGACCACGCGACCCTCTATCGTGGCGCGTATGAGATGCGGTCGCTCGTTATTGCTACGCTTTATTATCATGAACGCTCCCGAAACGATGGCCCTCAGAGCGGCACTATGTTCTGTACCTGTTTGCGTCCGATGAGACTGGGTGCGCGATCCACCGGAGCCGATCCAAGAACATGGAACTGTCTGGCGCCAAATATGAAGAGGCACTTATCTCCACTGGTCGAATTGCCAGCTGCCATTGTTTCGCAAAAGAAGACGAGTTTGACGGGGTCGTTGATCGCTCTCCTCCTTCCATTAGAGACGAACAGAACTGCGCGGTCCACGCACGCGGTGGTAGGAGCCTCCTTGAGAGTTCTTTGTATTTGTCTCCTCTTCCTGACGCGAACTGGGTGTAGAGAACCTTTCTTGTTACGATATGTGTAACAACAAACAACAATACACTATGCAACAATAAGCTAGTGCAAAGATCAACATCGCTGCCGCTAGCACAGTCTGTAAAGATGAACATGGTGTGGTGGTGGTAAGCGTAATATATCATGTTTCATTTTATGTTCCCACTGAGGACCACAAAAAAATCGCCCCAACAGTATGCAACAAACGTCAGTACAATTGGCCTAATGCGGAGACCATCATCAAAATCAACATCACTCGATCGACATCACCAAGGTCTGATACTCTAGTAATAAAGAAAGGACCAACATCGGCAGCAACTAACAAAACACAATAGCAATAGCAATAGCAACACTACCAAGAACCTAAAACGACCACCAAAATTGGTGACTATAAGTCAGTATGCATCCCCTAACAAACCGCCAGTAACAAACTTGCGAAGAAACCAGATGTTGGTTTAAGCAAGAGTAAGACTGCGACCACTCAAAACAACTGGTGCGAAGACAACAACGAACTTATAATGAAGCACATTTCGTTCTTCTTCGACGCGTCGCGAACAGTTACATTCCACAACCCTCTGTAATCACTGTCACGAAAAACAATGGTAAGTACAAGCGTTCAGAAAAAATGAGTAATCCGCCCACAAGACAAAGCCCGCCAACAACGTACAAGATGCTTACGTTATCGTTTCCTGCGATACTAAAGAGTACTACTTTACTTCACTAAAGTATCCAAAGAAACGTTTCTTCGCCAAAGTCCTTTCGTACAAGTTATTACCAGTTCCTCCATCATCTAACCGGCCTTCCTGAAGCTTTTTCCGGTTTGTTACGACAACCGGTTCTGAAAGCTAGTAATTAAAATGGTGGCAATTATGATGTCGAAGTATAGAAAAACAGCGTGTGGTACTGATACTGTCTATTATGTATTTGCTATGAGTGCTTAGAAATGCGGTCGCCAAGACGCGGCTGTTAACTTCTATGAAACCTGTAAACGGTCCCTTGGCGTACACCACATGTTTCCCGACTCCGTTGTGCGATGTCCGCATCTGGGACGAGCCATCACACATACTGTATACCCAACTATCGTCCGGACAACAAATGGTGGACACATATCCAGTTTCCAACTCTCGAATACCAGGTGATTGTTTTAAAGTTTTGGTATTCATTTTGGTACATTATCCTGTGGGTACAAACCCTTACACTCGTGCCGTGAAAGCATGAGTGGGCGACGGAGGGCAAGTACTGTTTCCTGGGGTGATCGATCCCTGACTGCGTTGTTTGTTTCCCGATCCCTATGAGGGTGAGCTGAGGGAGCCAGTAGCATTTGTGTTGTTTGCATTTTTTGGAGGTTACACAACCAACCAATATAGATCCCATGAAAATAAACATTATGGAAAGATGAAAATAAACCAGTCCTTCATATTTATTGAGAATTGTATAAAGAATTGGGGATATGATAAATACGGCGATAATATGCCTGGCTGCTGTCGTATTTATTAGTTTTTGAAAAAAAATATTACGGTTCCATGTATTTTTTAAATTTTTATGTTATATATTTTTGTGGGGCCGCTATCCGCAGTAACAGCCGAGGATGGCGCCGCGTTTGAATTGTGATGGATGCTACACTCAACTTGACTCATGTTTCATGTGAAACACGATATAGTTACACCGAATGTGGTGCGTACAACGAAGCGGTGTTCATTTTAGTATTCCGTTGACTGTATCAATGTCCTATAAAGTGTGTATGCGTTTCCATTCCTCTACAACCAGCTTACCTCATTAAAATAAGGTTTCCGACAATGTTCTTTCCGTAATTTGAATGTCCATGCGACAATCCCGAGTGTCGTTTTAATGTGTAAATGCACACGAAGATAGACATCTTCTCTTATTTCGTCAGAGCTTTCAATGTTCATCCGATCTTTATGGCAATGATACTACATGACAAATGGCTCGGTCCCCTGTCTTTTGTTTCGTCTACTTATCGAGCGCCATATAAGAACCTATTTGTAGAACAAACAACTACTCGCAGAGGACTCTCGAAATCTAGTATGTCAACACAACAACAAATCTCCATTCGAAATCTGTGTTGTGATCACAAATTCATCTCGCCCCTCTCACAGCCGCATCTTAAATCCGTCCTCCCTATCAACTCCGTTTCTCTGGAAACGTAAAAGTGGGACGTGACCGTCTTTCTTCAGCACACCATCATAGACCCGCGATTTACTCTGCGTGCCGGCATGCCTTGTGCGCATGATCAGTGCTCGGGGAGTTATCGCCTGTCTCTTTTCTTATGGCGGTTCGGGACCCTCGGCTCTTCTGGTGTATTCTGATTCAAACGCAAACAATTGACGACCAGTTCTTCTCACACTTCGTAATGGTCGACTTGTACCCACCGCGGGAAATTGGACAAGACAATGACAAATGTTAGGCATGGGCCAACAAATGCCCATGTTCATTGAATAATATGTAACGTTTGTCGCAAGATGCAAAATGTATTCCATCGAGAAAGAGGGAGGATGTTGCAAGTACAGTCTCTTGAAATCCAGAACAATGGCACTCTCTACTCTACGTGACCAGGCTCGTAACTACCTTCACAGACTTACGACAATTGTAGCATCCCGTGATTGTGGTGGACCACCAGTAATTCGCGAGATGGAGACGGCTGTCCTTTAACGAACATTGGAGAAGGTGCGATTCTTTTGAATCGTTAACGCTAATTGGAGCAACCCGTTGTTTATTTTCTGTGTACGTTCTGTGCTCCGGTTCGGACTCTCCAACTCGACTCTTCGTGCTACGTTGGAAACCACGGCGCTCTCCTGCAGAGAACTTTCGTTTTGGTCGATAACAAGCCGGGACAACAACAAGACTGGTTCCGTTGTCTCACCTCATCTCCGTGCCGCCGACATTCCTTATTCTGCGTGCTAGGACGCCTTACCTCTTCTCTGGAACGACACCTCATTCTCCGCTCACGTGAGCGTGATCAGTACATCATGAAACGCTCGTCCAAACGCAAACGACGACCAGTTCAGTGCGCACGCTGCAAGAGCTCAGTGCTCCTTACGTGGAGGTACAGACGCGTCGTGCGACGAGCCGGCTTCCATTTTCGTGACGTGGCCATGGCTGCGCCATCGATGGCGCATAGGTTATTTGTTTATCCCGGTGTCCTTGTTTATTGACGACGTCACGTCGTGTGCAATTCTTCATTAAGGCTGTTTCTTTTGCCTTACCCTGTCGCCGAGGGGTGGCAGCGCAGTGAGGTACATTTTCGTCGACTTCTTGGCATCTTCTGCGCAAAGAGACCGTGTCTTGACAAAAAAAATAGACACGTGGGTCAGATGGCCAGGGGTACACAACGGTACAGTTCGGTAATTGAAAATGGGTATCATGGTGACTTCGATTTGATTCATTTGACAAGTTTACTTTACATTGGGTTGGGGGTGGTACAAATCTTCGGAAAATACATGTACGTAAAAATAAGTGAAAATACTCAAAAATGTCCACTCTTCCGACTGCAACCTTATTAGCATCAAACATTGGTAGTCGATTGTCGTCGCTTATGACCGTGCGCTCCGTAATCATGGGTGTAGTGGCTATCGTGTACATAGTTGCATCGCACTTCGTCGCAAAGACCGTAGCCTACGTCGTATCCAGGGTCTCTAACAAGAAAGACACACCAGAGAGCCTCAAGCGGTCTACTGCTATACATGTTATGAAGAGCTTCATGTATTGGATCATAATGTGCATTGCCATAACGATCCTATTTGTGTCCATTGGAATAGAGGGTGCAGCAGTGATCACCATCCTAGGGGCAGTGCTACTGGCAATAGGGATTGGAATGCAAGGGACGTTGAGCGACCTGTCTGCAGGGATCATGCTGATGATGTCGAACGCTTTCAGTATGGGTAACTACATAGAAGTCTTTGATGATTCACGCGACGGCGTAAACGGAACGGTAAAAAAATTCAATATACTTTACACCACTTTATTGGATGACGATTCTGGGGTCTCATTTATCGTTCCTAACAGGGTCCTGTACGGCAGTGCGTTGAAAAATCACTCCACATCCAAAACACCCATCGTTGTCGACGTGGTCACCATCTCCAATAAGAACGTCTCTATTGCAAAGGCACTTGAAAACCTGAGGGTTGACGTGCAGAAACACTCAGTAGTGCTCAAAGAGCCGAAGGTCACCACCAACGTTTCCGAGGTCACGGATAAGGGTACAAACATCGAAGTGCGCTACCCTCTGTCCGCTGATGATTACTACACAGTTGGGACACGAAATGTCCAAAGTATCATTAAGACACTCATTAGAGAGTCTCTCATAAATTCAGGAGTGAAACTGATCGTTAGGGCTTGAAACCCGACAATTGGGTGTTCCTACACTCCTGGCGGATTTTGAGATCTGGACTGTCCTTGGCGGGTGCTGCTGTTCATGGCAACTTCTGGGTACCGACAAAATAGGATGGATAGACACCAAGGTCACACTCTGGTGTGGACGTACACGGAGTTAAAACAAATAAAACAAATAGACAACCTTTTTTTGTATTGTCTATTTGTTTTATTTGTTTCAGCTTGGTTGGGTATCCAGGGCCACCACGTGGAGGTGCTGATTTTGGCCCCGTTTTGTTTCAAATACTTGAAACAGGAACACCTTCTCATCCAGATTACTTCTTGGTGTGGGACATCCCTTTGCGTGTTAACACAGGCTTGGCGACGAAAGTCGGGTTGTCGTAAATGACGAATACCTTGGGTCGGGACGCAATGATTGCGAAGACGTCAGAGATTCCAAACATTTCGTGTGACAGATGCAGTATATTAAGGGGTGTGAGGAGGTTGTTGTTGTATTCCTAACGTTCCGAAAAACCTTTCAATTTTTTGTATTTAAAGATTCTCGGACCACGCGATCGAGGACTCAGGGATGATACCGGCACTCACCTGCCATCGCTGGTGCTTAGCCAAATGCTTCTTGGGACTTGGGACACCTTCTATTTTGGGGATTCTGAAAAGTTGACCAATTCAAGATCTTGTCAATCCAGAAGTCTTCTTACGTTTTGAAGTAGAAGAGGAATTGCGGGGTGTTGAAGACATTTTACATACACATGTATACATATACATAAAAATCGCCTAGAGCCTCCGGAACGACTCGCTAGCCTGAGATATCAGCACCGATGAATCACAATTTGAAGGAGACTCCAAAGGTCTCTTATCGCGACCAGTTGGCGGTGAGGGTGTACTGGTACGAGGACTGCGATTCTTTCCAGAAACCAGCACTTACTCGGACCGGGACCGCTCCTCTGCTCTCACAATCGCAAGGCTGCACTGCATGGAACTGTTGGGTCAAGGGAGACCGCTTCCATTTTGCAGGGATGCGTGTTGTTGATGGGCTACAAAAAACATGATGGTGTTCCACTGCAATGTGGGTTGCTACACCATAAGGTGTACCGTACCTCCAGAAAGCGGTTTCATTTTAGTATTCCGTCGAGTGTAGCTGTATGAGAACGCATTCCTCGTTGCCCCCACCACCCGATTATATTTTGTATACCGAGTTTGCCCATCCCCCCCCTGTCCCATTAGTACCGCAGTTTGTGCTTACGCCGTCGCGCGCGTAACTCTTAGATGCTTCCGTTCCTGTGAAACATGCGTTATTATCCTGAATCGCAAAGATGTTGTGCCCCCTTCCCTTTGCTACATTCTCGCACTCTTTTAGGATCACGTCCTTGTTGGTTGAATTGATTCGACCGCCATTATTAGTTGACATTGTGAGAGGTCGAGCGATACCGGTGTATGCTTTGTCAGCGAAACATCCCACGTATTGGGGGGGTACTGATGCACTTATTGGGGGGGTAATGATTTTTAGTTTCTGAAGATCTTCTTTGGATATACAAATATTGTCTATGCAAAATTTACCTGCAGTCAGACCACCCTTGTGCCACGCATTGCCGTCCGCAGTAAACTTGTGCGCTACCGCTCCTTCTCCTCCACACCCTCCGTTTCTGCAGGAGTCACCCCATATTTCGAATACCTCGTCGTAGTTGTCGTTGATAGTTAAACGCAGCGAGCTCTTGTCATTTCCGTGGATGATCTTTCGCAACGAGTATGGGTCCGTGTTTGTGGAACCCGGCTTTTGGAACATGATCGAATCGGTCGCCAGCTTGCCGTCTACCGTGAATGTAGTTGCATTATTTTTCATATTTTTTATGTCTGTATTGTTGATGCATTCGTCCTGCACGCAAAGGGTCTTGCTGGCATTGAATGACCCTTTTACATTCATATTTCCGTTGGCATTGACTGACCCGTTTACATTCACATTTCCGTCGGCCTTGACTGACCCGGTTACATTCACATTTCCGTTGGCGTTGATGTCTCTCGTTGTCGTTGGCCCGTTGAGGGTCGTAGCCCCTCCAGACCACAAGCGCCCGGCAGCCAGACCCCCGTAGTACCCAGTCCCATCTTTATTGAATAGTCGCAACCAGTCGTCATTGCCATGCTTGTCACCCACGCCGCTTAAAGTCCACTTGTCCCCAATCTTGAGCCGATTCACCTTCGCGTCACCAGTCACCATGTTGGTTTTCATTTTTTTAATGTCCGTATTGTTGATGCATTCGTCCTGCACGCACAGGGTCTTGCTGGCATTGAATGACCCTTTTACATTCATATTTCCGTTGGCATTGACTGACCCGTTTACATTCACATTTCCGTCGGACTTGACTGACCCGGTTACATTCACATTTCCGTTGGCGTTGATGTCTCTCGTGGACGTGGGCCCGTTGAGGGTCGTAGCCCCTCCAGACCACAAGCGCCCGGCAGCCAGACCCCCGTAGTACCCAGTCCCATCTTTATTGAATAGTCGCAACCAGTCGTCATTGCCATGCTTGTCACCCACACCGCTTAAAGTCCACTTATCCCCAATCTTGAGCCGATTCACCTTTGCGTCACCAGTCACCATGTTTGTTTTCATTTTTTTTATGTCCGTATTGTTGAGGGTTGTACTGACCTCGAGTTTATTGAGTCGATCATTCTGCCTTTTTTCTAGGCGACCTACCGTCGATCCGAGATTTTGAATGGATCCGACTGTGGTTTTTATTTGCGAGTCCACGCGTTTGAAGTTTTGGTTGAATACGAGCGAGCTTTTCGACTCGCGCTCATCCAGTTCTTTGATTATATTCAGTTGCATATTGTCTTTTTTCTTGAGAACGTTGAGCTCGGCGTCGGCTGCCATTCCAAGGGCTCGTACGTCTTTCTGCATTCTATGATCGCGTTTCTTGTTCTTCTTTGCGGCCATTTCAAGTGCTTGTACGTCATCGTGCAGTATCTGTTCTCGTTTATTGTTCTCCACGGTCGTTTTGTCGATGTTGTGTTTAAGCATCGCTTGCGATATAACGACGTACACTACGACGCAGAATATCGCTATCAAGATTATGATTATTGCGGCTGATTCCATGTAACATGTGTATACAGTTGTTGTCAAATATTTTTTGCACCTCTTTTTTGGAATCGAGTATAAATGTTATGCCCACCGATGTTTGGTGAGAGATTGTGAGATAGCCCCATATCATCCCAGTATATCGAACGACATGGCTTCTTCTTGTTCTGACAATTCTTGCGATTTGGACGCGCACATCCGTGCCCTGCTGAAGTCCGATGTGAAGGATATTGACAATGTGCTTAAACGTATTTTACAGCAGCGCAAGGAGGAGGATGTATGCGATGTGGTCTTATGTCCGAAGGCGGATGTATTTCGTTCGGCGATTCGTGCTCAGGAAGGATTTTTGGATGAGCTCAAGGTTAGGGAGCAGGATAACGCCGCCGCCATTGAAAAGGCGCGGTTGCGCATTGAGGTTGCTACGAAAGTGATGAATCACCTTGGCACGCAGCTGATTGATGAGCAGTGTCGTGCTAAGGAGAAGCTCGACCAACTCCGTGACATACAAGCTGACCGTCGTAAATTTGCAGACACCATTGGCAAGGGGAAGGATGAGCTTGTCGCTCTTCGTCGCGGTGACGAGGAGATTCGTTTGGAGATGAACCGTATTCGGCACAAGACCAAGCTTGTCGGCAAGCAGCGGTCTGCCGCTCTCGGCAAGATTAGGGCTCATGAAGACGAGTTGGTTGGTTTCCGTGAGGGGGCTCTCGCTGCTGAGGCTGAGCTGGTGGAGATTAGGGAGCGTTCGCGTGTCGCCTCGTCTGAGATCGATGTGGCGCGTGTGGGTTTGGGGGACGCGACCGCTCGTCTGGTTGGTGCGAGTGCGGAGCTGGTGGATGCGAATGCTGAGCTTGAGCGTACGCTTTTGTCGGTGGAGGAGACTCGGCATAAGGTTGTGCATGCGCGGGCGGATGGTTCTTCGTTGGAGGACGAGTTGGCAAAGCTTGTGGACACGAGGTCCGAGCTTGCGAACACGAAGTCCGAGCTTGTGGACAAGAGGTCAGAGCTTGCGAACACGAAGTCCGAGCTTTCAGGAGTGATGTCTGAGCTTGCGGACACGAAGTCCGAGCTTTCAGGAGTGATGTCTGAGCTTGCGGACACGACGTCCGAGCTTGCGGACACGACGTCCGAGCTTTCAGGAGTGATGTCTGAGATTGATATTGTATATTCGGAGCTCAAGAGCGTGTGGGATTCCAAGTCTGAGCTGGAGACGACTTATTCGGAGCTCAAGAATGAACATGGCATTTCCAAGTATGAGCTGGAGCGTGCCCGGTCCGAGCTTGCACATATGAATTCCATGCGAGCAAAAATGGCTGTGTCTCCTGACCAGTTGAAGATTGTTTTGAAGGATGTTGTAAACTGTGACAATCGGTTGACACGTGCAAATGTTATTTTGGCGAGTCTTTACAAGGAGTTGTCGGATACCGAGTCTGACATTGCTTCCACTCGTATCCAGATTAAGGCTAAGCGCACGCTTGTCCTCAACAGTGTCATTTCAAGTATGGGATGATGAGGATGCTTATTTTGATATGAATATGTCTACAGTCGGCGGAACAGTAAAACGAAACATGACATTGCACATCAACAAAGACTCCGTGTTCTTTTGGGCCACGGTATATTCTAGTTAACATCCTGCAATTTGTTGATTCAAAATCGTATTGGTGTTCCACTGCCCCGTGGGTTGCTACACCGTAAGGTGTGCCGTACACGACGCGGTTTCATTTTAGTATTCCGTCGACTGTACATTGGGGTTTGTTATATCTTCTTTTATGTTCGACAAAGCGTATGAATCATCGTTAAACATCCTTTTTGAGTAGAACTTCTTCCCCATACTTTTCTTTTTCAAACCGACAACCATGGGGGGCAATGATGGTGATTTGTCGATGCAGTTGTCAAGAATGGTATTTATGTGTTTGCTGAATTCGACAAGTGAAGAGAACGTTTTGTTGTCTTCGTCGTCTGTGATAACTAGATGAAGGCGAATGTTATTGCGCAGTTTTAGAAACTCGTCGCTGTAAAAATCGTGTAACTGTTGTAGTTCTGGAATGTTCATGTAACGATGGATTGAGAACATGGCCCCTGCGGTTAGTGAAAGTGATCCCATGACGTAAGATAGTGCTACTTGATTGCTCGAAATTCCTATACTTCCTGCTCCGCTTATTGTTGTAAGTAGGATTGCAGGTATTGCGATCATATAGTTGTAAAACTTGTAGTGTGCTCGAGCAGTATCGTGCATTTTGGATTGTTGGTCGCAGAACCTTTCCCACGCGTGCAGCAACTCTCTTGTTTTTGAGATGACGTGTGTTGACATGTTTTTGGGTCTTACATTTGTTCTCATACTTTTTTTCAGCGGAACCGTTTGAAAATGTAAGATACTGTGGCGAAAACTAAGGCTCCCCATGTGGTGTCCACGGCCACCATCCCCCACGAGTACCCGGGTATCGTCGCCTTGTTCGTGAGGTTGTACACGCCGTACACGGTCCCCCCGAACAATGCGCCCATCCTGACCGATGGATTCGGGCGCAACAATAAGTATGCTGCAGCTAAGAGCAACGCGTACACCATGCAAACCGCAAGCCAAGATTGCACCGCAAGATTCACAGAGAACCGCGCGAATTGGGCCACGTAAAATCCCTTCATCCCGAAGAGCCAAACGGCCTCCGCGATCGTGTAAAAAGCAAGCGCAATCGCAAGGTCCTTCATCGTATTTACTGTATTACTAAATAATTTTAGAACAAATGGGCGGATTTTTTGAAATGTCGACTCAGAATTTTGACAATTTTGAATTTTGATGGGCGTTCCTGCCTCCCGGCCGATTTTGACTGGTTGTTAAACATGGTATGGAGCGGATTTGTGATTCCTTGGTGCTGATGTCTCAAGCTAGCGAGTCGTTCAGGAGGCTCTAAATCCTGATTATAAATTTAAAAAAATCGGCCGGGAGGCAGGAACGCCCATTAACTGCAATAATAATCGAACTCGTGCTTAAAGGTTTTTGGGTCCATGACAATATGTGTGTAAGTAAGTAAGAATAATATGGTGCATGTTCAAGGTCATGTGCGTCGTGATCCTCCTCCGTTGGTTCCGAAGATGGCCAGGTCTCCTTCCGTGATGTCGCTTGACGATTGGTATTCGCGTCACGAGTACTTCGTGGAATGTATTTGGAATTGTCTGCGTACTCACCTCGAGCGTGGTTCTGGTAGCAGGCACATGAGCAATCCCGACGAGGTCTACGATCGCCTTGTTCATTACCTTTACAAGACTTCCCTGAACCGTTTTTGCCGGTTCAATCTGATCAAGTGACATTTTGTGTGAAAAAAACCGCCGTTGAATTTATTATTGATACACATGCTTGTTTACGCGGATCTGTTCAGTGGTATCGGTGGGCATGCTGTTGCTTTGAAGGGGTTGGCGCGTCCTTGTTGTTTTTGCGAGATCGATTCTTTCGCGTGCGGTGTGTTGTCCTCTCAGTTTCCGGGGATTCCCATCATATCGGATGTCACAACACTGGACCCGTTGGATGTGATTGCGTCTTCTTCTCGTGTAGGAGCTGCTCTCGGACCCGATCTCATCACAGCATCATTTCCTTGCCAGGACGTTTCTATGGCTGGGAAGGGCGGTGGTTTGTCCGGTACGCGTTCTTCACTTGTGTGGGAGGTATTCCGTGTTTTGGACGGTCTTCCTTCGGTTCGGGCCGTCTTTCTTGAGAACTCTCCGGCGTTGAGATACCGTGGGTTGGATGCGATTTGCGAAGCTTTCGAGACTCGCGGGTTTAGTGTGCGCTATGGTATTCTATCTGCAGCTGACATGGGTGCCCGTCACGTCCGGTCTCGTATTTGGGTACTCGCTGCTCGTGACAAAGACGCTGGTATGCTGTTCCCTTACTTGAGCAGGACCCGCCTGTCCTCTTCGATTTCTCAGTCATTGTCCTATCCATTTGCAAAATTGGATGCGGAGATGCCTCGTCTCGTGACGCGTTCGCCTGGCACAGAGTCTCGTGCTGATGTCCGGTCTCTGACGCTTCAGTGGCAGGCCTTGGGAAATGCGATCGTGCCTCAGGCGGCTCGTTTTGCATTCGCTGTTTTGCTGACCGAGATGCGGTCTGTGTTAGGTAGTAGTAGTAGTAGTAATATAACTAATATGGGAAGGTTACTCGATGTGGGTCTGAGTCAATATCCTCTTGTTGTGCGTCCTTGTTTGGAGTCACTGGATCGCGCGAAGGCAGAGTTCTACACGCGTCTGTACTACCCTGGTGAAGACCGATTGTGGCGAGTAAGCATCTGGCCAACGCCTATGCGCTCCTCCAGTCACTTCACGCCACGTGAGTGGACTGCGCATGGTAGGCGTGTGAAAAGCGGTTTCGCCACGCGCGTATTCCACGCGAGCGAAACTGCGGCTTCTAACGGGTACGCCCATGGAAATCACCTCGATGCGCGGGAGCGACTGCGAATCAACATCCGGTGGGTGGAGACCGCCATCATGGGCTTTCCGAAAGGCTGGATGGTTGTGGGCGCTGTTGCTTACAAAGGTGTTGTTGGTGGAAATAAATAACAGCAACCGCATCCGCATCCCCACCATACACAAAATCGATTTGGTTGTATTGCTGGTCCCATACCCAAAACCGCATTGGTTGTATTGCCGGTCCCATACCCAAAACTGCATTGGTTGTATTGCCGGTCCCATACCCAAAACCGCATTGGTTGTTGCCGGTCCCATACCCAAAACCGCATTGGTTGTATTGCCGGTCCCATACCCAAAACCGCATTGGTTGTATTGCCGGTCCCATACCCAAAACCGCATTGGTTGTATTACCAGTCACATTCACAGCATTTCGCCCATATTCGTTGTATTGTTAGTATAAACTGCATAATCATCATCTTCCATCGTCATACATACATCATCTTCCATCGTCAATGGATCCCCTGTCCCAGAACAGGTCTAAGTCCCGGCGTCGTGATACGAACATACCTGGGTTAACAACATGGATCAAACCTGAAGATATGGACGCGGCTGCTGATTCTTCTTCGTATATTACTCCTGGACACTGCGCGTCACGCAACCCTCTGATATTGGAGGCGTTGGCCGAGATTGATGGGAAGACTATCAATGATGTGGAGAAGGAAGTCTGCTGCTTCGTGGTAGGAGACCAGCGTTTTGGCGATTGCATGATGGTCGTTGTATGGCCATATGTGAAGGACGGCTTTTGCACTTGCAAGGCGGCGTGCAATACTGCTACTGCACATGATGTACCGGCCCCTATACTTGTGTATCTTCCTCGCCCATGTGATTTGACCGACGATATGCTGGGATTGGAGGTCGTCCGAGGATCGTTTGTTCTCAAGAGATTCAAGAACGTTGGGCCTAATTGTGGACAAGTCAGCAGGGAATCCATGGTGCGCAGTACAATACTGGCGCTCATTCAGGTGACAACGAACCAAATCGACGAGATGGACGACGTGGTGCCAGTCAAGTACAAACACGTTACGTTAACGTACAAGAAGGCGGTTCTGTACAGAGAGCTGGAAAGCTATGGTGGCAGACCCAGTGGACAACAACAACATGTCGCTAGTGATATGCGCAAAATGGGATTGATTGAGAATTCTCCTAAGAATGCAGTGACTGTGTTCATGGTCAATCTTCGTCAAATCCGGAGCGCAATCTACGCGGACGAGGCTACAAAGTTTGTGGGAACTATTCGTAGTGATGTTGCAGTAACCGCCCATGCCACTGCAGCCGCCCATGCCACTGCAGCCGCCCATGCCACTTCAGCCGCCCATGCCACTGCAGCCGCCCATGCCACTGCAGCCGCCCATGCCACTGCAGCCGCCCATGCCACTTCAGCCGCCCATGCCACTGCAGCCGCCCATGCCACTGCAGCCGCCCATGCCACTGCAGCCGCCCCTGCCACTGCAGCTGCCCCTGAAGCAACAGACAATGTGCTCGACCTTGGCGTCTTTCCGAGTATCGGCCAAGGTGCTACGACGCCATTCTGTGATGACGAAGACCATGTTGTCTCTGCAGCCGTAACCGCCTCCACCCCTGCTGCAACAGACTATGTGCTCGACCTTGGCGTCTTCTCGAGTATCGGCCAAGGTGCTACGACGCCATTCTGTGATGACGAAGACCATGTTGTCTCTGCAGCCGTAACCGCCCCCACCCCTGCAACAACAGACTATGTGCTCGACCGTGACGACGTCTTTTCTAGTATCGGCCAAGGTGCTACGACGCGATTCTGTGATGACGAAGACCATGTTGTCTCAGCAGAAACCCACTACAATGGTTTCAGGGCTGTGTTTACTATGTTCCAGAACTGCAAGAGGAATTGTGGAGAAATTGACAAAATATCCTTACAAGATGATTTCAACGATTTCTGCTTGATGGAGAACTAGATTTAGCGTAACAGTATGAGTTGTTGGTTCTACAAAATGTCCAGTCCATCAAAGAAACCTCCTTACATCAATGATCCCGTTTTTCCCCCTTCAATCAACTGATGATGATTCTCTGAGATCTCTGATATCTGATAGATAGCTACAGATATCATATAATGGGCCGATTTTAGATAGCTATATTTAGATAGCTATATTTAGATAGCTATATTTAGATAGCTATATTTTAGATAGCTATAGATAGCTACTGATATCATATAATGGGCCGATTTTGACTGGTTGCGAAACATGGTATGGAACGGATTTGTGATTCCTTGGTGCTGATGTCTCAAGCTAGAAAGGCGTTCAGGAGGCTCTAAATCCTGATTAGAAATTTAAAAAAATCGGCCGGGAGGCAGGAACGCCCATTATATGCTGATAATTGCCATGTTTGCTAAAAGCTTTTGTTGGCGGTTTAGTTTTTTTGCCCACCGTTCGAACGATGAGGCGAGCCCTGCCAGGCTGGCACTACTTGGTATGGCTTACCTTATATTACCCTAGCTCTATCGTTACAGTTGCCACGTCAGCACATGCCACGTGTACATCACTCTCCATAGTCATGTTGTCACACGAGGTTAAAGAACAGTATTATCTTTAACATAATTTGCCATGTGCCACTCCATGTGGCCCTTGCAACCTTTAACCCACGCCACCTGACCTTTACTTGGTGGTTCACTACAATTTTTTTGTGGTTCACTACAAATATTTTTTTGAGGAGTATGAGGAAGGTTTGTAATGTAAACAACGTGTCCAAGAGCTCACGCCCGCCCGTTCCTTACTCCCGGTGGATTTTTAAAAAATTCTGTAGTTCAAACGAAATAGGTTGTTTACAAATTCACGTCGTTTTCGATTAACACAGAATGGGCGTTCCAGCCTGGAGCGGAATTTTTGTTCCTCTGTGCTGATATCTCAGGATATCGAGTCGTTCCGGAGTAGAAATTCCAAAACATCAGCAGGGAGGCAGGAACGCCCACTTTAAAATGTATGTAAGTAAGTAAGCCTTCTTCTTATTGATTGATGTCAAGATCACTTGCAATAGTTTGCTTCGCTTTGGCGTCCCTATTATCTGCTTTATCTCCAGCGTGCGCGTACACGAGGTTCCCTGCAGGAAGTTGCAAACCGCCGAGTTGCAGCTCACCGAGCAGTAGTCCATACGTTCTTGCGCCCTCTTTTTCCGATAATTTAATGTGTTTCACTGTACTACCGAATTCCTGCATATCTCCTGATACAGGTGTCGACTGCTGCACTGCCCTTCGTCGGACATTCCAGAAGGTTGCCATAAAGACGGTTGACGTTTGTTCTGGGAGCGTGGATCTTGTGTCTATCAACGGTGTCCGAAAGGGTGGCGGAATTTACTTTCGCAACTACACTGGTTTCGCTGAGATCGTCGTGACAAGCATCAAGTCTAACTACGACAGTATATTGGGTAGCGTTTTCTGCATACACTTGACACCCCCTTGCAATACTCCATTTAAGTTATGCGGCAACAACTCAGTATGCACGTACTCAATATACGAACCTTTCACACACGCGTGTTGCCCAACATGCGATTTCGTTTCGTCACCAGTTTCTGATACGACATTGTATCCGCCACCTAATACTCCTACTCATCCTTCTCCGGTTGATATGATGTATCCGCCACCTAATACTCCTACTCATCCTTCTCCGGTTGATATGATGTATCCGCCACCTAATACTCCTACTCATCCTTCTCCGGTTGATATGATGTATCCGCCACCTAATACTCCTACTCATCCTTCTCCGGTTGATATGATGTATCCGCCACCTAATACTCCTACTCATCCTTCTCCGGTTGATATGATGTATCCGCCACCTAATACTCCTACTCATCCTTCTCCGGTTGATATGATGTATCCGCCGCCTGAACATCCTCCTCCTTCTACGTTTGATATGACATTGTCTCCGCCGCCTAAACCTCATCCTCCTTCTCCGGTTGATATGACATTGTCTCCGCCACCTAAAACTTCTCCTCCTTCTCCGGTTGATATGACATTGTCTCCGCCACCTAAAACTCCTCCTCCTCCTGTTCGTGATCCTTCATCCGATTTGCGTGTGATAATTAAGGCGCCTGTGTTGGACTCAGTGTTCGTGTCCCTCTTGCTCTGCCCGCGTCTCTCGTCCGTATTCCGTTCCGCTCCGTGCTCGGTGGTGTTTGAGTCCAGCACCGGCGTGTACTACGGTCTGTCCGCGCCTGCACCCTTCTTCACGATGGAGGATGTTCTGATGCTAGTACAGAGCGGGGGTATAGATGCGTTCACTTTGGATGCAGGACTTATATGTGGTAGCACTATCCTTGTGCGCTCTAGCGACCGCACAGTAAGGTACTTGTCATCAAGAAACACTTGCATTGAGTTCAGTTGAGGAGAACAAGGATTTAATGGGCGTTGTTGCAGCCTACCGAACGGTTTTTACTGGTTGCGAAACATGGTCTGGACAGGTCGACAGATGTAAAGAGAGAATATATTACAAACCTTTCTCAGACTCCTCAAAGAATATTTATTTGTAGTGAACAACGGACCATGACACATATCTGGTTTAAGGGGATATAATTCAAATTATACTAAGTGTCCCAAAATCATTTGAGAACAGCTGTATGGAACGGGAAGTAAGTTGTGGTAAGTGCGCGTCCTCTCTTGTGACACACAACGTGGACACAGAAGTCCGAACGTGTGTGTCATGCGGAGCTAAATGGTCGCGTGTGAAAACATTGTCGTGCGATGGATGCAGTAGTGCAGTGAACTTAAGGTATCAGTTGCGTTTGTGGAAAGATGGGAAGGGGGGGTGGCATAAGTGTGATAGCTGCGGAAAGCTTGCAAACATCGATGATGCCCGTTGGAAAACGGTTGTCGTAGAAAATTCAGGCGAAATCTTGTAGTGTCTTCTCCTTTCAGTCGACTTCATCCGATATACCGTGATGTACGATCCGTACGTGAAATTGGGATTCATGGATATCGGGGGAGGGCTTACGAATAATAATAATAATAACAGGCGACGCTAAGTCAACCAGGTGGTTGTCAAACAGAGGTCGACGCGTGTCAAGTGCGCAGTAGACGAAGTTTAACGAGCTCCAGCATCCGGGAAACACTCACGGGGCACATGCGGTAGTTTCTCTCCTCCTGAGTTCTCTTGCCCTTTACCTGCTCGTGCGTGGTATTGACAAGACCAAGCGCGAGCAGGTAAAGGGCAAGAGAACTCAGGAGGAGAGAAACTACCGCATGTGCCCCTGAGAGCTTTAAATGGACAGCTCGTGGCCAAAAAGGGCAGCGGCGGCATGCGCGTTGCTCGGCGTGAGGTCCGTTCGCAGAAGACGAAGTTTCACGAGCTCCAGCATACGGCAGACACTCTCAGGGCACAGACGGTAATTTCTCTCCTCCTTGGTCCGCTTTCCCTTGAACTGCAACCGATTGGTCTCACTAATAATGTCCAGACCCACGGCGTTCAAGATCATCTTAACCGCCTTGGACACCTTGCGCAGGTCCCACCCGTCGCGAACGCCGCACGAGGCCTGGCTGAACAGCCGAGCTTTGTTCGTGTAGTCGTTGAACATCTGTGTTCCCTTCAGCTTGGCGTCGAACACCGTCATCAGATTTGGGATGACGGTCGTAGTGTCGAACGGGGACAAAAAACCCAGAGCAGCGAGTGTCTCCTCTATCAACTCGATCTTCAGAAGATCGGGGTGCAACGGCACGCCACGAAATGGGCGCTGCAGCTCCGGGCACAGCATAGATGCAAGTACCTCCACGTTCCGTGGGGTATTGCACCTCAAGACGTTATTGAATATCTTGGCGACCAGTCGAGAGACCGTCTTCTCACGCTCCTTCTCTCGCTCCTTCTCTCGCTCCTTCTCGCGTTCCTTTTCTCTCTCCTTTTCTCTCTCCTTCTCGCGTTCCTTCTCTTGCTCAACAACGGAAAAGATGGGGGGGTCGGGTGGCACGTCCTCGGTGCCGCAATCAATACTGTCGATGCCACCTGTCCAATGCTCGCGTTTACACCATTATTAGCGACCGTCTTCGTCAGGCTCGAAGACATACGCGATAGGCGACGATACGTCAACCAGGTGGTTGTACATGGACAGCTCGTGACCCGATAGGGCAGCGGCAGCGTGCGCGTTGCTCGGCGTGAGGTCCGTGCGCAGAAGACGAAGTTTCACGAGCTCGAGCATACGACAGACACTCTCCGGGCACAGGCGGTAGTTTCTTTCTTCCTGTGTCCTCTTGCCCTTGACTTGAACCCGCTTGGTCTGACTTATTATTTCGAGACCAACGGCGTTCAAGATCATCTTAACCGCCTTGGACACCTTGCGCAGGTCCCACCCGTCGCGAACACCACTCGATGCCTGGCTGAACAGCCGAGCGGTGTTTGCGTAGCCGCTGAACATCTGCGTGCCCTTGAGCTTGGTGTCGAATGCCGTCATCAGATTTGGGATGACAGTCGTAGTGTCGAATGGGGAAACAAAACCCAAAGCAGCGAGTGTCTCCTCTATCAACACAATCTTCAGCAACCCTGAGTGCTCCGTGGTGTGCACGTCTGCGCCTCGCACCGGGCGCAAGATCGGACACACCAGGCGCGACAGGAGCCTTGCCTTCGGAGAACCGACAGCACCAGGCTTGTTCTCCATCAGGAACGCCTCGTCGACGCGGTCGATTCCCCATGCAGAGCAGTAGCGGCTCAGGTACAGAATGAACTTGTCGTCCTCGCTCGCGTCGTTGGCCATCACCCGCTGCTCGATAGCATCCATCAGATCCTTGCGCCGCATGGCAGTGGGGATGTCGGTGCCGGCGACAGGGACAGGGGTAGCGACAGGGGTTGGGACAGTGCCGGTGACAGGGGTAGGGACAGCGTCAGGGGCAGGGGTAGCGACAGGGGTAGCGACAGGGGTAGGGACAGGGACAGGGGCAGGGACAACTCCGGTAAGCGCATCCAGCTGCTCCTGAGCCTTGAGGACGCGCATCAGGAACTCGCTTGTCGCCTCCATATCGCCCTCAGGCGGCGCGTGCACGCGGGCGGCACTGACCGCAGCGTAGCTTGTGCCGAGGTCCATGCGGTGACCTGCATGCTCCAGAAGGTCGGCGAAGCAGGACACGTAGTCGAAGCTGGCGTTGTATATCTCCGCTAGAAAGTAGCTTTCGACAGTCATCTTCAGTGTCGGTGGAGCCACGGTCGCAAACAACGGCGCGAGAACCCCACCCGAGAGCTCTTGTAGTGTGTGGTCGTCTCCACCGTCAATCGCGGGAACGTGCTTGACATCCAAGCAGGTTGAGAAACCCTCCATCCACCTGCATCAGTTTTCAAGCAGTGGTTGGTAAAGTCATACTTACACAGATATATATAGCAAATACTGTTTTAGAATTGTGACTTTGCCCGCCACTTATCTATCACGACGGGTTGTGCTTGACATCCAAGCAGGTTGAGAAACCCTCCATCCACCTGCATCAGTTTTCAAGCAGTGGTTGGTAAAGTCATACTTACACAGATATATATAGCAAATACTGTTTTAGAATTGTGACTTTGCCCGCCACTTATCTATCACGACGGGTTGTGCTTGACATCCAAGCAGGTTGAGAAACCCTCCATCCACCTGCATCAGTTTTCAAGCAGTGGCACAAAAAGGGGACAGGTAAATGATTTAAGCAGTGGCTGTAACGTCACTTTACCCACCACTTTTCACCCCACCCCCCCTCTATCGCACCTGAGCCACTGGTAGAGGTCGACGTGCGTCAAGTGCTGTCGGGTTGCCTCTCGTGCAACTCGCATATTTTTTGCGACTAGAGTCCTGACGTCGGTGTCGACCAGGTGGCGCACGCGTCCTGTCATCTGCAGCGCGCCCATCGGCGCCGCGGACCCGGGGCACAGGTACAGGTACATCCTGTCAAAGTGCTCGGTGCTGAAGTCGACGCCTGCCGAGATTGTCGGTGTGTAAACTACGACGCGTTTGCTGCTCCAGAGTGCGTCTACATCTATGAGCATCGCCTTGACCGCGTCTGCTGTCTTGGACGTGTGTAAAAGGCATAGTCTTGCCGCGTCCTTCGGGTCATCGAATGTGTCAAGTGCGGCCTTGTGCACCTGCATGGCGCGCTCCTGGCTGAGCGAGACGACGACGACGTTCCTGCCTGCGATGATGTCGTCTCGGATCTGCGCGCTCCATGTCGCCTCGTCCTTCGATATGGCGAATGTGCGCGCGTTCTCTGTGCTCCGGTAGTCGTTGATGACGAGCAGGTTGCGCAAGCCGGCCTGCTTGAGAAAATCTTTCGTGACGCTGCCCCATGTCGCGTCCATTGTGACGACGCCGGTTGTCGTCGCGTTGAGCGTGTCCGCCAACCCCTGTATCTCAGACAATGGGTTGACGACGGTTGGTGACATGAAGTGTCGCAGCAGCGATTCGGCTTCATCGAGCACAACTATGTCAAATCCCGATGTGAGGTATCGCATGCACGTGTGCTTTGCTAGCTTGTGTAGCGACTCGATCTGGCAGATGACTCGCGGTGTCTTATCTCTTTGCCTGAGGTCCTGTGGTGTGACGTCAGCGTCTAGGTATGATACAAATCCCTTGCGCGCCAGTTTTCTCTTGTGCTCTAGCGCGAGCGACTGTCGGTATGTGACGACGAGCACGGTTTTGTCCGCGCCCACGCGTTCTAGGAGTGCGTCCAGCATGGTGGACTTTCCTGATCCCATCGGGCTGCGCACGGAGAGCGTGTTGACGTCCTTTCGCTCCGGGTCTAGCCACACGTCAACCGCCTGCTTCATCTCTAGGCATGCTTCGATGTCTATGTACCTAGATTTTACGTGCACAGCTGACGCGTCCCATGAATCTCCAGCAGGTTCAGCGAGTCTTCCTATGCACGCTGGCGCGTGGTTGTCGCATGTGGCGGAGAAGCACTTGACGATGCAGTTTCCTGCTGTGTCTACAAAGCATCGCATGTTCTGCTCTCCGTTGTGTATGTTTCCTGTGTAGCACGGTTCACTCCTGTCACTGTAGTTGAACCTGACGCCTACGGCTCGGTCGAATGCGTCCTCCGCGGGTCGTCTGTCGTGGAATGCTGACGGGTGCATGTCTCGTCTGAGTAGGTCGAGCATGCGCACGATTATGTCGGCGCATCGGACGTGCGGTTCCTTCTCTACGGCCTTTGCGATGATGGATCCCGCCGCTCTGACTGCGTCTGAGACTGTTTGCGTGCGCGGTCGTGCCGGCCATGCGATCCCGTTCTTCTTGACGTATCTCGGTATGTGCTCTGGCACCTGTATGAGTGCGGCATCCTCTGGCACGTTTGAGATGACTGTCCTGAGTGCTGTGTCTGGGTCATCCTTGTGGTGCTGCTTGAGCGGGACGAGAACCGAGTCCGCGTCCTTGTTGAATTTGCACGAGCCCTGGAGGCGCATTTCCCTATCTTTTGAGTACACGCCTATGTCTACGAGCTTCCCGACTCCGTTTGGGTCTAGCTGCTGCAGTCTCATGGCTAAGTGTGAAGCGCCTGTGGTGTCTGACTGGTGGTTGCTGCTGTACACGTGTAGCGGCGTTCCTTCTCTCTTCGTGTCGATGATGAGGTGCAGGCTGAGCTTCTTGGCGTTTGGGCTGACGAGCCATATGAGGTCGTTGTCGACGTCGATCTGGATTCCGTAGTCGTTGCTGAATATCATCTTGATTGCGTCCTCTGTGTGCGCGACCAGTGCAGCGATGTCTGGGAAGGGTACCTGGTCGTTCGGCAGTGGTGGACCGTCGATGTCAAGGTACGGCTTGCATGGCTTTCCGAACGGTATGATCTCGAACGCGTGCCTTGCGTGTCCCTTGAGTCTTTGCAGCGCCTCGTTTGCGTCTGTCCATTCCTTGTAGCATCCGAACTGTCTCCACCCACTGAACGGGTCCTGCAGCTGTAGCTGCGCGCGTGCGTTCATGATCGTCGCATCTGCCTGCATGCTCGCCTTTGCGCCTGCGCCCCTGTGCCAGTTTGCTCCCAGCCCCCTGATGGGTGGGCATGACGCCAAGTTGGCCTTGGGTTGTTTTGTTGCGTCCGTCGGCATCGTTTCAAGTCGGATCCGTCTTCAGTCGGATAATAATAATTCAATTGCGTGGTTGAAAAATGGATTGGATATTCGTGTGGATGATAGATATCTGGTACAACAATCATCTACATTTTGCTTACTCTGATCCTGTTTACACCATAAAACATGTCAGCTCCGTAGAGGTTCACACGAGTCCGCATTCGATTCAATTCCGTGCTTGCCCTGTAATCAGGTGGCGAAACCCTCCCTCCACCTGCGTCAGTTGTTAAGACGTTCCATGGAAGTTCACCCCTGTGTGTCAAGCAGACGTCTGCTTGAGACGTCACATGTTCCCCATGCGCGTCCTCTAAGCGCGCGTGTAAGCAGGTCAGATCCGCGTGTCAGCAGCTCAATTCCACTGCCCCACTCCGTGGGTCCCGCGAGTCCTCTTTCATAATCCCTAAATATTTTTCAAGCAGAAGTCTGCTTGATGCGACACATGTTCCTCAAGCGCATCGAAATACGAGTGTAAACAAGTCAGATCCGCCACGACACGTGTCCCCTATGCGCGTCCTCGAAAACGCGTGTAAACAGGTCAGATCCGCGAGTCAGCAGCTCAATTCATCTTTCATAATCCTAAAATAGGTGTCAAGCAGAAGTCTGCTTGATGCGACACGTTTTCCGCATGCGTTTCCTCGAAGACGAGTGTAAACAAGTCAGATCCGCCACGACATGTGTCCCCCATGCGCGTCATCGAAATACGAGTGTAAACAGGTCAGATCCGCGTGTCAGCAGCTCAATTCCACTGCCCCACTCCGTGGGTCCCGCGAGTCCTCTTTCATAATCCCTAAATAGTTGTCAAGCAGAAGTCTGCTTGAGGCGACACGTTTTCCGCATGCGCATCGAAGACGAGTGTAAACAGGTCAGATCCGCGTGTCAGCAGCTCAATTCCACTGCCCCACTCCGTGGGTCCCGCGAGTCCTCTTTCATAATCCCTAAATAGTTGTCAAGCAGAAGTCTGCTTGAGATGACACGTGTTATCGAAGTACGAGTGTAAACAAGTCATCTGAATTGAAGAAGAATAATGAATCGCATCCAATGCATCATCAATCAATCATCATCATCGAACCCTCAAGGACCGTACAGAGTGCCCAGGTAGCTTTCCCAGCTTTGAAGTTGAGAGTCTAACGGTTCCCTAGAGGAGGAACTGCTCGTCTTCACAAGCTGGTCGGCTTTCCTTGACAGCACTCTCATCGATCCTAAAGGTCAGCCAACCTCGAGTGTGTTATCAGACATCTGGGTCTGGGCAATCCCCATGAATGATGCTGTCGGGCGTGAGCCACACACTCCACTCGAGGCTCGATATCATGAAGATTTGTTAAGCAAAAAGAAGTATTTAAGTAGTGGATGATTTCTTAATTTTGGATGTCCCCCGCTCCGTTTACACTCGTTTTTCGAAATCCGCCGCGCGTGTGTGAAGATGGATGAATGGACTGCGTGGGGGCTGCTAAAGCCGCCGTGGTATGTGTGAAGATGTATGAATGGACTCCGTCACGGACTGTTCGAGTGGTTGAAATTGGTTTGTACCACGTGATGACGTCGTACGTTTCAGAAAGATTCCGTTCCATGCCGCGCACAGCTCGGCCCTAAACCCTAAACCCTATACACAAGCACAGCTCGGCTTGTGTATCCCGGTCGGGGTCCCAAAACAAGAGTACCATCGAAATCGCTTCATCAGCGATTCGAACCCGCGTCGTTGACCCTGCCCGAAATCAATACCATGGAATGGGGTCGTTACACCATTGCGACACTCGGGAAGGTGTTTCGAAAGCCAACGCATACCCACCTGGATTCAGGAACAATACTCATTCTTTGACAAAGAAGACAACGAATATGTGTCTGATCATTGAACTTGCAATGCGAAAATTTGGGGGATTCATGCGCCCACTCCAAGCATTAATTAAGTGCACGATAAAGTATCGACTTGTGCCTTAAGTTCATTTATCGCATTCACAAGTAAAGACACTACATTCCCGTAAGCGACAGTCAGCATTCCAGATTCCGGATGTGCATGCACAGCTTCAGGCAAGACATCCAATAGTTCCTGTGCAATGAGACCACAACTACGACGTGTCTCGTCACCACCATTCTTTATGAACGTATACCCTCGAAGGCGTCCCACACGTTCCAATGCATCCGGAATCGGGAGCACATCCGACTTGGTGCGAATGTCGGAGTACATGACCATATCACCCACACTGAACAGGGATACGTTATCCACACTTGTCTTTATATGTAGTGGGTAAACAGTATCATCTCCAACACCAACACCCACAGTCAATGTATCAAGACACATACACTTCCCATTCAGTGTCGTAAGACCATTCAGTGTCGTAAGACCACCCACATCCAAATTGGAAGTTGTTAGAGATGCAAAGTTAGCTGTTCCCGTAAACGTCGGAGAACTACTCAAAACAACACTACCTGTTCCGGTACTGGTGGAGCCCCCCGTTCCTCCTCTAGCAACCGCTAATGTTCCACTGGATATATTGTTTGCGTTGCGTGCAAAGGTCTCGGTCGCTATGGGTGTGAGGGAGTCTAGCGGACCTATTACGAACGCGTTGTCCGACTCACGAAAAAGAAGCTGATATTCGGGAGCATCTCCCCTATCTATAGAAAATCCTGCCTCACCCTTTGAGACACCTGATCCTATCTCACCTGAGTTAAGTACAATTATATTGTCCTCAATCGTCACCGTCTGCGTGTTCACCGTTAATTGTGTGCCTTCTACTATTAGGTCACCTTTTACGATCATGTTACTTGATATCGTCGTAAGAGGTGCTGTCATCACAATTTCGTTTTCCGCTCCCAAATTCACGGTGCCACCTGCTCCGCTAGACTGTATGTTAACTCTCCCTAGAGGTCCTGATACACGCATCGTGACACCCCCTTCCGACACTACATTGACTCCCTTGGCGGACACCAGTGATGTCTCCCCATCGCCGGTGGTCGTTATCGTGATGCCTTGCCCCGGGTCAGCTCGGATGGACACGGCATCATTATCAGCGCAAAGCACGGGCGTGTCCCCGATGTATAGAGTGTTCGACGAGATGTGTAGCTCGTCGATCCACGCCTCTTTGAAGTGCATGGTCGATGTCCCTATGTACTGCGTCGCGTTCGTCATCGGGACTATGTTCGAGGACACCACGAGATCCCCCAACAATGATACGGTTGTGTCTGACACACGCACCATCTCCGTCCCTCCTGCGACCACACCTAGTGTTCTAGCCACTGGATTGAACAGACCCGTGTCCGGAGCGTTGGAAAATGAGATGGTCGAAGAGACTCCTTCTCCGAACTGAATAATTCCACCTTGTGAAATCAAGATGTTGCTAGCTTGGAATGTGTTGAAAGACGGATGTAAGTTTTTCGCGTATAGCGTGCCGTTAACGGAGACGTGTGTATCGAAGGTCGCATTGCCATGGACTTTTAGCTCTTTTTGCAGATGCACATCTTGTGTGGAATGGAGTGGAGCTGATAACAATGCCAGTCCTCCTCCAGAATCAGTAAGTGTTAGAGCAGCATTCGATAGGAATCCTGATACAGCTATTCCTCCTCTTGCATCGATGATCGAACTGCATGCGATGTTGGCACCGAATGTAGTTGGTGCATTGGAGAACGCTGCTCCGGCGTGAAAGACTGAAGGACCATACGAAGAGAATCGACCGATGGATGTAATCGAGGCGGGTACCGTGACATGTCCGCGCAGCTCGGTATTACTTCGAACTAGGAGGATGTCTTCATCAAGCATGACGAACAAATCAGCAGTTGTTCGTTATTATTATTATCATACATACACACTTTTTTCACGGGTATTATTTGAATATATAGGATTTTATAACAACGTTGTCGTACACTTAATTATCCGCAATGATAAGTGCATCCAACGAAAGATGCACGTGACAAACCGACTAATTGTCCATCTGACTTACGTTTATCGTAATCTTCTTTGGTCTTGCCAAACTGCTGCGTGGCTGCCACTGTCATGCCGTAGTAGGTGCTTGGCGCGCCTGCCCCCCCTTGCATCTGAGCACCTCGCAGCCTTACTGCGTCCCTGGTACCTTGCCCATCCTTCAACTGTTGCAACCCTTCGGCATCGCACATGTTCAGCAACCTCACAAATGTGCCTTGGAACTTCTCCGCCACGCACTCAATTGCCTCAGCTGTGACCAGCTGCTTGAATGAACACACGAGACTACCGTGCTGCGGCGACCCCTGCCACATGCCATGGCCGCAGAACAACAACACAGCCACCTCTGTGTCGTGGGACAACAACCACTTCAGGTGGTCCAATACAGCGCTGGACAACACCTCGCCCTCCAGTGTTTCAAAACTGAAACCCGGCCCTAACTGGCTGCGTAGCACTGCTGCGTCGCGCGCAAAACCCTCAGTGCTGTACTTGTAGTGAACCACGGACCCTGTATCTGGTTTCATGGGAAATCTTTTAAACAAACCAGGCTTTGATTTTTTGTGTTGGATGAAAATGCATCGCATGTGTCATCAGGTACACCTGAGCGGCAATTCGAGACAACTTAACTGAATCCCACCTAAGCGTACGGCACCATGTCGCAAAGTGGTCACAGTTGCAGCCCAGCAAGTGATAGAGGCCAGAGCAATCTTGCAGATCCCTGTGCAGCCCCAACGCCAGTGCCGCCGAGAACTCCCGAAGATCTGGTGTGTCGCTATCCCAACACATTACAGCAAGCTCAGGACAGCCGGGGACAGCCATGAATTCGCCCAATGTACGCAGCCGGATCTTGGCCTCTTGTTTGCCAGCATCCTGTGAGCCCAAAAAATCAACCACGAGATTTTTACCCCCCTGCACTCCTGAAATGGGACCAACAAAGATTCCATGATAGAATCTCTCCTTGCTACCCGCTGTCCGAATGAGGATCTGATCGCCAGAAAGGAGCTCTGTGGCAACTTCAGCTATGTCAACGCGGCGGGCTGACTGCGGGAGCAAGTTGTGAATGCCCATGACATTCATCGCGCCATCCATGAGGGCGAAAACGTCACTATCAGCACCTTCTGACTTTACGCCCAGGATCTTGGCCACCAACAACATCAGGCTGTTCATCTCGAAAGGCGTTGTTCACTTATTATCCTGGAAAGTTAATAATTGATGTCGAGCAGACGCCTGCTTTAGAATACACATCGGAAAACGCCCAAGTGTTCCAGTGATAAGCCCAAGTGTTCCAGTGATAAGCTTAAGTGTGAGAGTTGAAGGACCAGCCGCCGCACTGAAGCGATCGCCTCTCTTCCTGTACACGCCGACTGTAGCTTAGTTGGTTGCGGTTATTATATGCATCAAATTCCCTTGTCATGTGAGTAAATGAGCATCACACAGACAACTTGTAAGCCACAAGTAATGTACATTTTAGGGCGCAGGGAAAGTGGGAAGAGTCACGCTATCACTCAACTTATTGCTCAACATTCACCACCCACTCTAATATTGGTCATGACAGAACATAATAAGGAGTACCATGCTTTACATACACCAGAGGCAACGTTGTGTAAACTGTCTGAATCTGAATCAGAATCACCTTCACTTGACGGTTTCAATGTGCTAGCATTTGATGACATCCATCTTTTTAATGTACAAGGCCGCCAATTGTTACACAATGCCATGCAGTCGAAAGCTCGTGCCGTCATCGTGTCTGTCTCTCACCCGTGCAGCATTCCCCTAGCCGGTCGAGACACCATCTTACAACTCAGTCAGTATCATGACCATCACGGATCTGAATGGGTGAAGATGTTGAAGGCCACGTATGCATTCAAATTCTACACTTGACGGAATACTAAAATGAAACCGCTTTCTGGAGTGTACGGCAAATGTAGATGAAAATGTGCCTGGTTCTGGAAACCAATCCAGCCGTGTGCGAGCATGGAGTAGTGGGACACCTTGTATTTCATGATAAAGTGTGCTTAAGGAAATGTGGTGCATGATTTTATCACCAAAATAATAATGCAAACATAGAATGGATGCAAATCATCCTTTACCTGTTCTACAAAATAGTGCATGTACACCCAATGACAGTAACCACATCGTCAATAATGTGCTCAATTATGTAAACAAATGCACAAGTAAGGTATCAATCATTGTATTTCCAGAGTGTGGCAGCGGATATCATGAGTGGAATGTTTTAATATCCCTCATTCAAACCGGTTATAACATCAATACAGCGATTTTCATGGATAGCCATATCGAACCCCATTCGGTGGACGAGTGGCTTAGGCTGTCTCAAGTGCACCATGTCGCGACAAAAGTCGTTGATTCGTACGTAGCTCTGGAGCATTGGACGAAGGAGCAAACCTCCCCAAACAAAGTGTTTGTAATTTACATCAATGGTGGGCTGAAGTTCGGTGAGTCGTATTGTGCCAAACATGGATCCTCTGCATGTCTCACTGCGGCGGCACAATTCTGGCAGTGGTGTGACCAGAACGCAGCTAACCAACTCACAATTAATTTCATTGGACGAGACATGCGACACCCTGCCGATTGCAAGTCATGGACTGAATTGGCTAACACGTTCACTAAACTGTGATATAAAAAAGCAGCTAACAAACCAGAATTCGCCCCCGTACAGACAGTTTTAGTATAGATCCGAATTATATTTGTGTTAGATACGTGTGCGTCGGTATCACACCGTGCGCGACACTCGATGCGATGAGATGAGATGAGAAAACCTTTTGTGTGAGGATCCGCCAACCTTGGTAGATGTATGTGGACACTCTAATCACGTGCAAGATGCATTGTGGCGTGCAGTGATGTTGCGTTCATCACAATGCTTAAAAGCAATGTCGCATCATGTGACAAGGGGCATGGGGCCTGATCCACCGTGTTTTTGCGACGCATGCACCGAAGAAGAGGTTTCCGTGACAGACATGGGGCTGTCGCTAGAGCTGCTTGCTGTGTACCCGAACTACGAGTGGGTGCCGCCCTCGGGAAACAATACGGATGCCGAAGGCACAACAGCTGCGATGGAGCAGGCAGTGCATGCATACTTGCAGCGTCTGGGGCGGTTGCCACGGCCCCTACAGGCTGGAATGTGCACAGAGCACCTCAAGTTGCTAGGCGCAGACCAGATCAACAGCGTACACACGCTCACAGGCAGCAGCCTCACACGGCAGTACATCATGCAGGAGATCGAGGCACGTGCATCACAGCAAGCATCGGTGTTGCTCATTCAGCTGTGTGGTCACGGTGGTAAGGGAGCTGAGTTGATTCTGGCTGATGGCAGTTGCATCGCGCTGTCAGACATCGCTGCTGCATTGCATGCCGCGCGCTACAAAGGCACTGTGGTATGCACCATCAACGTCTGCAACGCGGAGCCGTCTGCGAGCGAGCCATCAGCAGTGGCCCATGGTTGGAACGCGTGTTCGCCGTTCCCCTGGGTGCTTATTTACTACAGCGGGCCGCAGGAAGTTCAGAATGTGTCCCATGCCACGCACTTTGCGCGTTTGTTAGGCAGGCTATTTTCTGAGCGTCCGACGTACGTAGAGTTACAGCAACGCTCGGATGAGTTGTGGGTGGAGACGCGCGATCCGCGCCAGAGCCTGGGGAAGTGGCGTGGTCCACCTACCATCTGCATGGGTAACAATTTGTATTCTGGGCGTTTTCTGGAGCCCGCATCGGTCGTGTAGGGACACAGTCTTCATCGTTGGATTGAAGGGGATGTTTACAATGCACGAGAACACAGGTCTTTGCATGATCGCAAACAGGAACCCCTTCATAACATGCAAGGATTCGGTCGGTATAATTTGCAAGAGTTGTAATGTGAGATTATTGATCAGTACGGCATCGAAGACACATAAAACAATGTGGATTTTCTAGGAAGAAGGCGTTTCCCACAGTTCTCTTATACACTCAGACAAGTGAATTATGTTACATCATAATCCCAAGTCCTCCCAAGTCCTCCCAATGTCCTTTCAAATAGAGAGAATCATTTCACACACAAACAACCTCTAAAACATATTCTTTTCAGAGGTGTTCATGTGAACACGTTTAAAATAGGGATGATTGATTGATGGATTGATGATTCTTATTTTTTGTTGAAATAATTCTTCTTCCCAAGATGGAGAGTCTTTTCAGAGGTGTTCATGTGAACACGTTTAAAATAGGGATTGATTGATGGATTGATGATTCTTATTTTTTGTTGAAATAGTTGTTGTTCCCAAGATGGAGAGTCTTTTCAGAGGTGTTCATGTGAACACGTTTAAAATAGGGATGATTGATTGATGGATTGATGATTCTTATTTTTTGTTGAAATAATTCTTCTTCCCAAGATGGAGAGTCTTTTCAGAGGTGTTCATGTGAACACGTTTAAAATAGGGATTGATTGATGGATGATTCTTATTTTTTGTTGAAATAGTTGTTGTTCCCAAGATGGAGAGTCTTTTCAGAGGTGTTCATGTGAACACGTTTAAAATAGGGATTGATTGATGGATTTTTTTTTTTGTTTAAATAGTTGTTGTTCCCGATATGGAGACCCTTTTCAGACTATGGGAATTGAGCTGCTGACTCGCAACGTGATCAGATGGGGTGCCGCAGAGGGGGGCTCAAAATGGTAATAAAGGGACTCTGAAGACAGACGTGTATTAAGCAGGCTTCTGCTTGGACACCCCTTTTGGTTTCGAACGGGGAATGTTTTGACCTCCTTCTACCTATCTATTCTAAAGTCGGCAGAACAGTAAAATGAAACATCAAAAAAACCGGTATAATGCGGTGGCAATCATATATTGTATGAGTTTTAGCTACTTTGTTGTGCTGGACTGCACACCTCCCCCTCCTCTTCAGCTCCCTGTGCTGGACTGCATAGTTTTCTGAAGCTTCCCTGGCGAGCCTCTCTGTCTCTGTGCTCCTCCCTCGTAGCCCTCCTCAGATCAGAAGCACTTCCGTCAACGCGAGCAATGTCCAAGGCAAGTATCGTCCGCGAGTGGACCCGCACGTATGGCTCCAAATGCGTAGGCGGCAGCGATGACAATGCCAAAGCACCCCCAGGATCGCTCATGCTTTACAACAGCTTACTGGATGAGAAAGTTCCATTCGTCCCAGCTTCGGGACCGGGTAGCAAGAGTCTCTCCTGGTACACCTGCGGGCCCACTGTTTACGATGTTTCGCACATGGGGCATGCTAGGAACTACGTCACGTTTGATATTATCCGCCGAGTGCTGGAGGACTACTTTGGTTACAACATTCTCTACGTCATGAATGTTACAGATGTTGACGACAAGATCATCCTCCGCGCTCGCCGCAACTACCTACTGGCAAAGTACAAGGAAGGAAAGCACACGGACGCTGAGGTAAAAGATTTCGCTGAGAAGGCTGTCCAGAACAGCTTTGCAAAGCAGAGAGCAAAGCTCGCAGAAGCGGAGGCCTTGGTGGTCACAGCCATGGAAGAGCAGGAGGCTGCTGCAGCTGACAAAAAGGGGGTCCTTCAGCGACAACTGAACGAGCTGGAGGGTGCTATTAAAAACGAGGCCCACAAGCTAAGTCAGATTCAGACAGCCCTGAGAGCGTTAGGACATGCTGGCGATTCAGCTACTATCTACGCGGTTGCCTCGGATTTTGTAGCTGAGGAGCTGGACAGAGAGCAAGGCAAGAGCGTGACGGATTCATCAATCTTTAGGGCGCATGCTGCCAAGTATGAGGCGGAGTTCACTCAAGATATGGATTCCTTGGGTGTGCGCCGCCCAGATGTGCTCACCCGTGTCAGCGAGTACATGGACGAGATTGTGGACTACGTCAAGAAAATTGTAGACAATGGCATTGCCTATGAGAGCAATGGAAGTGTCTACTTCGATACAACGAATTTCAGGGCGTGTGGCCACACCTACGGCAAGCTCAAGCCTTGGGCTGTGGGATATTCTGCACTAGCAGCCGAGGGGGATTCCAACGAGACATCAGAGAAGCGCTCTAACACTGACTTTGCCTTGTGGAAGGCGTCGAAGCCTGGGGAGCCCTTCTGGGAGTCTCCTTGGGGCCAGGGGCGGCCTGGCTGGCATATCGAGTGCAGTGCCATGGCTAGCACCCTGATCGGATCCCGCATGGACATCCACACCGGTGGGGATGACCTGAGGTTCCCACACCATGACAATGAACTGGCACAAGCTGAGGCATTCTACCATAACGAGGGCTGCCACCAGTGGGTTAAGTACTTCCTCCACTCTGGCCACTTGGAGATTGAAGGGCTGAAGATGTCCAAGTCACTGAAGAACTTCATCACCATCAGGGAGGCTCTGAAGTCATTCTCTGCTCGCCAGTTGCGTCTCTTGTTTGTGCTGCAGTCTTGGAACAAGTCCATGGTGTATGGAGAGGCCTCCAGGGCCGAAATGAAGGCTCGGGAAGCGCAGCTGAAAAACTTTTTCCAGAACATTGAGGTTGCTGTGCGCGGGGTGGACGAAATCACCTCCTGTGCTAAATGGCAGGCAGAGGAGAGGGACCTGTCTCAAAAGCTGCAGGCAGTACAGAATCAGGTGCATGAGCACTTGCTTGACAACCTGAACACCGCAGCTGTGATGGACACCCTCAGCGAGCTCATCAAGAGCACCAACATCTACCTTTCAAAGAAGCGAGAGTCTGCTTCTGCAGCTGCCCCGGCCCAGCCCTTTCTCCTACGCAAGGTGTCCACCTATGTGACCAGGATGCTGTCCATGTTTGGTATTGTCGATGCATCCTGGGACAAGCCTGGCTTTGCTGACGCCGCAGGCGGGGCTGGGGATGCCAAGGGTGCAGGCTACCTGGATGCCTTTGCTGCATTCCGTGATGAGGTGCGATCACTTGCCCGCACCCAGGCTGATCCCAAGGAGACCATGACAGCTTGCGACCGTGTGCGTGATGTGGCCCTTGTGGAGCTTGGTGTTCGATTAGAAGACCGACCAGATGGCAAGGCCATTTGGAAGCTAGACGACCCAGCAGTTATAAATGCTGAGCAGCAGGATCGAGCTAAGACAGCATCTGAGGCTAGGTCGTTCATCCATGGGGGCGTACAGTCAACGGAATACTAAAATGAAACCGCTTCGTGTATTATATGCGGTTACAAATCTTGAATTGGTCTCTTGTTATCCTGACGTCGTCGGCGTCTTGCTCCCTCCCCCCCATTAACATCGTTAATGTCGTTAACATCCTGCAATTTGTTGATTCAAAATCGTATTGGTGTTCCACTGCCCCGTGGGTTGCTACACCATTTGGTTACACCGTACACTCCAGAAAGCGGTTTCATTTTAGTATTCCGTCGACTGTATGAAGAGGATTCGTCTACATGTTTGCGTGTGTCAATGAGTGTCCTGTGTGTGCCATTAGACAGCAGCCGCCGCTACGCGTGTGTGAGTTTAAGTTGTCGTCGACTGTGATGTAGTGTTTGGCTGTCTTTCACAATTATGATCAGATAAGACGATCTTCCTGGAAAAATTGTCACAATCTAGAACAAAAACGCAAATTGCATTCTCTCCAAATCCAGCCATAACAAATCATTGCAATGGGGTACAACAACATCGCAACTTGTTGATGCGCAGATGACGTGGCTCACGCACGACCTATAATTGGGAGTAAGATCTGTAAACCTGTCACACAACACAAACACACGATGTTTTAGACCAAGGGCATTCAATAACACAAAATCTGGCTCAATGCGCACCTCCTCAATGTCATTAAATGCATATGCTAAATGCCCATTATGCACACAAAGTATGACAAATGGAATGTGTTTGTGAGGGACAATCTTAAATGCGTCTTGGACAGTATTGAACCCTGTAAGCACACACACTGTCGGCTTCGACAATACGGATTCCTCATTTACAAATCCCATCTGTACCAGGTATCCTTGTACCCAATCAATAAAAGTACTGAATTAAAACCCATGTCCCCCCCGGTGTTGCAATGAGAAAATGACGTTCGCATAAAAAAGATCCCTATATAATTATCTATCTCGAAGCTTAACACGAGTCAGCAGCTCAATTTGAGACAAACATGGCATCTCGGGAAGATCCCCTTACCGACATCCTCACATCGGCAATCGCCCACATCAAGCGAATGCTTCCAGATTGGTCACCCCCAGACCTCGGGCACCCATATGCTACCCTGACGCCGTACAAGGGCGGCTATGCTATGTTCGGCAAGCTTAAGCCTGGCGCCCAGATCATGGTCAAAGACGCATCCGGTTACAGGCACCATGGCATCTTTGTCGGGCAGCAAGTGGTGGCACCAGGGGATATCGAAGTCCCGACAGTCGTTGATGTGTGGGGAATTTCTAAGGAGCAGGCCAACGTCTCATTGCGATCCTACGAAGACTTCGTTGCCAACGGCTCTATCTTTGCGGAGGCTTTGTACCCCGAAGGGGCTGCTCTGGATCAGACCCTCTCGGCAAGCCTTGCCCTCGCTCTGGTCAAAGATGCTGAGCAAACCCCATTTGTCTACAACGCCGCATTTAACAACTGCGAGCACTTTGCAACGATGTGTCGCTGCCTCAGGTATGCATGGAAAGCATGCCATCTCATCATTGACGCACAGTTTGCTGAACTGAATACATTCCCTGCATCACATCTGCCTCCCCGCGGTTTTGTAGGTATCTGAATGAATCACAAGCCCATAACCGTTTGGCCTAAGAATCGCAGTAGACGGCTCAGTTTATGGCCCTTACCACATGAACACCTCATTTGAGAAATAAGCACCAAGGAATCACAATTCCGCTCCATACCATGTTTCGCAACCAGTCAAAATCGGCCGGGAGGCAGGAACGCCCATTGAATGCCGGAGGCTCAAATCAATCCCTATTTTAAACGGAAAATGAACAATATTACTAAGGATGACCCGTTGAACAATTTTACACATCATTCCATCCATTTTTCAAGTACGTCAACGAAGTGAGTCCTGCCAGCGGTGATATGTCGTCCACGTCGGTGTTCGAAATGTCCAGGTGAACCAACGAAGTGAGTCCTGCCAGCGGTGATATGTCGTCCACACGTGTGGACGACATGTTCAGGTGAATCAACGAAGTGAGGCCGGAAAGCGGTGATATGTCGTACACGTCGGTGTTCGAAATGTCGAGGTGCACCAATGGAGTGAGTCCTGCCAGTGGTGATATGTCGTCCACACGTATGCCCTCCATGTTCAGGTGAATCAACGAAGTGAGTCCTGCCAGAGGTGATAATAGGTGTTCGCCCACCCGTGTGTACGCCATGTTCAGATGAACCAATGCGGTGAGTCCGGAAAGCTGTGATAGCGAAATGTCTAGGTGAATCAACGAAGTGAGTCCTTCCAGTGGTGATATGTCGGTCACAAGTGTGTGCGCCATGTTCAGGTGAATCAACGAAGTGAGTCCGTACAGAGCTTGTATGTTGTACAGAGGTGTGTGCGACATGTTCAGGTGTGTCAAAGAAGTGAGTCCGGACAGAGGTGATAATATGTCTTCGTCCACGTAGGTGTGCGACATATTCAGGTGCGTCAACGAAGTGAGTCCGTACAGTGGCGATATGTCGGTCACGTAGGTGTTCGATATGTCCAGGTGAACCAACGAAGTGAGGAAGGACAGAGGCGATATGTCTTGGATCTTGTCTTCGATAGCCGACATTGATTGGTAGGGTACGTATTCCCCACGATTGACACATATTTTCAACTCTTTGAGCCTGCAAATGCGTGATAATGCGTATTCCAAACTGTTATAATGTCTTAAGTGGATCCTTGTGACACACCGGGGTGCGGCGCATCTCCACTGTTTGCAAACGAGAGGCACTTGTTTGAGGTGGGATTCGTTCGAAATCGCATTGGCTAGAATGATCTCCAATACATCTTCATTGATTTCGTCAAAGGAACTCATTTGTTTGTGAAGTGTGCTGTGCTGATGGTTGTTTATACTGAAGAATGGTTGTTTACACTTCATTCGAGGACGAGAATCCGCCACCGCATCCGTGTGTCATGAATGTACGTTTGCGTGTGGATGCGACAGGTTTCTGCAACTAAATTCCCCTGCCCCACTCCGTGGGGCCCGCGATTCCCATATCGATATACGAGAGCGCTTGTCTAGCAGACCCATGCTTGACATGTGATAACAGGTTGTCTTAGAGAGTATCGACTTCTTTGCGATGCGAGCGATTGTCCTCCTTAAATATCCAAATTTCTAGGACATTGCGAATGTCCAAATTGACACTAATTGCTGCCGTTTCTGCTAAAGGATTATTGATGCGCACGATGTTAGCCATCAGTTTGACTTTTCAGGGTACTTTGAACATAATGGGCGTTCCTTCCTCCCGGCCGATTTTTTTTAAATTTCTAATCAGGATTTAGAGCTTCCTGAACGACTCGTTAGCTTGAGACATCAGCACCAAGGAATCACAAATCCGCTCAACTCAAGGAACTCAAGTCCTGTTGCTGAACACAATCACATGAGGAGGCTTGAACATCAATGACTCAGACTGGTACTTGGAACTGATCACTGTACTCGGTTACAAATCTTGAATTGGTCAACTTTTCAGAATCCCCAAATATAAGGTGTCCCAATATCAAATGTCCCTAGCTGTATGGGTCTTCCTCCTCCAATTCTTAGTAAATTTCCTGGCTGTGGATATCTTGACAGAAGACGCGTCCACCGCGATTCACAGCGGTCACGATCATACGAGAAATTTTCACATATCCAAGTGAGGTTCCGTCTTTCAGGTCCATGTTTATGAGATGCGGTAGCCAAGACAAAAGTCTAGTCGCGCCCATAGTGGCCTGCTGTATGGCTTTCGACACCTTGGCATGTCCATACTGGGCAGGGGGGGGTTTGAGGATTTTCGGCTCCACAACGAAAAGGGTGTTGATAGCATGTGAGAATACAAGGGCGCTTCCGTTGGAGATCTTGTAGCAGCCGTCATCGAAGAAGTACTCCACAGCGACGAGGAACAAACGTGACGGTGGGGATGTGTGGTGTCTTTGTTTAATAAGGTGAAGCAATGCGTCATACTTCAAGATGCGTGGATCACCGGAAACAACCGATGACGCCCGCAGTGCATGGAGACGGCTGACATTCTGGCAGTGGAGGCGATCAAGAAACTTGGTTGTGCCGAGAATGTCCATGTCCAGCGACAACGCCTTTCCTAGTTTGCGAACTGGTTTTGAAATGGGCTGACAAGGCGGGATATATATATCGGTCGGCATCGCGTCGATGAATACTCTTTTTCTTCGCGCAATCGCTCAATGGTTTTTATCAGGTATGGATGTTGCGTTGTTTAGACTCGTTTTTTAGAAACGCACACGAAACACTTGTCGTCGATTAAAGCCGCATTGAGTCTTACGCAACCGCATTCACTGTGGTTGCTACTGCTGTTCTTTGAGTACCCCATTGCTATTTGGGGCCATTGGATGCCTTGCAAAACATGCGATGTCCCGTATGATTCAAAGAGCATCAGAATCACCATAAATCGTCTTCCCACACCACTTGTACCGAATTATTTAGAGTGACCAGTACTTTATGTTCATATATCCCAAGTCCGTGATACTTCGTAGCAAGAATAATGACGTTAGTCTGCTTATATTTCCTAGCACAGACTTTGTCAAATCCCCACCAGAATCCATCTTCATCCATCCATGTTCTCTTGTTGTGCAACTGGCACTGGAGCTCGTTAGGAATGTATCGTTCGATGTAATCACTACCCCATTCAGGCACGAGGCCTCTCATGAGGCGGGCCAATTCAAGATGAACATCTTGGACCCCAGTGCAAATCAAGTCGGACGTACCCGACACAGTGATGTCCGAAGCGTCATCTGTCATTCTATAGTTATTCTCAAATAAAGTGGGACACCCTTTATAATGATGGACGAGGCCGTCACATCCAATCCACCAAGGAGACACCAATCATCATCGAATCACATCCAATAAGTGCTCCCCCAAGAGTATCGACATCGTTCCGCCGTTTGATATAAGATGATTTTGTGCGCGGTGATCGTCTGAAGACGTCTTGGTCAGTCAGTCGTCGTCTTGTGGTCTGCCATGTAAAAATAATTGTACAACTCTCTCAGACTGCAGCCAAGTACTTGAAGCATGAACAAAGGGTGCTTGATTGAGGCCTCTGCCTGATGTAAGGTGAGAAGCCCAAGTGTTACAGTGAGAAGCCCAAGCGTTACAGTGAGAAGCCCAAGCGTTACAGTGAATGGTGTACGCGAGTCATCAAAATGAATCCAATCTGCCCCCTTCAGAAACAAATAGAGTCTGCTTGTGACCATTCGATTATTGTCAAGCAGAAGCCTGCTTGGGACCATTCGATTTTCTTTGTATGACATTGTTTAGTTTCCCTTTAACAAAGGGCCTTGTCTGGGACAGGGTCCCTATATTATGGGGTGAAAACGATTCCATGTAAATACCCACATATTGTCAAGCAGAATCGCCACTCACCTGTGAACCATTAGCCGGCCATCCGAAGATCCCTTTCAACCTTGCAGGATACAGCAGTGCCCTCCCACTGCCACCAGGCCAGTGCCTCTGCAAGAGCTCATCAAGGCGCTCGTAGGTTAAGATCGACTCTGCGTCAAACATTCTGCCCAGGGCAGCGATGAAGTGTGTGCCTGCCTTGCCACCTGCCGTTTCTTCAAAAGTCCCAGTTGCCAACAACATCACGTCCTTGTGTGCAACGAGATGGAACTGTGCATCATGATCTGCTCTTGATGCGTCAAGCAGAGATCTTCCGTGCTGGAACGGCAGACCAGGGCCGGGGGCAATGGCATTTTCTTCGCACATGTTGAGCACGCGGATGAGTGTGCCGCAAAAACGTTGAGCTGCCACCACCGCATCGATGGCCTCAGCTGACACCAGCTGTTTGTAAGAACATACCAATGTACCGTGACGTGGCGACCCCTCATTCATGCCATGCCCACAGAATAACAAAAGAGCAACGTCCACTGAGGGCTCCAACAACCAAGCCAATTGGTCCATGACGGTCCTCCGGCACACGGTGCCTTCGAGAACCTTGATCTCCATACCAGAACCCAAAACCTTGTTGACAAAAACATCATGGTCCTTCATGGCTCCGCCACATCTGTACCCCTTCAAGTCCCTTGGCAGCGTACCACACTCTTCCAATGTGTGCACAAGCAAGAATCCCAACCCGTCTACGTAGTAACTTGGAAAAATGAACAATGCGCGACGAGTCTTCACGGACGCCATCATGTGCTCTCAAATCTAATCCGGTACCGCGAATTAATAATAATCCGCCGCGTTGTTCTTATGCTCAAATCAATGACGATCGATTTCCAGTGTTGCAACCTTCTCAAGCCGCCGCGTGGCATGATGTGTGATAAGGATGGACTACACGCTGCCTCTGCCGTGCGTGATGGGGCTGGGCGATAAGCCGCCGCCGCCGCATCAGTTCCGTGCGTGTGCGTGATGAGTCTGGACGAGGATCCGCCGGCGTGCATGGATTCTTTGGATTGCTTTGACATTGAGATGATATGCATTGAGGTGAGATGCATGAGATTGCATTCAATCGTCAGCACTTTGTCTCTGTACGTTTATATATAGCGTTTTCTTGTCTGCTGCGCCTTTAGGGACATGAACATGGAGCCGCCCCCCCTGCAAAACCAACTACCCTTCTACGTCACCCAAGAGCAGTTCGTTGCATGCGAGCTCCGCATTATGCAACGCATGCAGCAACATTCGAACTACATTAATGATATGCGCGCTGAGCTCATCGCAGCCAACATGCACATGCAACAACAGATCAACGACTTGCGCGACGCAGTGCGGGCGCTGGAGCACAGGTGCGGTGTTAGGACATTGACCTGTGCGGCGGTTGCGCTAAATTCGAGATTTTAACCGGGCAATTTTTGACACTGTTACACTCAGACCGGTTAATAATGTTACAGTATAATGTCCATCTGCAGTTTGCGTGCGTCCTCCGATACATTCGGCAGTGTTCCGCCGTTTGCGTGTGTCCTCCTCCGATGGACAAGTCAGATCTTTCGCGAGTCCGCAGCTGAATTCCCCTGCCCCACTCCGTGGGTCCCGCGATTCCCTTTCATGATACCGGAATAGTTTGGTAAGCAGACGCCTGCTTGAGACGGCAGTTAATGAAAAGATAAATCGCGGATTCGAGGAATGACTCTTGGATGTTGGTACTGACTGCTCGACATAAGGAGTAAAAAGCTGTGCATGTATAATCGAGTATGCCTTTCAAGGTGGGGTTTAAATCGTTGAACATTGGAGTGCAATGTGCAAGGTATGCCGATGTGCGTCAATTGTTTGGATTTCCTGACAGTTTGCAGGTTTTGTTTCTACAACGCAATGCGTTCGAGGCGTACGTCAAGGACGATAGCATACCCTTAGACCCTCAAAAAATGTGGCATGAGAATATTCATATCCGCAAATGCAATCTCAACGGACTCGTCTGTGCGCTTATGAGGAGACTGACACTGTTGGAGCACATGCGAGCATGGGAGAACAATAAGGATGGACCTAGACGGAGGGCATGCATTGTTGAGATTTATGTGGAGTGGAATGTATTAGAAAGGAGACTAACCCGCATTATTGCATCCGACGCTGTTGTGGGCGATTCCGTGATCCGCTTCTGCCCAAACGAAACCACTTGTCTTGCCAGACAGTTGGACCCAACCCTATTGTCATCAATTCCACCTGACGTGATAGAGAACATAATAAGTATGGTAAGGGAGCCAGACGCGAATGCGCTACGCGCAGCATCTCCTACAATCGACGCTCAGTATGTGCCGACGAAGATTAGGAAGATGTTCGTCGTTCTGGACCAGATTGCTGTTTAGTTTTGTAGTAAGCCTTGTCGTGGGTGAGAATGAATGGACGGATGGGGGGCATGCGAAAGCCGCATGTGAAAAAAAAATTGACTGAATTGTCATAAAAGAAACCGATAACCACCACAAACACCCACAAATACCCACAAACACAATGGCAAACTTTACTGAATTATACAACGATGTTGCCAATGACACTTCATGCGTTCCGTCGGATCTATTTTGCGATCGCGCAAGAGAACTCCTTCCGCCCATGGCGCGCGTTTGGAAGGTACTTGCAAAGCTCGCCGTTCAATCGTGGGACAACGAAATATACGACGGAGAATTTATTGCCAACGCCTACACAGACGGAAACCACGCCAAGCTGTTTATCGTCAGTCTGATTGCAGTCTCGCCGGACAATATCATGTGCGATCCCCGCTTCCAAGGCATGCTTCTTGGTTTGGAAGCCGTCTTCTCGTCCTCTTGTTCCGATCAACATCACATCACACGCAAGATTGTAAGCAGTCTGTTCATTGAGGTGGATGACTATATTCTCGAGTGTGTGGATTATGGATTAGTCAATATGGAATGGGACATTGTACAGTACATAGCGTCCCAGTGGTTGCGAGCGTGGTGCTCGGCGCGCAAGATCCAGCGCATGTACCGCAAGTACATCGAGCACAAAAAGATCCAGCGCCAAAAGCGCCTCCTCATCACAATCCCCAGGATCGTGTCATTGCTCAAGGATTGCAAGGGTCGCGAATAAGTAATTATTCGAGAACAACTTTTTTTTTTTTACCTTTTTCCTCAAAGTCCAGACACTGCATCACCCGGCTCGGATGCCATGTCCGCCGAATGAGCTCCTCCCTGATGAATTACGGTTTACCAAAGAGGCTACTCGGAATATCATCTTCGAGAACCTCTTAAACCTGCTGCACCCCCCAACGTTGCCCAAAAGCAACGATCTGCAGTCTGTATGAGTATAAGGTGTGTCCCACTTTATTTGAGAACAATATGATCGTGATCGGGGCAGATGCCACCGGTGCATGTGAGAAGTTCCCCAGTCATGTCCCGTGCGCCTTTGTCACCATTCCTATGGGAGAAATCGTTGCGATATTCAGTCCGTCAGGCGACGGCACATTCAAGACCGGTGCCACCCTGGATCTCAAAATATGTGACGAACACACATGGCATGCGGTAGACGCCCTACGAATGGACATGATCAAGAAATGGTTTGATGTGGACGAGGCGGTGTTCCTGCCACCACGGACCATCACAGTGTTCGTGCCTCGTTACACCACCATCTATGACACGAGTGATGCTGGCGAGGGCACATGCAGCCTGTCATGCACCACTGGGGACACGCCGTTGCATGTCGGAGACCGCATCGGATTGTATGCCACACTGCGTAGTTTCGGCAGACATACGGTTTGCCATGCTGACGATTCATACCACAGCTTGGTGTTCGAATGCGAAGGCATCACGGCGGTAGTGAACGAGTTGATCACAAACTCTGGATCACGCCGGAGCGCATGAAAAGGTGTACGATCAACTTTACTGTTCCTATTTTTATATACATGTAAACATGTATACGTGTACGTAAATGTCTTCAACAACCCGCAATTCCTCTTCTACTTCAAAACGTAAGAAGAATTCTGGAGATGCGACTTTTGCAGCTAAGCTGGCTGTGTTCATGTTGAACGCTCAATCACACGACATTCATTTTTCCGAGAAGGAGGGCTTCCTTCACTCGAGTGATTACGTGAAGGGTATCATCCCCCTTTTGCATATGAACATCAGTCGCGAGGGGTTTCAAGTGGTTATGTGCACTACGAAGGGTAATTTGTCCATTGCCCTAGCTCAGTTGTGTAGTAGCAAGAACATCGAGGATATTCTTTCTTTCGAAAAGTTCAGTTGCCTGCGTCAGTGTGCTTTTACAAGTGACGTTCTTGTTGACCGTTTCGTAGACACGATTGAGACTTCTTATGAGACCCGCAAGAACGGAATTAAGTTGGTGAAGCAGTTGTCTAAGCACCAGCGATGGCAGGTGAGTGCCGGTATCATCCCCGAGTCCTCGATCGCGTGGTCTGAGAATCTTTAAATACAAAAAAAATTGAAAGGTTTTTCGGAACGTTAGGAATACAACAAAAACCTCCTCACACCCCTTAATATACTGCATCTGTCATACGAAATGTTTGGAATCTCTGACGTCTTCGCAATCATTGCGTCCCGACCCAAGGTATTTGTCATTTACGACAACCCGACTTTCGTCGCCAAGCCTGTGTTAACACGCAAAGGGATGTCCCACACCAAGAAGTAATCTGGATGAGAAGGTGTTCCTGTTTCAAGTATTTGAAACAAAACGGGGCCAAAATCAGCACCTCCACGTGGTGGCCCTGGATACCCAACCAAGCTGAAACAAATAAAACTATTTATAACTATTTATATTTATATTTATATTATATTTATATTTATATTATATTTATAACTATATTTATATTATATTTATATTTATATTTATATTATATTTATATTTATATTTATTATATTTATTATATTTATTATTATTATTATTATATTATTATTATTATTATTATTATTATTATTATTATTATTATTATTATTATTATTATTATTATTATTATTATTATTATTATTATTATTATTATTATTATTATTATTATTATTATTATTATTATTATTATTATTATTATTATTTATTATATTATATTTATTATATTATATTATATTTATATTATATTTATATTTATATTATATTTATAACTATATTTGTTTTATTTGTTTTTGGATGTTTCATTTTACTGTTCCGCCGAATCCGCGCTTGTTGAATACAAAATCCTGGGCTTCCCTTATTTTTATCTTCGAGAACCTCTTCAACATTCTACACGAACCACTTTTTGTAGATAAATTCAGCAACAACGGCAACAAATAAAACAAAGATAGCTCTTTTCAAGTACATGTTTGTGCGGGCGCGACTCTCCTGTTCGCGAGCAAACGGTACGCCCTTGACCCAGTATGCTTCGAGACTCCCCACAAGTGAGAAACCCGAAACTCGAAACCCTAAACCATAAACCCTAAACCCTAAACCCAGCTATGGATTGTACAAAACATCAGGATCCACCACTTCAGTCCTTTTTCATGGAGCAACTTTCTATTGACCATGAATTTGATCAACGTGCTTCGCAAATGCGAGTCGGAATGCAAGAGGACCGGTGCGTCGCCAACGCACACGGCGATGAACGGCGGAAAGTATTACGTCGCTGCCAATGCCTACGATGAATTCATGAGTGCCTACATTGAAGCAATAAATGCCGGAAAGTTCCTCTCGATCGTCGAGCAGCACCGATACATCGGCCCGGCAATAGTCGACATCGACTTGCGTCAGTCCGAGCCAACAAGGATCTACGATGACGCAGACGTCCGCTTGTTCGTCAAGGAGTTATTCAAGAAGCTCGCAAAGTACGTGGTCGTACCCGAGAACACTCAGTGCTTCGTCCTTGAGAAACAAAAACCGCGCGAGAGTAACATCCCCGGCACGTGGAAGGACGGTGTGCACCTCGTCGTCCCAGACGTCGTGACGCATCCCTGCATCCAGCACACCGTCAGGAAGGACATGCTGACCAACTGGAAGTCGTTCGGGGACGACTACCTAAACGATCCCAGTGACATGTACGATGAGGCGGTCATCGAGAGGAACGGTGAGGATGGATTCCATTAATACACTTGACGGAATACTAAAATGAAACCGTTTTCTGGAGTGTACGGCACACCTTACGGTGTAACCAAATGGTGTAGCAACCCACGGGGCAGTGGAACACCAATACGATTTTGGTTCTTTTGGTTCTTTTTGGTTCTTTTTGGTTCTTTTGGTTCTTTTGGTTCTTTTTTAGATAACGGCTCTCCATCCTGCAGACTCCGTATCGTTCTTTTGTCGGTACTTTCGAGAGTGTCCATTGAAGGACCAGCAGCACTTAAGCGTTCGACTCTTCCCCGGTACCGTTGCCCAAAAGAACACGGGGTCTTTGTTGATGTGCAATGCGTCATGAAAGGAGGTTTCTTTGCTGGACGGGCCATTTTGTAGGACACTATCATGTCTGTCGACGCCTTATACCGTTTATTGGGATGTTTCATTTTACTGTTCCGCCGACTGTAGTATAATATACTCATCGGATTACCTAGTACTCATCGGATTACCTCATACTCACCACGCAGGATGGTTCATGTACGGCTCCAAGAAGCCCGAGGAGACCTCCGCGTGGCAGGTAGCGTACACCGTCTCAAAGGACGGCAAGGTAACCGAGGGCTGCGAGCTGTCGCCCGGAGAGCTGGTCGAGCGCCTCTCGATCAGGAACAAATATATAGAGACAGCGCTCACAACCGAAGGACTCCAGAAGATACAAGACGACCAGGAGGAACGTGTGAAGAAGGAGATCGACCGCCGGGCCGCTACCGAAGAGGTCTACTGCGATTTCGCAGACGACGACGAGTCCTGGATGATGCTGGATAGCCTGTGCGCCCTGCTCGGCGAGGAGCGCTCCAAGACCCGAACGAATTGGATGAACGTCGGATGGGCCCTCAACAACATCCCGGTCGGCGAGTCGATTGCGCGACGCATGCTTTGGAAGCGCTTCGGCATGCTTTGCCCGACAAAGTACGACGATGGAGAGCACGACCGCAAGTGGAGCAACATGGGACCGCCGAGGCAGGGACCGAGGGCACTCGGCATCGGGTCGCTGCGCATGTGGGCCAAGGAGGACAACCCGGTCGACTACACCAAGTGGTCTTCCGTGCAAAAGGCGCCGGCTCAGAACTCTACGCAGCGCCGGCCGACTGTCACCACCACCGAGGTTGACAGGCCGCTGACGCCCACACAGGACCACGAGATTAAGTTGGACGCAGTTGCTAGGGAGCTTGAGGAGATGACCAGCTCAGACATAAACCAATACGTGGAACTCAAGAATGGATCCATCACCTTCCGGAACGCAGAGGGCATCGATGGAACAATCGACCGCAACAGATACGTCGTGAAGCTCGGATCCCAGTGCCATGGCGCGATGCCGAAGACGTTCGCCATGCCTGTGTCGTCGCTCGAGTTCCTCAAGGACGTGCCACCGGACTGCTCATTTGATGCTCAGTTGGAGACGTCAAATTCCGAGATATCTGGTGTGACGATGACGAGCAATAACTATAAGGGACTTAAGGTCAGGGTGTTAAACGTCAACTCTGGAGACGAGAGAATTCGAGTGTACACGGATGCAGGGTCGACGTTTATAAATGGCAAGCGTGACATCAAGAAGACAATGGACATCGTGTACAAGCAGCAGGAGATGGCAATGCAGAACCGGTTCGGTATAAACCAGCAGATCTTCATCAACAACACGACGGTCAACAACATCATCGTCAGGTCAGAGGATGACCCCTACTACGTCGTCATGCTGGATGGGATGCTAGACTACGCCAAGGCCAGGAGACTCATGAAGGGCAACGGCAAAGTGTACGAACCCATCGAGTATTGCCCGTGTGCCTACCGCGCGCTCTGCGACTATGAAGAATATGTCAACAAGTCGTTGAAGCACAACCCGGAGACGTACAAGATGCTGCGGATGCACCCTTCTCGCGGGAAGAGCTGTGTCGAGTACATGCGGTTCCTGACAGAAGAGGAGAGCATGCCACAGTACACAGTCGACAAGGATCTACTGTCGTTCTCGAACGGAGTTCTTCGTCTGTCTGACATGCGGTTCGTCCCCTATGACGGTGACACTTCGAGCGTGATGGGAAAGGTTGCTCGCCACCATGTCGACTGCGACTACACTGCATCTACCGACACGCCGATCATCGACAAGATCCTGGAGACAAACTTCGATGGAGAAGTTGCGTCGATGTTTTATGCGATGGTCGGCCGGCTGTTCTTCGAAGTTGGCAAACACGACGACTGGCAAGTGATGCCATACATGATCGGCGTCGGTGGTACGGGCAAGTCTGTCCTGCTGAATACCATCACATCGTGCTTCGCTGAAGATGCTGTTGGCAATCTCTCAAGCAAGCGAGAGGAAGTGTTTGGTTCAGCAAACATATTCGACAAAGAGGTCGTCGTGGGATGTGACATGCCGGCTGAAATGAGCAGCTGTATCCCGCAAGTCTCGTTCCAGAGCATGACTTCTGGTGGCTTGAAATCCCGAGGAAAAAGGAGAAGGCCGTGTTCATCAAGTGGACTACGCCTATCATTATCGCGAGCAACTACACGCCGGACTACAAGGACACTGGTGACAACATTGGGCGCCGCATCGTCTCCTTCCGCTTCGACGTCGCTGTACCAAAGGCAGAGCGCGACTATGGCCTCAAGGCTAAGATCATGGAGACTGGAGAGATTGCCAACTTTATCCACCGTGCCCTCGTTGAGTACGATGCCCTGCGGAAGCGCATTCGTGGAGACTTCTGGACGGCTGTTCCACCCATCATGATCGACTGGCAGAGCCGCCTCGCTGTTGCAACGAACAAGCTCCACGAGTTCTTGAGCATGGACAACGAAGATCGCCGATACAATATCGAGCACATCGAGGGAGCCACGACACCACTGAATAAGTTCAAAACGGCGTACAGTAGCGTCATGAGGTGCATGTTTGAGAAGGACGCTGGTGTATTTCAACACTTCGGCTTCCTTTGCCCAGACACCAGGATGCATGTGTGCAAGTCATGCTCCAATGTGTCTGCCAAAGGATGCTGTGCTGAGTACTCAGCAACCAACCGTACCCAGCGTATGGTCATCGTCAACATGAAGCTGTCTTATGATGGTGATGAGATGGTATTCTGAACAATTTATAACCGGACTTTTGGGTCACTTGGAGATGTCTCCTGAATACTACTGTTGATTCTCTCTGTCCTCTTTTAGGATTTACAAAGTCTGAATATATCTCAATGTGTAAAAAAAGTGACCCAAATGACCCAAATATTAAATACACATATGACTCCTTTTCAGCTGTTCTCAGTGCACTGAAATTGTCATCAATGAATACTATAACTGGATACCGGACTGTTGGGACATTGGATATGTCTCCAGAATGACTACTCTTGATTCTCTCTCAAGTCATGCTCCAATGTGTATGCCAAAGGATGCTGTGCTGAGTACTCAGCAACCAACCGTACCCAGCGTATGGTCATCGTCAACATGAAGCTGTCTTATGATGGTGATGAGATGGTATTCTGAACAATTTATAACCGGACTTTTGGGTCACTTGGAGATGTCTCCTGAATACTACTGTTGATTCTCTCTGTCCTCTTTTAGGATTTACAAAGTCTGAATATATCTCAATGTGTAAAAAAAGTGACCCAAATGACCCAAATATTAAATACACATATGACTCCTTTTCAGCTGTTCTCAGTGCACTGAAATTGTCATCAATGAATACTATAACTGGATACCGGACTGTTGGGACATTGGATATGTCTCCAGAATGACTACTCTTGATTCTCTCTCAAGTCATGCTCCAATGTGTATGCCAAAGGATGCTGTGCTGAGTACTCAGCAACCAACCGTACCCAGCGTATGGTCATCGTCAACATGAAGCTGTCTTATGATGGTGATGAGATGGTATTCTGAACAATTTATAACCGGACTTTTGGGTCACTTGGAGATGTCTCCTGAATACTACTGTTGATTCTCTCTGTCCTCTTTTAGGATTTACAAAGTCTGAATATATCTCAATGTGTAAAAAAAGTGACCCAAATGACCCAAATATTAAATACACATATGACTTCTTTTCAGCTGTTCTCAGTGCACTGAAATTGTCATCAATGAATACTATAACTGGATACCGGACTGTTGGGACATTGGATATGTCTCCAGAATGACTACTCTTGATTCTCTCTCAAGTCATGCTCCAATGTGTATGCCAAAGGATGCTGTGCTGAGTACTCAGCAACCAACCGTGCCCAGCGTATGGTCATCGTCAACATGAAGCTGTCTTATGATGGTGATGAGATGGTATTCTGAACAATTTATAACCGGACTTTTGGGTCACTTGGAGATGTCTCCTGAATACTACTGTTGATTCTCTCTGTCCTCTTTTAGGATTTACAAAGTCTGAATATATCTCAATGTGTAAAAAAAGTGACCCAAATGACCCAAATATTAAATACACATATGACTTCTTTTCAGCTGTTCTCAGTGCACTGAAATTGTCATCAATGAATACTATAACTGGATACCGGACTGTTGGGACATTGGATATGTCTCCAGAATGACTACTCTTGATTCTCTCTCAAGTCATGCTCCAATGTGTATGCCAAAGGATGCTGTGCTGAGTACTCAGCAACCAACTGTGCCCAGCGTATGGTCATCGTCAACATGAAGCTGTCTTATGATGGTGATGAGATGGTATTCTGAACAATTTATAACCGGACTTTTGGGTCACTTGGAGATGTCTCCTGAATACTACTGTTGATTCTCTCTGTCCTCTTTTAGGATTTACAAAGTCTGAATATATCTCAATGTGTAAAAAAAGTGACCCAAATGACCCAAATATTAAATACACATATGACTTCTTTTCAGCTGTTCTCAGTGCACTGAAATTGTCATCAATGAATACTATAACTGGATACCGGACTGTTGGGACATTGGATATGTCTCCAGAATGACTACTCTTGATTCTCTCTCAAGTCATGCTCCAATGTGTATGCCAAAGGATGCTGTGCTGAGTACTCAGCAACCAACCGTACCCAGCGTATGGTCATCGTCAACATGAAGCTGTCTTATGATGGTGATGAGATGGTATTCTGAACAATTTATAACCGGACTTTTGGGTCACTTGGAGATGTCTCCTGAATACTACTGTTGATTCTCTCTGTCCTCTTTTAGGATTTACAAAGTCTGAATATATCTCAATGTGTAAAAAAAGTGACCCAAATGACCCAAATATTAAATACACATATGACTTCTTTTCAGCTGTTCTCAGTGCACTGAAATTGTCATCAATGAATACTATAACTGGATACCGGACTGTTGGGACATTGGATATGTCTCCAGAATGACTACTCTTGATTCTCTCTCAAGTCATGCTCCAATGTGTATGCCAAAGGATGCTGTGCTGAGTACTCAGCAACCAACCGTACCCAGCGTATGGTCATCGTCAACATGAAGCTGTCTTATGATGGTGATGAGATGGTATTCTGAACAATTTATAACCGGACTTTTGGGTCACTTGGAGATGTCTCCTGAATACTACTGTTGATTCTCTCTGTCCTCTTTTAGGATTTACAAAGTCTGAATATATCTCAATGTGTAAAAAAAGTGACCCAAATGACCCAAATATTAAATACACATATGACTTCTTTTCAGCTGTTCTCAGTGCACTGAAATTGTCATCAATGAATACTATAACTGGATACCGGACTGTTGGGACATTGGATATGTCTCCAGAATGACTACTCTTGATTATCTCAGTCTTCTTTTACGATTTACAAAGTCTGAATATATCTCGACGTGTAAAAACAGTTAACCAAACGAACCAAATATTCAATACACATGTGACTCATTTTCAGCTGGTCTCATACTCATCAATCTCATCACCATCATAAGACAGCTTCATGTTGACGATGACCATACGCTGGGCACGGTTGGTTGCTGAGTACTCAGCACAGCATCCTTTGGCAGACACATTGGAGCATGACTTGCACACGTACACCCTGGTGTCCGAACACCGGAACCCAAAGCGTTGGAACACACCGGCGTCCTTCTCAAACGGGCACTGCATTACGCTGCTGTACGCCGTTTTGAACGTACTCAGCAGTGTCGTGGCTCCCTCGATATGTTCGATTCTATACTGATGAGAGACTTCTCCATTCAGGAACTTTTGCAACCTTTCTCTCGATTCGACGAGATTCTCAGGATCTACGCCGCACTCGCGCATCAGTTTCTCCATGTCGGCAGCATTTTCAGCAGGGGTAGACTCTCCGCGATAACCACAGAACGCCGTGAATCCGTCGAATACTTCCTGCATGGATACGAACTTCTGTCCGGTATCTGTCACGGACATTGCAAACAGCTTGATCTTGTCGTGTTTCTTGAGGTCTGGGAATTGGAATGCGGGAATCGGAAATGCCTCCTCAAACATGTACCTGACTTGCTTTGCCCCCAGGTCTTTGAGTACTGCGAGGGTCTTGTTGGCGGTCGTTTTTCCTTCAACAGACGTCTGAATGCGTCGCATTATATCTGTCTGTTTCACCACTTTTTCAGAGAGTTCATCGATGTTTGCAGCGACGAATTCGATCACAGAGGGGACCTTGTGTGTTTGATTTGCATCGACGACATTCTGTATGATCTCTGTGCACAGATGCGCTATGATTCCTTCTCTTTCCACGGTGTCCTCGTGGTCTTCCTCGCGCACCTCTGTCTCTGACTCGTCGGATGTGTCATCGCCGTTTGCTTCTGCGCGTTTCCACAGGAATTTATGATACATCGCGGCCTGCATCTGCAGCACCACAGTCGGAAACATTGACTGATCAATTTCGAAGTATTCTGTGCCGATGTCTTTTCTTTCGATCACATCGTCATTGTGACGTAGCATGTTCAGTAGGCATTTTTCGGCTTCCCTCGACTTGTTTCTCTGTACGCCAATGACAAAGACCATCTGCGATCCGTTTGGATAATTCGATAATCTCTTGTGGAACGGTTTTGTTGTGTGCCCGATCTTGATGATTACCTCATCGGATGTGAGTGTGTGCGTGACAAACTCGCGCTCGATGATACCGTACACAACGTTTGATGTCCTGTGTGCCATCGTATGATACAGTTGTTCTCAAATAAATCGTATTGTTGATGATTACGTTTACACCATATTCCTCCTCTTTCTACCGGAAGATTCTCAGGATCTACTTGCTCGCGCGCGAAGATAATGTGTGTGCGATGGCCATGTGCAGTATGTCCGCGTTACATTTCACAATACATGCTGATCCAAATGAACTGCTACCCCAACCGAAGCACACGCCGTCCTATACTCCGCAATATGTTTAGGAGTCATAGCACCAACGTCATCAGGCGAGAACGACAACAACTTTTGCCTGAGACGGTCCTCAGCCGCATGACGGGCAGTAGCTTCATTGTCGGCACGGTCCTCTGCCTCACGCCGGGCATTAGCTTCCGAACGAAGTGCAGTAGCTTCTGCGCGACGTGCAGAAGCTTCATTGTCGGCACGGTCCTCAGCCTCACGCCGGGCAGTAGCTTCATTTTCAGCACGATAGGCATCAGCACGACGGTGGAAGTACATGAAAAGCGCAATGGTTGTTGCAACCGCTACAGTCAGCGGAACAGTATAATGAAACATATCAACCATACATTTATAAACATAACTTCCATTCAATCATAAATCACCATTACACAACACGGCATGAAGTCTGTTATTTCTACTGATGAGTTAACCGATCATATATTGAGGCGTCTCAAATGCGAAGAATGCAAATGGATTTTTGGGGGGTTGAGTTCTAATCCATGTTTAACATGGGGTGTGATACTCGCAAATCCTGACAAGGCATGGGATTGGGAATGGTTGAGCAAAAAACAGGTCATTACGTGGGAGATTGTCTCGAGTAACCCTAACAAACAATGGGATTGGGGTGGGTTGAGCATGAATCTCAACATCACTCAGGACATTGTACTCAACAATCCTGACAAAATGTGGGATTGGTATTGGTTAAGTAGAAATCCATGCACTACGTTGGGTATGGTGTTGAGTTACCCATACAAAAAATGGAGTTGGTATTGGTTGAGTAGCAACCCGAGTATTACTTGGGGCGACATACAATCCAACCCATATAAACCATGGGATTGGAATATGTTGAGCACAAATCCTAACATTACATGGGATATTGTACAAACCAACCCACACAAACCATGGAAATGGATAGGATTAAGTATGAACCCTAATGTCACAATGGACATTGTACTCAACAACCCAGATAAACCATGGGACTGGTATATGTTGAGCAGAAACCCTAACATTACATGGGATATTGTACAGAACAACCCAGATAAACCATGGAATTGGATTGTATTAAGCATGAACAAAAACATCACTAATGACATTGTACTCAGTAACCCAGATAAACCGTGGAACTGGTATTATATCAGTACAAACCCGATCGTTACGTGGGAAATAGTACAAGCCAACCCAGGGAAATCGTGGGATTGGAGCGGGTTGAGTAGAAACCCCAACATCACGCTTGACATTGTACTAGAAAACCCAGATGAAGCATGGGATTGGCGTGTATTGAGCACAAATCCCAACATGTTAATTAGCGACAAAGACATTTATGGGATAGTGAAAAGACGTGAAGCAGCTATAAAGATCCAAAAAAGTTGGAGACATGTAAATACCAACCCTATGTATCTAGTGTGTCGGAGTAGACTCTTGAAAGAGTATAATGAACTCAATTGCCCCCAATCCCATGGATTATCGGGGTTTGTTTGAACAATGTCAAAGGTGATGTTTGGGGGAATCCCAAATTCTGAAGCGACTGATGTTCGTAAACAAATAAGTTTTTAACATACCCAATTCAGAAACCATCACTAAGCGGTTTCATTTTATGACTCTTGTATAAATATGAGCATTGATGATGCTGCGCAAGCCACCGTGGTGTCGTGTGTACGAGGAGTATGCGAAAGCCTCCGCCTCGGCATGTGAGGATGCGGCATGATGTGTCGTGATAGAGTGCGTGCGTGCGTGTCTTGTGTATTCAGTCTGATTAATTGTCTGACATTGGTGTTCCTCCTCTCTTTGCGCGTGTACTCAGATGTTTTTCGATCGTCGTCGACAGTGAGTGTTGTGTTCCTCCGTTTGCGTGTGTACGTGTACAGTGAAACAAGTTGACACCCCTTTATCGATTCTTGCATTCTATTGTTTGCCCGCAAAGAACAAAGAACAAATACCATTGACCAGCTTGGTGTTGAAGACTGAAGCTGACAAGACGTCACATCTCGTCCACAATATCAGACTTCCACTCTATTATGACAGAGTGGAAGTCTGATATTGTGGACGAGATGTGTCCGACTGTAATGGGACATAATCCTTCCACAGGAACTTGAGGACGGTCCCCGACAATGAGACCATCCGTGTCCACGATGTCAAGGCGTTGCTCGACCGTCTCGTCCCTCAGCATCAGTACCGTGAATGCATCGAATAAAGAAGTGTGCTGTGAATAAGAGTACGCTAACTTGTTTATACTCGTCTACGAGTGTACGAGGGTTCGAAATACGGCGTGTGTACGATCGCGTCAGATGGACGATGTTCGACGAGAATGATGTGCTAAAGCATCCCCCCTCAATCGTGTCTAACAAATAATTTTACACCCCCTTATGACTCCCTTTTTGCATATTGTCTCGATTCTTGCACTATCTTTCCACTCGATTCCCTGTTTTCCAGAAAAGAATGCCTTGACCAGTCTGTTGCTGAAGACTGCTGCCGCGGGTCCATAGTGGGACTCTATCCACCGGGCCTTGAATACTCCCCCGTCACCTCCACCACCTCCTCGAGCCACTCGGCAAGGGGGTTGGCGCTGTCCGCAATACCAGACTTCCACTCGGTCATCGATACCGGTAGTTTGTCGAAGATGCATCTTTGGAGGTTGTGTGTGTCCTCCTCTCCCTGGTAATCCCACTTCGCACACCTGCTAATATTGTCGGTAATCTCTACGTTTCTGAAAACTACGTTGTCCCTCGACAAGCTGTCAAATACACCGTTGTTGACAGCAAAGAGGTCAGGGTTGACATCGAGGTTATCGGTGAACGTTTCGTCTAGGACTAGAAGTGCGATGGCTTGAAGTACACTCGGACAAGGGAATTATGTTACATAATATGCCGAGTCCCCCAAAATCCTCTTGTATGTGTTTATCTTCTACACTTCGCTCGACACTGCGTTCTGTAAAGAACCTGTCAGCTTGTAATCAATTGTGCGTCCTACCACAACTTCCAGTTTGCAATATTTCTTTGGCCTCGCAAGAATTCCGGGGCGGGTTGGGTACATTGTAAAGCAATTGTGGATGTTAATGGCTGCATTTAGGTCACGGTTTACAAACAACTTGCTGTTCTCCATGGTGGAACTGCACCATAGCAAGCCTCGAACCGTGCGCCCTTTTTTTTCGGATTGCACACTCTGGAGGACGGTGGTGCTGTCCTTGTGCCAGATCTTTGTGGTACGGAATTCGTCAATGACGGCAACTCGCCCCTTGAAACGGTCTCTAAACGCATTGAACGCGCTCGTTGTAGGGACAGAAAGTTCACCCTTGCCACCAGGGGCAAACTTAGAAGAACCGTATGCGATGACAATTGTTTTCCTCTCACCGACATCCGCCTGGACCTCGTTGAAGAAGCGTGCTAAGACACGTTTCTTGCCACCGTAGAGCCGCAGGCGCTGCGCGCCCCACCGCGACTTGGACATCTCCCCCCATCGAGAATCCCAATGGTTGACCATTACAGTCACGTAAGCGTCAAACGACTCTAGAGATGTGCGCTTGGGACTGTTGTCCTTCAGGTCGTCAAGGCAGTCCTGGATGTTAGACAACCACTTCTTGGTCGGACCTCTAGATTTGAAGACCCCGCTCTCAACGTAGTACCGCTCCCGCGTGAGTCTCTTGCTCCCGAACTCGCAGTGCCTCTTCCTCTTCCTACCCCCCTTATCTTTTTCTTCGACCTTATTTTTCTTCCAAGTCAAAAAGGCAATGTTGCAGCGGCCAGGGTCGTTTGCAACGACCACCACATTGGGGTCGGACTCGGAAAACTCGCGGAGAGTCTTGGTCTGCTTCTTAATCGCCGTTCCGTCGTCCTTGATTGAAATCTTTTTCTTCTCGGCCCTAAGAAAGTGGGTACAAGCCATTACGCCGTCAGTGTCTATGGTGCATGTAAACACACCTTTCCCAGTAGAACGGATGTTTTCCACATCGAAGACCGACTCCCAGTGCTCCTTGTTCGTCAGCGTCTTTTCGAGACTCTCGACGAGACCCACGTCCTTGAGGACGCCCAGTAGGCCGTCGGTGTCTATCGTGATGAAGGAGTGCTTGACTGTTGGGATGGGAGCGATGTTGACCAGCTTGGCGTAGCCCTCGTCCTCTGTGGCCTCGAGGTATCGATTGATAAAGACGTTGTACCGGATCATCTTGGCGCTGTTGGAAACGCTCTTAAGCCACTGTCGGTTGATCTCGTCCTGTCCGATGATCGAGTGCTGAATCTTCAGCAACATCTTTGTTCGCTCCGGTAGGAGAGAATGTATCGCTATGAGGTCTTCCTTTACTCCCCAAGAGTGGATATCGTAGAGGAGGTATCGGTGGAATACGGTCTCGTCAATGCCGTGCTCATCTTTGAACTCCTTGGCCAAGATCCTGTTTTCCTTCGAGTAAACGAACTTCTTGATCCATGTGGAGAGATGGACTCTGTAGTGGTTATTGAAATTTGTCAGGTACTTCTTCGACGCGTGGCTGTACAGGTTTCGATCGCCATCGTAGCGAGCGATGGCACCCACGTATTGTTTCTTCTTTTTCACAATTACCTCGCGCCCCTCAATCTTCTCCCTAAACCAATAGTTGTTGTGAAAGAACCTTTCGACTGTGGCGTCCCTCGTCTCCATGTGCGCCTGTCTCGACCCTACCATAAGCTGCCGAATGAAGTTCTGGTCGACGCTAGGGACACTTACAGTGTGAAGTTGCGCATCTGGTACCCCTTCGAAGACTTCTTTTAATATCCGGTTCACCGCAACACCGGCAAGATAAGTCCTCTTGGATACGCTGTCGACCCGCTCCTTAATCACCTTGGTGATAACGTCCTTGTTGTCCTTATCCGCTATGATTCGACTCAGTGTACACTTTACCACGTTCTCCTCGCCGTTTTTCCTGTCCTTAATTTTGGCCGCCCGGTCCGGTCGCGTACGCTTGTCCGGAGGCTCTTTATTGACTATCGTCTCCATTTAGTAGACAATGTATCTATTTCCTTGTATCAAGGTCCAGAAATTGTATTCAATGACTTTCGAAAAAAAGCCTCTACGTGTTTCTCTTTAACAGAACTCAAAGCCTTATACACATCTTGGCTTTTATAGAAATCGCGTTTGACGATGGAGAACACCCCTTCTATTGGGTTGAACCAAGGTGAGTAGGGAGGAGTGTATAGGAGCTCCCACCCCCTTGAAGCTGCAAGTGTTTTGACCTTCTTGGAGTGGTGAAAAGCAACGTTGTCAAGTGTAACAAAGAACGCCCCTTAACCGTGTCGACAAACCCCCGAATCTTCTTATTCGTCTTGTTATTCTTCTCAGCAGGGAATTTGGATTTGAACTCGAGTTTGATTACTTTGATTATCATCAAGTTGCTTAAGTTCGACCAGCGATTGGTAGCAGGGTCGCAGTAGTACATGTCACCTACGCATTCTTTCCTGTTGAGTTTTGGCACACATGATTCTGGTGCGGCCTCCATAAACTTCTCCGCCAACGTATCCTCCCAAGCGTTTCAATGAAAATCCCAAGCTTCACCTCCCAAGCGTTTCAATGAAAATCCCAAGCTTGAAGCGCATGATGATGGAACATCCCCCCTCCCAACCCTGCACACCCAAGCTTCTCGGATCTGAAAAGAAGGGTCTAAATACCGTTTTCGTGTACGTGTGTCTTCACTTCGAATGTGGATACACAAGAGGATGGATGAGACCAAGTTTTGTTCTACTCGTCTTCAATATTTTGATGGAATCTGACCAAATCTTGTGGCATACGGGCCTTGTCCCGTAAACTTGGCAGTGTGGAAACACGCACGACACCCACGAAAGTCACAACAAAGCCGGCGACATTCCAATCATTTGTCATTATTTGTCTGCCGTCGATGATCTCGACGGGATGCGATGGCGTTGGAATGGCCTCACCGCGGTACATGATGTCACTGACCATGTCTGTCAGCTTTTCCTTGGCAGCTTCAAATGCCTCCTCCATCGTGCCTCCGGCGCCAATCGCACATCGCACATCAGGCACGGTAACCTCATGGCAGGAATATCCATCTTCGGGACGGTAACATGTGTTGTAAACCCCCCAGAATTCATAAGATTCTAGGTATCGTGAAGGTATTCTCCACCAAGGGTGCATTTGCGCTTATCTCGTTAGCCGTTATTTAAATCTTTCGAACAGCTTGCCGTGCCTTTCTCTTACGAAACCTTCTTATCCAACGTCGCAAGCAATGTTCAACTTTGTTGTGCCAGAAAATGGTGAACGAGATGTCAAAGACCTTATCTCGTGTTGTGATTGTATGCGCAAACAATGTATTGGGGTCAATAGCGGTGACACATGGGTTCAATTGTTTCATGTAAACACGCTCCCCCATCCAATCACGGATGACGATTGATGTGCCTAAATCCCATAACAGTCGGACATCCTCGGCAATCACGGTGCCTGTCCCCGAAAGCACCATGCACGTGTCCTTCGGGGGCCACCAATCCTGAGAATAAAATCGGAACATGATCGGGTTGAGCATCTCTAAGAACTTTGTATTACCAAATGCGCTCGTTCTTACAGTTCTCAAATAAAGTGGGACACCCCTTATAATCATCCAGACTGCAGATCGTTCGTTGCTGATGATGCGATCGAAGAACTCTTCCACCGGGCTGAGGCTGCTGCTGTGTCTCCTACAGTCGGCGGAACAGTAAAATGAAACATCCCAATAAACGGTATAAGTGTTCTTTTGGGCCACGGTACCGGGGAAGAGTCGATCGCTTAAGTGCGGCTGGTCCTTCAATGGACACTCTCGAAAGTACCGACAAAAGAACGATACGGAGTCTGCAGGATGGATAGCCGTGATCTACACTTAAATGAAACCGCTTTTGACTGGTTGCGAAACATGGTATGGATCGGATTTGTGTTTCCTTGGTGCTTCGATTTTTACACCGATGTATGAAGGTGTCCCACTTTATTTGGGAGCAACATGGGCGGAAACATGAGCAAGTGCACACATAATGTTTGAAATCTCGAGTAGCTCAACCGTCGCACATGTCACACCGCCTTTGTATCACGCCGGGATCCCGACGTCCAGACGGAAAAAAAACGCCCGCCAAGGATAGATGGGACAGAAGCGGGATTGTGTCCACGCATGGAGCGGACACATCTTTGTCCGAGATTGCGGACATGGTGTCCCTTCAACACATCGACCTGCAGATCTGTCAAAGATGTGTCCGCACTTCGTGGAAAATGCAACGCCTTGCAGGTCCCAGAAACCCTGAAACCCTGAAACCTTGTAGCCACCATAGTATAAGAGTAGCTTCCCACATACGATCGAACACATTGAGATTCACTGACCATTACACCATCAACCCTCCCGCACGCCTGCTCATATAATCCATCGCATCATATCGTATCGTATCTATCTGTGATTAAACGCATCATCATGCTGCCCCCTTGCGCCCATCCATCTCAAGCAAACAATGAGGAGGATTCAACTACGACTGGTAAAGCTGCCAATGCCTCTGCAATAAAAATAGCTTTTGTGGATGCTGTTGCTTCTATGGCTGAGGTTGCTGTGAACACGGCTGTGGAGTCTGCATTGTCATCTGTGACTGCTGCTGTAGCTGAAGCTGCTAAGGCTGCCGTGGCTGCCGTGGCTGCTGCTGCGGAGTCTGCTGTGGCATCTGTGACTGCAGCTGTAACTGAAGCTGCTAAGGCTGCCATGGCTGCTGCTGCGGAGTCTGCAGTGGCATCTGTGACTGCTGTAGCTTTAGCTGCTAAGGATGCCATGACTGCTGCTGCGGAGTCTGTGGAGCCCGTGGAGTCTGTGGAGCCCATGGCGCCCGTGGAGCCCATGGAGCATTTTGAGCCCGTGCATACGACTGCAACGACTGCTACTGTGTACGCGGTCAAAAAAGCTGTCATTATGACTTTCTTGATCGACAATAGTCCTACAAGCACATACAACCGCAAGCACTTCTCAGAAATAGGTGGCCTATCTACCTCAGGAGTTTGCGATCACCCATTCTCTGACTTATGTGGAAACGGCAAGGATGATATCAAATATACCGGAAATCGTACTGGGGCCAGTGGTAAGCGTGAGTTCTGGCTGTTGGTCCCTGAGGTGTGCAAGCTGCTGACTGAATTCAAGTTCCTGAAGAAAGACATCATCATTGCAAAGATCAGAGAGCTCTGGCAGTTGACACAGACTGATGTGCAGCTATCAGACGAGATAAAAGCTATCCTGGATATTTTGGTATCTAGGGCGAACATTCTCCTCCAGGACTGTAGTAATGAGCTAGTAGACTCTCTCCGGTCTGAGCTTGTGATCTGTGCATCTGATGTTGTCAATATGGCAAAAACTATCCTTCATGGCAACGTATGCGCCCCCCATTCCATGTACCAGAATTTGGTGTCACGGTGCTGCTCCATGGCCAATCTGCATGACAGGATTCTTCATCCACATGAGTATCCAAAAGTGAAGTCCAGTTGTGTCGCAGGCCATAAGAGAGTTTCTTCTGTTGGTCCTCGCACCAGCAACAAAAAGCAGAAGCAGAAAATGCGTTCGTAGTATTATGCGTTCGTAGTATTATGTAGTTGACTGTATCGAGATCATGTACACCGTGGCATTCGATCTTCAACCGGCGAGTTCCAACATGGACATCCGGAATATCCCTGTATCGAATTGAATTCTCCAAATGGATGTCTATTTTGTCAATGCTGAAGGATCCAGTTCCACCTTGTAATAATGCTCGGCTCCTGGCAAATATGCAAAACCTGTCCCACAAATTCTGTCTCTGACTGTATCGCGGAAACGATGTTGACCGCATGGGTGACTGTACGCTTGCACGCACTGCATGGCTGGTGGCATGATGTGGCATGACCGGGCCATCATCAGGAGTTTATTGTGTACATAAGGGGGAATCGTGTGTTTATTGTACTCAGTGTCAAAATATTTGACGAAATGCGTTGGCGTCTCCCGCAGTTTGATGATGATGATGAAGAAGAGGCAGATCATCATCAATTTTGCCGCCATGAACATGAGCAACCGACTCTCACTCTTCCCCATCCATCAGCAACCGAATCTCCCTCTTCATCATCCAGAAACAAGGCACTTCTGTTGTATGTGGATTACACTTATGTTCCTAGGGATCACATTCAGAGGACTTTGTGGGTGCACATGCGTGAAGCAGGAACCATGTTGGGCAAGAATGTGGATGGTTTGGATATACCAGGTCACCACAGCACGTGGGTTCGCTTTTTGCACCCACTCGACTTTCATGTCGTTGTGCTTCCGGGGCACTTGAAGAAGGTGGAGCTGATGGATCTGTTTGATGATCACGTGGCAAACTCACATGATGACTCGGTGCTCGTGATCGTCTTGTGTGGTCATGGATCCTCCGGTCAGCTCGTTCTGACCAACGGTGCGAAGGTGTCACTGGAGGATGTGTCACATGCGACAATGCATCACAGAGGAACAGTTTTGCCTTTCATGTTATTTTGCGGTGCGAGGCCTTCCGATGGCCTCAACCCACTGAGAGGGATCAATAACAACAACCAACTTCGACGGTGCATGTTCATCTTTGCAACCGATGACGCTGTCTTGGACTCGCAAACACTGAATGCATTTGTGAAAGCGATCGGCAGCATCATGGATACCAGGTACATTCAATGTTGTTACTCTGGGATTGAGGACGCCATTCGCGGCCACATGCGTGTGTTCAACGGATCCTCCTTGCATCTTGTGGGGGCAAACAACGAGATGCGAGGTTATTTGTTTCAACCTGCATTCGTCATGCATAGAGAATAGGTGAGCTTGGCTTGTGTGCCCCCTTCTTCTGCATGTGAGACACCGGGATATACAGACGAGTGGCTGACTCGACTACATGATCCGCATTGATGAGGCTGCGCAAGCCACCGTGGCGTCGTGTGGACGAGGAGTACGATTTTGAGTGGCCCGATTTGAAAAGATAATAATAATTTAATAATAAACCATTTCATTATATTCCCTAAAGAGCCTGTGTTGACATACATTATAACTCGGGTTTGTATTGACGTATCGCCATATTTTCTGAATGGTTCTTGCTGCTCTACATCTACGTATGATATCGCAAATGTCTTGGGTAGATAACAACATATTGGGGTTTGAGCTCAACTCATACCAATTCCATGGGTTATCGAGGTTTGCTACGACAACATCCCACGTGATATTGGGGTTTGCGCTCAATCCACGCCAATCCCATGGTTTGTCGGGGTTGGCTTTGATAATATCACATGGGATATGTAGGGTTTTGCTGATCCAGTACCAATTCCATGGGTTGTCGGGGTAGGCTTGGATAATATCCCATGTGATGTTGGGGTTTCTGCTGACCCAGTACCAAATCCAATTTTTGTTGGGGTTGGCTTGTATAATATCCCAAGTGATATTGGGGTTTGCGCTGATCCAGGTCCAATTCCATGGTTTGTCGGGGTTGGATTGCACAATATCCCATGTGATATTGGGGTTTTCGCTGATCCAGTACCAATCCCATGGTTTATCAGGGTTGGCTTGTACAACATCCCAAGTGATATTGGGGTTTGCGCTTATCCAGGTCCAATTCCATTGTTTATCTGGGTTGGATTGCACAATATCCCATGTGATATTGGGGTTTTGCTCATAAAAAACCAATCCCATGGTTTATCAGGGTTGTCTTGTATAATCTCCCATGTGATGCTGGGGTTTGCGCTCAATCCACACCAGTTCCATGGTTTGTCGGGGTTGGCTTTGACAATAAACCATTTGACGCAAGGGTTTTTGCTGATATTATACCAATCCCATGGTTTATCTGGGTTGGTTTGTATAATATCCCATGTGATATGTGGGTTTGCGCTCAATTCACGCCATTCCCATTGTTTATCAGGGTTGGCTTTAATAACATCCCATATGAAATTTGGGTTTGCGCTCAATCCACGCCAGTCCCATGGTTTATCTGGGTTGGCTTGTATAATATCCCATGTTATTAAGGGGTTTCTGCTGACCCCGTACCAATTCCATGGTTTGTCTGGATAGCATTCGATAACTTCACGCGTCAAACATGGATTATAACTCAATAACCACCAATCCCACTTGTGTTCCATACATTTGACCCGTCTCGAGATGTGGCTATTTATTTCCGCTGTAATCATAGTTTATATGGATTATCTCGTATAATATCCCACGTTATGTTGGGGTTTGCGCTTATGTAAAACCAAGCTATTTATTTCGGTATTCGAAACCCATGTTGTCTGCCACGATGCGCAAGACGTTGGGTCCGTGAAAAAACGCTACACATGACATCATCCATGGCAGCTTGGTGCGGGCTCCTTGACACCGTGAGCTTGCCGGGATGCTCAAACTCTTCATAAGATATCATAACGTTTTCGAACCCTGTGGAGTGCGACGTAGGTGTCGACAGTGTCCCGCCGTTTTCGCGGAGGAGGCATGCATCTTATTGGACAGATGATACATGTGGTGGGAGAAAACGATTGGTATTAAAATGTCACATTCCAGCAAATACACAATCGGCATCTTCGGACATTGTCATGGTTGAGAAGATTTGGGTACATTGCATGATTTGATTGCAAAATTCTGAAAGGCCATGGTTCCGTACAAAACGTTGTAGTCTGAAATGATTTGATCGAGGAGTTCAGGTTTGTTTTCGTTGTTTTGATACCATTTGATGAGCCGTTCGCAATTTATTTCAATATTTGGCGGATACTTGCCTGTTGAGTGTATCCATTGCATGACAATGCATACAAGTTGTGTGGCAAGATTTTTGTCGATTGATGGAGGGTGTTGCAAAACTTGAGTTATATCCATTTTAATATATGCATTAGCAAACAATAATACATTGTTTGACGCATTGTTTCTTATGCCTCGGTTGATAAACGGACATCAAGGTGTACCGTACACTCCAGAAAGCGGTTTCATTTTAGTATTCCGTCGAGTGTAAAAGGATGTGGTCTCACTCCAAGGCCCCCCAAAATACTCACATCCCATGACTGATTTGAACTGTAAAATAAACACTCCAGTGTGACCGTACACAATAAGTTTCACGCCGATGAACTAGATGCTTTGCTTTCACAACACCCGGCTGCAAAAGCGGCATATGATCGTCGCATCGAGAGGCTAATGTTTGTAAATGCTTGCCTGATGATGGACGAAACGAATGTGTTAACGCACACTACTGCCGGCTACAAAATGCTAGCAAAATGACACACCAACATCGTTTATCTCTTGCGTGCAGTCCGACGGTTACTTGCGTCATTCGAGCTCTTGCCACTCTGGACTCTCCATGGATGAGCAGCAATTGCCAAGGCGCTCTGGAAGAGTTGTAATCGGTGCCATCACCCAAAATATGGATGCCATGAATAGGTCTTGTGCGGTGGGATGTTAACTGTGTGAGGAGAAAGTGCAGCACGATCATTTTGGAGGTGGATGATGCGGATGCTGATAACGAGTCGATGCATTTTCTAGGGCTGCGATGCTATGCGAAGCCTCCTAAATACTCTGGGGAGAGCATGATTGGGGGGTGAAACAGGAACGGTATCCTGGTCGAGATTCTCATTAGGAACCTCTCCGAACGAGCAAGTGCTTGCGACGAATAATCAGGCGACAGACAATCATGTGATGTCGGCATTGATGTGGGCATGTGTATCGCATTGTCAGGCTGCCTGTGTCGATTCGCTTCGACATTCCCCCCGCCGACCCACAAGTGCTTAGCGACGACACGAGTCCTTTCGGATTGTTCGCATTGATGATGGCGTGTTTTCCATGGTTCACGCGCCTGTGTAAGATTCTCTTCGTCCTTCCCCCTACACCCAAGTGTTGGCGACCGAATGTCATAGGGAAGGGTCGGCACTGATGTATGCAATGCGTCCTGTGTCAAGATTCTTCTTTCTTAGCTCCTCTCCCGTCTCACGAATTCCCTCAAGGATTTGAGCAAATAAACATCATTGAAAGCAGAGTCCACAAACCGGCAGCTGAGACTCCAGATGTCACAAGATCGAGGACCGAAGGCCCTCCTCCAGCGTGGTCGGATAAAAAAAATAGAGCGATAAATGGAGCCGTGCCCCGAACTACTTGACTACGAAGAAAAATAAGAAATCCTCCCATCAATCAATCCCTATTTAAACGTGTTCCACATGACCACCTCTGAAAAGAAGAAAACAATTATTTCAACAACACCCATAAATACTGAAGAATGCCCTGCCCGGAGCTCGATAGCCGGATTTTTTTGATGGCTTGACTGCATGGGGGTGGGTATAAAAAGTCTCCATCCATGTTCTTTATTGCAGTTCATGGATGGCGACGCTGAACTAGATTCTTTTGCTTTCAATTCACAACACCCGGCTGCAAGAGCGGCATATGATCGTCGCATCGAGAGGCTAATGTTTGTACATGCTTGCCTGATGATAGCCGAACGATATGTGTTACGCCCACCTAACTTGCCGTGTAGAACATGCTAGCAATGACATCCCAAAATGCGTTTATACTTGCTGTTGCAGTCCCGACGCGTACTTGTGCCGATGTTGTCATTGCAGGATGCTGATGCCAGATTCCCGGCGATCGTACCTCCAGCAATACACAAGGATTGGGCATGCCTGATACATTCGACAGTGTTCCGCCGTTTGCGTGAGAATGAGTGAGTGGTTGGTGGGTATCAACATCTCGACAGCAGCCGCCGCGACGCGTGTGTGAGGATGCGGCATGTGTCGTGATAACATAATGCATACCGCCAGGCAAGTTCCTCTTACACTCACCGCTTGCAGATACCGCCAGGCAAGTGGCTCTTACAGCTTGCCGCTTCATTCCAGGCAAGTGCCGCTTGCAGATACCGCCAGTCAAGTGCAACCAAGGGTTTATAGGGTTTATCCCAACTCATTGTTTATTTATACCATCCTGTACACACATGTTCATCGAACATGCAGTCGAACACGCGATCATCGTTTCCACTCCTTACGTGTCCCCATGACATTCTTGGTCGTATTGCCCTATTCTCTTCCAACCCAAAGATTGTATTAGTGTGTAAAACTCTGTGCAAAAGATTTTCTGGATGGCCCCTTACCGGACTGATCCAACCACCACAGAGAGTTGGAGAGATGATGGCGAAAGTGGGGCGCGCCGACCTTCTAGCAGTATGCTTGGTGTCCAATCCTCTTGTACAGGTTAAGGGGGCCCTACAATTGAGGGCGAACCAAAATGAAAACGAGCTTCTCTATGTGGCTGCCAAGGCCGGTCACGCAGATGTTTGCAAGCTGCTGATGGATCCAGCGGTGGCTGGAATTGAGTTCAGGGCCCTGGCTAACTCTGTCAACAGCTATGCCTTGCGTGAGGCTGCCTATGGAGGTCACGCAGATGTCTGCAAGCTGCTCATGGATCCAGAGGTGGCTGGAGTTGAGTTCAGGGCCAGGGCGAACTCTGTCAACAGCTGGGTCTTGCGGCTGGCTGCCAATGCAGGTCACGCAGATGTCTGCAAGCTGCTGATGGATCCAGCGGTGGCTGGAATTGAGTACAGGGCCGTGGCTAACTCTGTCGACAGCTGGGCCTTGCGTGTGGCTGCCTATGGAGGTCACGCAGATGTCTGCAAGCTGCTCATGGATCCAGCGGTGGCTGGAATTGAGTTCAGGGCCAGGGCGAACTCTAGCGACAGCAGGGCCTTGCGTGAGGCTGCCAATTCAGGTCACGCAGATGTCTGCAAGCTGCTGATGGATCCAGAGGTTGCTGGCCCTGAGTACAGGGCCGTGGCGAACTCTAGCGACAGCTGGGCCTTGCAGGTGGCTGCCAATGCAGGTCACGCAGATGTCTGCAAGATGCTTATGGATCCAGCGGTGGCTGGAATTGAGTTCAGGGCTAGGGCGAACTCTCTCAACAGCAGGGCCTTGTGGCTGGCTGCGAAAGAAGGTCACGCATATGTGTGCAAGATGCTGATGGATCCAGAGGTGGCTGGAATTGAGTTCAGGGCCCTGGCGAACTCTAACGGCAGCTGGGCCTTGGGGGCGGCTGCGAATGCAGGTCACGCAGATGTCTGCAAGCTGCTGATGGATCCTGCGGTGGCTGGAATTGAGTTCAGGGCCAGGGCGAATTCTAGCGACAGCTGGGCCTTGTGGGCAGCTGCCAAGGAAGGTCACGCAGATGTCTGCAAGCTGCTGATGGATCCAGCGGTGGCTGGAATTGAGTTAAGGGCCAGGGCGTACACTTTAGACAGCAGGGCATTGTATGCGGCTGCCAAGGCAGGTCACGCAGATGTCTGCAAGCTGCTGATGGATCCAGAGGTTGCTGGAATTGAGTTCAGGGCCCGGGCGAACTCTGTCAACAGCTGGGCCTTGATGGTGGCTGCGAAGGCTGGTCACGCCGATGTCTGCTTGCTTTTGATGGATCCAGATGTGGCTGGCCCCGAGTACATGGCCATTGTGACTACGAAGGAGGGTGTGGTAAATCATTCGTTACCAAAGGCGGATTGACTCGACATCTCAACTGTCACCGAGGTATTCACCATTGTGATTACGAAGAAGGATGTGGTAAATAATTAGGGACGAAATGCGGATTGAATCGACATCTCAAAGGTCACCAAGGTATTAAGGATCACCATTGCGATTACGAAGGAGGATGTGGTAAGCATCTCCGGGGGAGTTGACCCCTATGATATCCCTAGCTGTATGGATAAAACACACCATATCTTAACATAAAAGGAAACCCCAAACAGTAATATAAAAGTATTATTAACTTAAAATTATACAATGGGTAGCAAGCTTGATAGGATTCGTGCAGATATTATATCGGCCATTAAATCTACACAAGCAGATATTAACGATGAAACATTGTCCCGCAATAGAGGCAAAGTTGCCTTTAATGTTGATTGTGATGTAATCAATAGTATGAATATCATTCAAATCAAATCATTGATACATAGCCCTGAAATTAAAAGCGATCTAGGTGGTTATTGTAACAGTTTCATAAAAAAAGCAAATAACATCATTGAAACAGAGCCACCGGCAGCGAGGACTCCAGAGGTCACAGACGATGCCGAATGCTCCTCCAGCGTGGGCGGAGAAATAGAGCGATGAAATGGCCTGCCAGAACTACTTGACTACGATGAAAAAATAAGAATCATCCATCCATCAATCAATCCCTATTTTAAACGTGTTCACATGAACACCTCTGAAAAGAAGAACAACAATTATTTCAACAACAAATAAATACTGAAGAATGCCGGAGGCTCGATAGCGGATTTTTTGATGGCTTTGACTGCATGGGGTGTATAAAAAAGTCTCCATTCATGTTCCTTATTTCAGTTCAATGGATGGCGACGCTGAACTAGATGCTTTGCTTTCACGACACCCGGCTGCAAGAGCGGCATATGATCGTCGCATCGAGAGGCTAAGGTTTGTAAATGCTTGCCTGATGATAGCCGAACGATATGTGTTACGCCACACTACTTGCCGTGTACAACATGCTAGCAAATGACACACAACATTCGTTTATCTCTTGCTGTTGCAGTCCGACGCGTACTTGGACGGATGTTGTCATTCGAGCTCTTGCCACTCGTGTGAACTCTCCCATGGATGAGCAGCAATTTGCGAAGGAGCTCTTGGAAGAGTTTGTAATCGGTGCCACCACCCAAAATATTGATGCCATGAATGGTCTTGTGCGTGGGATGTTCACTGGTGTGAGGAGAAATTGCAGCACGACCATGCTGGAGGTGGATGATGCCTGATACATTCGACATGTGTTCCCCCGTTTGCGTGTGATAGAGTGCGTGCGTGAGAATGAGTGAGTGGTTGGTGGGTATCAACATCTCGACAGCAGCCGTAGCGACGCGTGTGTGAGGATGCGGCATTTGTCGTGATAACATAATGCATACCGCCAGGCAAGTTCCTCTTACACTCACCGCTTGCAGATACCGCCAGGCAAGTTCCTCTTACACTCACCGCTTGCAGATACCGCCAGGCAAGTGGCTCTTACAGCTTGCCGCTTTCGCTTTCATTCCAGGCAAGTGCCGCTTGCAGATACCGCCAGTCAAGTGCAACCAAGGGTTTATAGGGTTTATCCCAACTCATTGTTTATTTATACCATCCTGTGCGCTTGTACACACATGTTCATCGAACATGCAGTCGAACACGCGATCATCGTTTCCACTCCTTACGTGTCCCCATGACATTCTTGGTCGTATTGCCCTATTCTCTTCCAACCCAAAGATTGTATTAGTGTGTAAAACTCTGTGCAAAAGATTTTCTGGATGGCCCCTTACCGGACTGATCCAACCACCACAGCGAGTTGGAGAGATGATGGCGAAAGGGGGGCGCGCCGACCTTCTAGCAGTATGCTTGGTGTCCAATCCTCTTGTACAGGTTCAGGGGGCCCTACAATTGAGGGCGAACCAAAATGAAAACGAGCTTCTCTATGTGGCTGCCAAGGCCGGTCACGCAGATGTCTGCAAGCTGCTGATGGATCAAGCGGTGGCTGGAATTGAGTTCAGGGCCCGCGCGAACTCTAGCGACAGCAGGGCCTTGCGTGAGGCTGCCTATGGAGGTCACGCAGATGTCTGCAAGCTGCTCATGGATCCAGAGGTGGCTGGAGTTGAGTTCAGGCCCAGGGCGAACTCTGTCAACAGCTGGGTATTGCGTCTGGCTGCCGATGCAGGTCACGCAGATGTCTGCAAGCTGCTGATGGATCCAGAGGTGGCTGGAATTGAGTACAGGGCCGTGGCGAACTCTAGCGACAGCTGGGCATTGTGGCTGGCTGCCAAGGCAGGTCACGAAGATGTCTGCAAGCTGCTCATGGATCCAGCGGTGGCTGGAATTGAGTTCAGGGCCAGGGCGAACTCTAGCGACAGCAGGGCCTTGCGTGAGGCTGCCAATTCAGGTCACGCAGATGTCTGCAAGCTGCTGATGGATCCAGAGGTTGCTGGCCCTGAGTACAGGGCCGTGGCGAACTCTAGCGACAGCTGGGCCTTGCAGGTGGCTGCCAATGCAGGTCACGCAGATGTCTGCAAGATGCTTATGGATCCAGCGGTGGCTGGAATTGAGTTCAGGGCTAGGGCGAACTCTCTCAACAGCAGGGCCTTGTGGCTGGCTGCGAAGGAAGGTCACGCATATGTGTGCAAGATGCTGATGGATCCAGAGGTGGCTGGAATTGAGTTCAGGTCCCTGGCGAACTCTAACGGCAGCTGGGCCTTGGCGAACTCTAACGGCAGCTGGGCCTTGGCGAACTCTAACGGCAGCTGGGCCTTGGGGGCGGCTGCGAATGCAGGTCACGCAGATGTCTGCAAGCTGCTCATGGATCCTGCGGTGGCTGGACTTGAGTTCAGGGCCCGGGCTAATTCTAGCGACAGCTGGGCATTGTGGCTGGCTGCCCATGCAGGTCACGCAGATGTCTGCAAGCTGCTGATGGATCCAGCGGTGGCTGGAATTGAGTTAAGGGCCAGGGCGTACACTATCGACAGCAGGGCATTGTATGCGGCTGCCAAGGCAGGTCACGCAGATGTCTGCAAGCTGCTGATGGATCCAGAGGTTGCTGGAATTGAGTTCAGGGCCCGGGCGAACTCTGTCAACAGCTGGGCCTTGATGGTGGCTGCGAAGGCTGGTCACGCCGATGTCTGCTTGCTTTTGATGGATCCAGATGTGGCTGGCCCCGAGTACATGGCCATTGTGAATCTTGACAGTGGTCCGTAGTTCCTCTGGCAGCGGCACGCCCCTCTCCGAGAGGACCCTGACGCAGGTCCGGCTATGCAGTGCCATGCCCTGCATGGCTCTGAAGGTGACGGAGCCGGCGCCTCCCTGGAGGAAGGCGTCGTCGTCCTCGTACTTGCTTGCTTCTGCCGGGTTCACCCTGCTCATTCGCTGCACGATGTTACTGAGTACCGGTAGCAGCGAGTCTTGCAGGTCCGCCTTCGCCCAGCGGCAGTCTGCTGGTACGTCCTTTGGATAGCAATTTCGCGTGACCAAAACGTTCACCACCCACCCAACCCAGTGGGTTGCTACACCGTAAGGTGTGCCGTACACGAGGCGGTTTCATTTTAGTATTCCGTCGACTGTAGTATCTGAACTCATGGTTTGGGCGACTCGTGATAATTGTTCGGCGCATCTAGCGAAATGTTTTTCAATCTTCTTCGCACGGATTGTTGGGCGATTGCCCTTTCGCTGCAGCCGTGCATTTGTATGGATGATGTACCTGTCGAAGACTTCTCCAAACATCTTCATGTTGTTGACCACAGTTTCCCTAATCAAAGCTTGAAAGCGATACATCGTTGTTTCAGGTGCACCCATGACGAAATAATCACATTCGTGTAACATCTTATCTGTGTAGGTGAATGTTATCATCGAATTCGCGCTCGATATGGAACTGGCAAGTGTATTTTTGACTCCAACACAATACCCAGCTTGTAATAGTGACCAACAAGCCTCCTTCAATCGCTCCCGTAGTATTGGTATCAAAGTCTCAAGACTTGCCAAACTCATAACGGAATGGTTAAGAGATTTCGAGCATGATGCCAACCGGACACTGTCTGCAGGACCCAGTGCACATAATACTCCGTGCAACACACTATATTGCAAAGTGTCGATCATTGGACTTTTTCTTCCGTTTTGTCTATATGTCTCTATGTCTCTCGGTGGACGAACAAAATGAATCAACGTCTCCCCATTTTTGTTGGCCTGAACAAATGCATTGCACCACCACCACGTGTGTGTACGGGGGGGCGAATTCTGGTTCGTTCGGCGCATTGAATGAGTCGCAGTTGGACAGAAGAGATTCGCGTGTGTAAGGCTGTGTGAGGATGGATGATGCGTCATGTGTCGTGACAATACGAGTGCGAGTGGGTGCGTGGCCATCAACATCAACAGCATCACCTCGACATCCGCCGCCGTGCGTGCGTTATCCGATCATGTTTCCTCCGTTCGCCTAACCAACTCACAATTAATTTCATTGGACGAGACATGCGACACCCTGAATTGGCTAACACGTTCACTAAAATGTGATATGGTATGAAAGGAACACCCGTAAATTTGTAAATTTAATCTTACTCACTACTATTTTGCTTAATGGGTTTAAGTAAATCAGGTCAAAAAGCATAAGGCGATGATAATTATAAAAAGAAAACTAATATGAACGATTGTCGCTTGGTTATTCAGGCATCCACTCACCCCGTGTCTGATATAGATAGAGTTGTTTCTCGTCAAGACTGCTACATACATGTCGATCTGAACAGGGAGATATGTGAAGACTTCAACGAAATACAAGTTGATTTACCTTACATGCAAACAACTAGAGAACCGGGGAGATTGCTGGTGTTCAAAGAAAATGATTTCTTGCATGCAATTAATAACATGAGTCAAACGCGTCCACATAGTATCGAGACAGCCCTCCGATTTGCTAACTTATTCGGACTACATTCAACTGAGCTGCACTTTCTTAGAATTTGCAGTAAACATAAACTGCACTTGAACAAGTATCTATTTACCGATTAATAATCCGGTGATACCAGGAGGCAAAGTAGTACCATTCCCTATTAATCCAATTATCATGTACAACTCCATGACGCAATGGATCAACCCCCAACCCCATGACTGCCTTCCAATCCCTCCCTGAACCAGAGCGGCATGGCCACTTGGTTGAAGTTTTTATCTGCATACCGTTTGCAATTATATGTTTCATAACGTCGCCAATCAAATCGAGACTGTCATGTGGCTTACATTCGCAAGTATAGCCACTCTCCTCAAACTTTGCAGCAATGTGTACATGTGTACCACAATCGACCGTCTGTCCAAGTTGTACATAGAGAATTGTAATTGATTCAATATACTGTAACATTATTGACCGGTCTGAGTGTAACAAAGGGTTTTTGAGGCCATTGGAAGTCTGATCAAAAAGACACAGACGTTGGTTGTCTCAACTCAGCTGTACTCGGTGCCAGCCGCATCTGAATCCATCAGCAGCTTGCAGACATCTGCGTGACCAGCCTTGGCAGCCGCCCTCAAGGCCCTGCTGTCGTTAGAGTTCGCCCGGGCCCTGAACTCAATTCCAGTCACCTCTGGATCCATCAGCAGCTTGCAGACATCTGCGTGACCTGCCTTGGCAGCAGCCCACAATGCCCTGCTGTCGAAAGTGTACGCCCTGGCCCTGAACTCAATTCCAGCCACCTTCGGATCCATCAGCAGCTTGCAGAGATCTGCGTGACCTACCTTCGCAGCCAGCCGCAAGGCCCAGCTGTTGACAGAGTTCGCGCGGGCCCTTAACTCAAGTCCAGCCACCTCTGGATCCATGAGCAGCTTGCAGACATCTGCGTGACCTGCATAGGCAGCCTCACGCAAGGCCCTGCTGTCGGTAGAGTTCGCCCTAGCCCTGTACTCAATTCCAGCCACCTCTGGATCCATGAGCAGCTTGCAGACATCTGCGTGACCTGCCTTGGCAGCCTCACGCAAGGCCCTGCTGTCGTTAGAGTTCGCCCTAGCCCTGTACTCAAGTCCAGCCACCTCTGGATCCATCAGCAGCTTGCAGACATCTGCGTGACCGTCCTTAGCAGCGGCCCACAATGCCATGCTATCGCTAGAGTTAGCAAGGGCCCTGAACTCAATTCCAGCCACCTCTGGATCCATCAGCAGCTTGCAGACATCTGCGTGACCAGCCATTGCAGCCGCCCACAAGGCCATGCTGTCACTAGAGTTCGCCCTGGCCCTGTACTCAAGTCCAGCCACCTCTGGATCCATGAGCATCTTGCAGACATCTGTGTGACCTGCCTTGGAAGGCGCCCACAAGGCACTGCTGGCGGTAGAGTTCGCCCGTGCCCTGAACTCAAGTCCAGCCACCGCTGGATCCATGAGCAGCTTGCAGACATCTGCGTGACCTTCTCTAGCAGCGGCCCACAATGCCAAGCTGTCCTCGTTGTTCGCCCTGGCCCTGAACTCAATTCCAGCCACCTCTGGATCCATCAGCAGCTTGCAGACATCTGTGTGACCTGCATTGGCAGCCGCCCACAAGGCACTGCTGTCGCTAGAGTTCGCCCGGGCCCTGAACTCAAGTCCAGCCACCGCTGGATCCATGAGAAGCTTGCAGACATCTGCGTGACCTTCATCGGCAGCCTCACGCAATGCCAAGCTGTTGACAGAGTTAGCCCGGGCCCTGAACTCAATTCCAGCCACCGCTGGATCCATGAGCAGCTTGCAGACATCTGCGTGACCGGCCTTGGCAGCCACATAGAGAAGCTTGTTTTCATTTTGGTTCGCCCTCAATTGTAGGGCCCCCTTAACCTGCACAAGAGGATTGGACACCAAGCATACTGCTAGAAGGTCGGCGCGCCCCCCTTTCGCCATCATCTCTCCAACTCTCTGTGGTGGTTGGATCAGTCCGGTAAGGGGCCATCCAGAAAATCTTTTGCACAGAGTTTTACACACTAATACAATCTTGGGGTTGGAAGATAATAGGGCAATACGATCAAGAATGTCATGGGGAAGCGTTAGGATTAACGATGATCGCGTGTGCGAATGCATGTTCTATAAATGCAAGCGCACAGGATGGTCTATAGCCTTTTATAAAATCCCAACTCATTATTTATTTATACTACCGAGGCCCATGCACCTCCCTTGTGACGCTTGCGCAAGTTCCTAGACCTCGGTGTTGTCCTCCTGCTCCATCATTTTAGTACGCACATGGCTGGCGGATTCTACTAAGATGCCCGCGCCATCCCAATTGCAATGATCCCTACAATACTGACCACCAGGCCGAAACTGGTGCCTATGACGCCGTACTTGAACACCTCTCTAGAAAAAGCCGCACCCTCATAACACCAGCTACCGAAGTGCTGACAGTTCCTTCCCAACACATTGTAATCCGCCCTGCCGAGCTGCGAGCGTGCCCTTTTGACCACCTCCAACGGTGAGAAACGACACCTCGCATTCACAACCCGTGCAGAGCTGCCAACTACCAGGAACTCTGCCAGAGTAGTCTCGCTGATCAATCGCTTTCCATGGGGCTCTGACCCCGCATAGTGGATGACCTTGATGTCTGCTGCAGAGGAATACCATTCCGGGGGGGCGCTCACAATGCCATCGTGCTCGAACTTGATGCCGATGGGGTTGACGCAATCCACATGCAGCCACATGCCAGCCTCGATGCTCGCCATTTTCTTAGTACCCATGGCAGACTTTTTCTGCGAGGGGTGACATACGCAACCAGGGGAAACATGTCAGCATATCTGACACGTGTGTTCGCGCGCCCATGAAAATACGAGTGTAAACGTGGCATTTCTGCCACGTTTTTCGCGCTCCTCGAAGTCAGCGAAAGCCGCCTTGGTGTGTGTGAGGATGGTACGGGTCTGCGAAATCACAGTGTGCTGTGACTCGACTCGACAGTTTCCTCCGTGATGCGAGAGGTCGCCATGTGATGTGATGTGACTCGACTCGACAGATGCCGCCGTCCTTGATGAGAGTGGTCTGTCGGTCTCCGATCCTCGAAACACGAGTGTAAACGTTGTTGTGAAACATGTACGTAATTCCCTTGTCCGATTGTACAAAAAGCAACCATGCAGGAGTCGGAACCATCCGAGCAAGTGAAGAACTACTACATCGATTTAAAACGCGAAGATGCAATTGCTGGATTGAATGGCCTGTTCGGAGTGTCACGCGAGGACTCAGGTGCACGCCTGGTGGAGTACATGCCATCCCATGACCAACCAGGTCCCCCGCATGCAAAACACAAATACACAAAAACAAAAAATGGCGAAACTTTGACTGGTTCTCTTTTCACAGAGTGAGTGTGTGGACGAGAAAGAGGCTACAGGTTTCCGCCGTTGCGTTTGCATGTGAACTGTCAAGGATCTCTCGGAAGTACAGTCGGAGACGCAATTTGTGAATGCAACGTGAGCGAGCAGTCAACATTGCCAGTCTGCTTATCCAGTTGCCCCATGCAAGCTTGCACAGTACCGCCTTATCAGATAAAATTTAATCTAAATTTCTAAATTTTAGGTTGTAACAGTAGTTGCCTCGTTTGCTTTCCGAAAATAACTAAACTTCGAAACGCTGTCGATACCAAGCAGAGCCCCCGTATTCATGGAAAAAATACAGAGAACTAGTTGACGTGGTTTTTAAGTTGCCACGTGGTTTCGCACGATGAAAGGCACGAGCACGTGACTGACCATGTGATTCCTTTTCCTCTGGAGGTGTTCGCGGTATCGCTCTGCGATCACTCGAACTGCCTTACTGACGCGCAGCCAAGACATGCAAATCTTCTTGAAGAAGACCTCCTGGATTTCTGTATCATAGTAAGAGAGATCCAGTGTATCGGAGCCAAATAAGTCGATGTTGATGTCCAATCCAGGTCTGGTGATGTACAGCCTCTCCATTATGTGGTAGATGGTTGGATGGTCTTCGGACACAACCAATGCTTTCAGCGCAAACAATTTGTGTCTGTTCCTTTTGTCCACATACAATATGGAGTCATAGCCTTCAGACATGTCCATTCCATAGATCTGATTGTCCACGAACTGAGAGAACACTGGGAAGAAACCGTCTCCTAATGTGAACAACAAAGCTAATTCGTTGGGAAAGATAAGCAGAGACGGATCTTGTGATTTGTATGCAGCATTAGCAAGTTGCAACCATATTTTCTCACCGACTGTTGACATTATTAGTTATTTAACGTTGTGGATAGAGTTGGGTTGGTTGTTTTATTGCTTTTTGCTCAGATGGAAATGGTTTCAATTTTTTATTCACTGCCGCCGTGATGCGAAACTTTTGCAGTGTACGAAAATTATTCGTAAAAGAGCATCCAACAGTGCATATCGTCGTCGCCGTTTACCCAACTGTGTTGAGGATACACGCATGCTAAGTTACCAATGCCCAAGTTAGTCATTGTGACCATGTGTGAGTAGCCGAAGCTGCTGCTAAAAAGGATGCGTATTCCCATAGCGGTGCTGATACGGTCGATACTTGGCTTGAACTCTACAGCAACTGTGCAGAGCCATACAAGGAGTTGGGCACCAGGATGGTGCGCTCCATGTTGGTTGACCATTTCACACAACAAATTTGTAGCCGCCTGAATTTTCGCTTTACTTGTATCGCACACATGGTCGCAAAGTCTATTTTGCAGTCCATCCACGCCGTTTATGTCCACTAACCTACCACCACTATGCGAGGGCAGTGTCTGCGTGAGTGGTAGCACTGCTTCCGCAGGGACATCCAAGGTTATCAATTCGCATAATATGCGTACCCTGTCATGAAGAGACTGGCGCATCCCCAATTGTCTCAGTGCATAATCGGGTAAATGAATAGAGCATGGATTCAGAAGCAGATCACGAGCAAGCTTAAGCGTTGGCGCGACAGCCATGTGCGGTTCAAGTGCTGTTGCCATGGCCTGGGCGTAAGCAGGCTCTGCTATTGCTACACGCAGCATCGTTTTTGAAATTGATGCAACAGTGGCCCCCGCTGTCTCATTGTCTAGCAGGATTGCAATCGCGGACCGGATAAAGAGATCCTCCACCCCTGCTGGCAGATGTGCTGTCGCTACACATTCATTAGCCACATGGATGAACACATCGATGCATGGTATGGGTATCTTAGCTGGTAGTTCAGCTAAAAGTCGAAACAGATTTCCAAGACCGTCTTGACTGAGTGCATCTATGACGGCAAGCATCTGGGACTGGGAACGAGTTGCAATGAAGAGACTGACCAGTCCCACCAGATGACAGTGTTCCTGTGTACGCTCATTACATGTCCGAATGAACATGTCGGTGTACAGCTGGTGGAACTGTGGGCTGACCTTGTCGGTACCTATGCTGACCTGCCGACCACACGCATTAAGCGCAGCGCTCAGAAAGACGGTGGGCATGCTGGCGATCAAGCAAGCAACACCGTTCATGTCCAATGTAAGCTCAGTCGTAATGTCGTTGTAGTACTGTAGCATCCTCGCAACCCCCTTTGATGCTTTGCGCATAATCACAGGTGAAACAGCATACGGTGTGGCTGTCTCGAGCAAAACTAGCAATGCCCTAGTAGCAGTCTTGAAATCACCGTGTCCAGAGCAGCGTCTAATCCTAGAAGAAGCTAGCATCAATCTGATATTCAGTGGTAGTAAGCAACCGCACATCCACATTGTGCAATTTGAGTGACAGGATGACAACACGCCTTCTCTGCCAGCGTTGCAGAGGCCGCAGTTGACGCAATCAGTTCTAATACCATCATGAACTTAGAACACTTTATGCACCTGAAAACAGCGAAACGAATCTCACACGAATCTCTCTCTATCGAACTTCGACTCATTCGATGCGCCGAACGAAAAACCAGAATTCGCCCCCCGTACAGTCAGCAGATAATCTTAAGGCGGGGTGATGTTGCCATCGCCGTATAAATGCATACCCGGGTTGTGCGGAAACCTAGCGGCCTCCAGATAGTTGGTCTTGGCTGCATCCTGTACAGCTTGGGCTGACATGACATTGGAGTGAGATGCCAGATGGTCTATCCTGGCTGCATCCTGTACAGCTTGGGCTGACATGACATTGGAGTGAGATGCCAGATGGTCTATCCTGGCTGCATTCTGTACAGCTTGGGCTGACATGACATTGGAGTGAGATGCCAGATGGTCTATCCTGTCTGCATTCTGTACAGCTTGGGCTGACATGACATTGGAGTGAGATGCCAGATGGTCTATCCTGGCTGCATCCTGTACAGCTTGGGCTGACATGACAACGACCTGGGCCTCCACTTCTTTTTTCGCCTTATCCAGTCTTTCCAAGTAAGCGATGCTGTCACCTGCAAAGGTTGGAATGTGAGCAAGATGGCGGGGACATTTATTGGAATATGGTTGGCAAGGGATTCCGTATTTACGTCGAGTGCAGTCCATGTAATTCGCTCACAATTTATGACTGTAGAAGTCGCCCGCTCTTATACAGTTGCGTGACCAGCACCAGCGCATCAGCATTGTTTATAACAAATCCCCCCAGCTTATGAATTCTTTCAAGAGTCTGCGTCGGCACACAACATAACTCGGGTTTGTATTCACGTGTCTCCATGTTTCCTGAATAGTCGCTGCGGCTCTGCGTCTTCGCACTAAACGGCACGCGTCTTGGACGGATACCAACATGTTGCGGTTTCTACTCAATAAATGCCAGTCCCATGGTTTGTCCGGGTTACTAGAGACAATGTCCCAAGTGGCTACTCCGGGATTCGCACTCAATCCAAGCCAGTTCCACGGCTTGTCCGGGTTACTCGAGACAATATCCCAGGTGGCTACACTGGGGTTTGTGCTCAAATAATACCAATCCCATGGTTTGTCCATGTTACTCGACACGATGTCCCATGTGGCTACACTGGGGGGTGTGCTCAACCAATACCAATCCCATGGTTTGTCCGGGTTACTCGAGACAATATCCAGGGTGGCTACCCCGGGATTCGCACTCAATCCACACCAATCCCACGACTTGTCCGGGTTAGTCACGACAATATCCCAGGTGGCTACACTGGGGTTTGTGCTCAAATAATACCAATCCCACGGCTTGTCCGGGTTACTGGAGACAATATCCAATGTGACTACTCCGGGATTCGCACTCAATCCACGCCAGTTCCACGGCTTGTCCAGGTTACTACACACGATGTCCCATGTGACATTGGGGTTTGTGCTCAACCAATACCAATCCCATGGTTTGTCCAGGTTACTCGACACGATTTCCCATGTGGCTATGGTGTTTGTGCTCAATCCACTCCAATACCATGGTTTGTCCAGGTTACTCGAGACGATGTCCCAAGTGGCTACTCCGGGATTCGCACTCAATCCACGCCAATTCCATGGTTTGTCCAGGTTACTCGATACAATGTCCCATGAGATGACACTGGTGTTTGCGCTCAACCAATACCAACTCAATGGTTTCTCCAGGTTACTCGACACGATGTCCCACGAAATACTCGCGTTTGAGCTCAATCCACTCCAGTCCCATGGTTTGTCCGGGTTACTCGACACGATGTCCCACGTGACGACACTGGCGTTTGTGCTCAACCAATACCAATCCCATGGTTTGTCTGGGTTACTCGACACGATGTCCCACGTGACGACACTGGGGTTTAAGCACAAATTACTCCAATCCCACGGTTTGTCTGGGTTACTCGACACGACGTCCCATGTCAGGTATGGATTATCACTCAATTGACCCCAATTCCATTTGCATTCTCCGGCTTTTACTCGATCCAGTATGTGACTAATTTCGATGTCGAGCATTATATAAATTCTCACGGTTGTGTTGTTCTCAAATAAAGTAAAGTGGGACCATGCTTTTACATTACAGTCGACGGAATACTAAAATGAAACCGCTTCGTGTACGGTGTAACCTAAATGTGTAGAAATCCACGGGGTAGTGGAACACCAATACGATTGTGAATCAACAAATTGCAAGATGTTAACGAGAATATCCATTGAAGGACCAGCCGCACTTAAGCGATCGCCTCTTCCCTGGTACCGTGGCCCAAAAGAACACGGGGTCTTGATCGTGCTGAGTTTTCCGTTGAAATATTCGCATGTCTTGAAGCGTTCTTTGGCCTCCTTCAGCAGAAATGCGCTGTCCGGGCCGTTCACATTTCCAAAATAATTTTGAGCATGCATGGAAGGGAGGATGAGTGACTTTGATAATCGTTTGCAGCAGCTTGAGGCGGACTACAAAGTGTTGTTCGAGGAACAGGCAAACCAGCGTCAGGAGATCCAGCGCCTGGACAAGGAGATCCAAGCAGTGCGGGATGCCACGTCCACCCAGATCGAGCGTGAGTTGGAAAGGGCATGGGCCGAGGCGTACCATGAACTGCAAGGGATGTTGACCGATGCTCAGTTGACCCAAGTTAAACTGGCAACATTCGGCATGCACAAACTCACACCCCATCTTGCTTGTTGAAAATCCTTGCTTGCCATCTCATGGAGCAGCCTCCTGAACGACTAGCTAGCTTGAGACATCAGATCACAAATCCGCTCCATACCATGTTTCGCAACCAGTCAAAATCGGCCGGGAGGCAGGAACGCCCATTCATTGTCAAAGCTTTGCATGGGGGGAGTTCATGAATTTGCTTGGTGTGTTTGCCTTGCCATAAAAATAATGAGAGCGGTAGGTAATATACCTGAAAAATGCATACGTATTACGTTCGTGCTGTATGCACGTTGCAATATGATCAATTGATAGATTGGTTTCGATCGCATCCTAAAAACATATGCTGGCCTCAGCAGATGATGGACTGGGGTGATGTGTTTCCAGATCTGTACGATGTTCTAGACATTGATGAGGGTGCTGTTGATCAAGAAATTCTGAGGGCGTTTCGCATTCAAGTGGTCAGGGTTCATCCCGACAAGCTAGGTCCTTTGGCATCTGAAGATGAACGAACAGCAGCTGCCCTCCGCACACGAGTTATTCTGCAAGCGAAGAACGTGTTGATGAACACCGACAGCCGCAAGGAATATGACAGTGAGCGGCGAATGAGAAGGCAAGGGGATCAGCAATCCAAGTCTGGTTTTAGTGCGCCGGAGGAGGCATCTGCTGGCATGGCGCATGTTTGGGAGGTCTGGGCCTATGTTGTTGTAGAAGGGTTTGCCAAGCAGTTTGAGGCAGGACCTCGAGGCGAGCGAGTGGTGCAGCTTTTGGAAACGATTCTGCTGCCAGCCATAGGGGTGGGCTTGGGTTGGGAGAGAGGCTTCAAGCTAGGGCTGACACTGTCTACTGTTTTCAATACCGGATGTATTTCTGTGGTCGTGAAGGAGCTCTCTGCCGAGGACCAAAAGTTGTTTTTCCAGGCTCTGGAAGTGTTGTGTACCAAAATGCCTTGAGTAATACAGTTGTTGAGAAAAGTCCGCAGCTGAATTCCCCTGCCCCACTCCGTGGGGTCCCGCGATTCCTCTTTCATACTTGCCATTTCCCGACATATTTGAGAATTCCCACTTTATTTCAGAACAACATAAAGGAGTTTCTTCATTGATCTAATAATAATTTTGACGTGAACTGTCAAAATGTTGCAAGAAGAATATGAAAGAGACTTACGTGTGTTGGTGGAAAAAACATCGACCCCCGTCCGAAGCCTGGTAGGTTCCATCACCAATGACTTAACTGTAACATGGTTTAGCTTGAAATGGAAAATACTCGAAATTCTTGGGTATGACGTCCAGGTCATTCATGCATGCGAATATGGTTGCGGTAGAGTTTCCCCTGCCCACTTTCGTCAATCACCCACCCCTCTCTCCCCATCCGTGTTCATGTGGTTCAGCCTCTGTTAAGTTCACCACCCATGTCATGCATTCCGTTGAATTTAAGCTACCCGTATATCCTCGAACCTATGAATTTCTTACTAAACATCCGGGGGGCCGGGGGACATGTAGTAAGAAAGACAACGAATTCTCCATAGGGGTATCATAGGGGTCAACTCCCCAGGGGATGCTGTCCTTTACGAACAGGGATTTTCTGTTCGAACAGCCTTCAGGAAGATGCCAGCTGCCCCCACAATGTCTCTGTCGCAGGTGAATTGACAGTTCTTGCAGGTGTATGTCTCTCCACACTTGTTCAAGAAACCGCATATAGGGCATGTCTGACTTGTGTAATGCTCAAGCACATGCAAGAACACTGTCCCGTACTCTTCACACTTCTCCTTCAGCCGATTGAACAGCACAGAGTGGCTCAAAGTCAGCATCTGACGGGCAACCTTGGTTGTCAGCTCCCGTTCAACTGTTTACACTGTTTTAGTTGATAATCTTAAATTGTGAGTACTTTTGAAAAATGCAACAACACCTCTTGCGGTTGTGCATTGAGTTGACAATAAAAAAAAATTCAACAACTCTTTGTTCGTCTCAAAAAGTTTACTTACAAATTCACGTCGTTTTCGATTTACACCAAAGCGTTTCCATCTCTACAGAGTAGAACGACTGATGTTCGTAAACACAGAAGTTTTGAACACACCCAAGTCAGCGACCATTCTTAACGCCAATTTTCTAATGGCGATGTCGTACATTTATTTCCATCTGATATATGTTTCATCCTGCAAATCGTTCTTGGTCAAGGACATGCTACTAATTAATCTGCTTCAGGCAGAATACTGCGCATTTGTTCATGATCATCGTCCATTTGGGCGTTGTGCTGTAGTCGCCCTGCCCGATTTCCCTTCCGTATCCATGCGTTTTGTAGAACGAGTCCATGAGTGCACTGCCCTCGACCAATCCTTGGCCACCTCCATTTTCCGCATCCGCAGAGAGGCGAACGACCATGTCCTCGGGAATGTCATCGTATACACAGATCGAAGCACCCATTTGGTTGATATATTGGACAAAGACAACGGACATAGACATCTTGGTTGTTCTCAAATAAAGTGGGCACACCTTATAATCATCCTGACTGCAGATCGTTGCTTTTGGGCAACGTTGGGGGTGCAGCAGATTGAAGCCTCTTCCTCATCCGGTGATACCAGGAGGCAAAGTAGTACCATTCCCTATTAATCCAATTATCATGTACAACTCCATGACGCAATGGGTCAACCCCCCTATGTCTGCCTTCCAATCTCTCCCTGCACCAGAGCGGCATGGCCACTTGGTTGAATGACGATATTGCACCAAGTCGATATCGTGATCACAGCATTGTGCTCCTCTCTGTTGAAGTCTGTCGATGATGTTCTCTAGGTTGTTCAAATGATTATAGAGACAACAAAGCGAATCATACCTGCTGTTGTTTCGCAGCAGGGCTACGGCGGCTTCAACAGCCGCATGCGCCACCCGCACTGCCTCATAAGCTCGCTCATCAGCTCGCTCAGCAGTTTGGACAAGTGCAGCCAATGCAGCATTCTTGTCTGGCCCTCCGTCAGCGATGATGCGGCCTAGCTGAGCTGGTGATGTATTAGTGAAGTCCATGATTATTATCTGTGTGCAGGAAAAATGGAAACAGTTCATCCACTATAACGTCTGTCTCCTCATTATACCGTTTATTTGGATGCATTTAAGTATTCCGTTGAATGTAGTATAAAGTGACGTCGTGTGTGACAATCTACTTAAATCGCGATGTCCGAATCACCAATGGGGTTTATCCCAACTCATTATTTATTTATACCATCCTGTGCGCTTGCATGAACATACACATGTTCATCGAAATGCAATCTCACACTCGATCATCGTTTCCATTCCTAACGTCGGTTCCCTGTGACATCCTTGATCGTATTGCCCTATTCTCTTCCAACCCCCAGATTGTATTAGTGTGTAAAACTCTGCGCAAAAGATTTTCAGGATTGCCCCTTGCCGGACTGATCAAACCACCACAGCTCGTTGGAGAGATGATGGCGAAAGGGGGGCGCGCCGACCTTCTAGCAGTATGCTTGGTTTCCAATCCTCTTGTACAGGTTCAGGGGACCCTACAATTTAGGGCGAACCAAAATGAAAACAATCTTCTGTGCGTCCTTGATGAGTGTGAGTGTGTGTCGACACAGGTTCCGCCTGATGCGAGTGTGACAGTTTCCGCCGTCATGTAATGAGAGGTCGCCATGTGATGTGACTCGACTCGACTCGACACAGTTTCCGCCGTCATGTAATGCTTGAGGTCGGTTTAGCTCAAGCGTTACAGTGATAATAAGCCCAAGTGTTACAGTGAATCTTTTACAAACAACGTACACATCATCATTGTGTAAGAAGACTTGACAGTTGTTACGCAGTAGTGTGTGTGTCTAATGTTAAGTGTGGGCTCCCCCTCCGGACACGTAAAATAACTGTCGAAATGTAGAGAATCTTTAACAAACAACAGACTCTGAAACATGTGTCTGCACATGAGGACACGTAAAATAACTATCGAAATGTAGAGAATCTTTCACAAACAAACATGGCTATTAATGTCATATGCTTTGGCACGGTGGTCCTCCGCCTGTCGAGTGTAACAAAGAATCCATCAGAACCTTGCAGACATCCAGATAGCCTCCCTTAGCGGAGACACACAGTGCCTCTCTGTTGTCGTCATCTGCCTTGGCCCGGTGCTCCTCTCCCGCGAACAAAGGATCCATCAGAATCTTGCAGACATCCACATGACCTCCCTTAGCGCCGGCACTCAGTGCCTGACTGTTGTCGTCATCTGCCTTGGCTCGGTGCTCCTCGCCCGCGAACAAAGGATCCATCAGAACCTTGCAGATATCCACATGACCTCCCTTAGCGCCGGAACTCAGTGCCTGACTGTTGTCGTCATCTGAAGAGGACCAGCCCCCGGGCAGAGTGGAGAAGACTTTCGCTATCCAATCATGTACCGAGAACCCAATAAAAGCGCAGAAATCAAGATACAAAGTTGAAGATTCACACATGACACATCACTTAGCGACGGAACTCAGTGCCTGACTTGTTGGTCGTCAATACTGATTGGCCTAGGTGCTCCTCAGCCCTTCCTTCCCTCCCTCTCATTCGGTAGCACGTCCTGTTCCTACTCCCCTCGCCTTCCTAGGTTTGGCTCCTTCGTGGCCTCCTTATTTTCTGCCGGGCATGATCTCCCCCTACCTCAGACTGGTCTTCACCCCTCATTTGCCCCCTCTCCTTGCTTACACAGCCTTTGCTCTTGGTTGGATTTTCTTTCTTCTTGTTTTTCCCCCTACTTCTTATAACCCCGCCCATTACCCTACCGCTACCTCCGGGGTTCCCTCTCCCTTCCCACGTCCCTTCCCCCACCCCACCCCGCGAACCAAAGGATCCATCAGAACCTTGCAGATATCTATATAGCCTCGCAGAGCGGCGGCACTTAGTGCATCACTGTTGTAGTCATCTGCCTTGGCCCGGTGCTCCTCGCCCGCGAACTCAGGATTCATCAGAATCTTGCAGACATCGAGATGGCCTCCACTAGCGGCGGAACTCAGTGCCTTGCTGTATAATGAATCAGCTTTGGCTCGGTGCTCCTCGCCTGCGAACTCAGGATCCATCAGAACCTTGCAGACATCGAGATGGCCTCTCGCAGAGGCGGCACTTAGTGCATCACTGTTGTTTTCATCTGCCTTGGCCCGGTGCTCCTCGCCCGCGAACTCAGGATTCATCAGAATCTTGCAGACATCGAGATGGCCTCCACGAGCGGCGGCACTTAGTGCCTTGCTGTATAATGAATCAGCTTTGGCTCGGTGCTCCTCGCCTGCGAACTCAGGATCCATCAGAACCTTGCAGACATCGAGATGGCCTCTCGCAGAGGCGGCACTTAGTGCATCACTGTTGTTTTCATCTGCCTTGGCTCGGTGCTCCTCGCCCGCGAATTCCGGATTCATCAGAATCTTGCAGACATCGAGATGGCCTCCACTAGCGGCGATCATCAGTGCTAGACTGTCAATGGCATTTGCCTTGACCCGGTGCTCCTCGCCCGCGAACTCAGGATTCATCAGAATCTTGCAGACATCGAGATGGCCTCCCCGAGCGGCTAACCTCAGTGACTGGCTTTCACTGGCATCTGCCTTGGCACGGTACTCCTCGCCTGTGAACTCAGGATTCATCAGAACCTTGCAGACATCGAGATGGCCTCCAATAGCGGCGGCACTCAGTGCGTAGCTGTAGTATGTATAAGCTTTGGCACGGTGCTTCTCGCCAGCGAACTCAGGATTCATCAGAACCTTGCAGACATCCACATGACCTCCCTTAGCAGCGACACTCAGTGCCTGGCCATTATTGGCATCTGCCTTGGCGCAGTGCTCGCCTGCAAACTCCAGATCCATAAGAAGCTTGCACAGATCCACATGGCCTCCATCAGCGGCGTACTCCAATGCCCGGATGTCGTTGTGATCTTTTAGCAATATGCGGACGACGTCGGCTCGCCCGGCCTTACACGCTATCCTCATGGGGTTCTGATTGAGATGATCACATCTGTCCACTAGCGCCTGTGCTTCACATGCAGCGTCATCCGCGAAAGCAGTATGCATGGCTCGACTGATGAATCCTGCGTGCATCCAGCACCCGTCCTTCTGCCAACTGCCTGCTCGGCGCATGATCAAAACCACGAGTTCCATCTGAAGCGCGTCCATACCGGTCCGAGTGTTCCTCACAATCTCCTCCTCCTCGTCCTCCGACGTGACCTGCTTATCAAGTGGATATTTCGTGATGATGATTGAGAAAATGTGTAAGGAAAAGGATTTGTCCCAGAATTTATACTCCGTTTGGGTATTCTAAACCCACACACGGGTTTAGGGTTTAAATGCGTGTGCGAACGCCACTACGGCATGCGGTCGAGGATGGATGTCCGACGTGTGCCACTGGGGAGGTGAAAGGTTGCAACAGTTGACTCGTTTGCTTTCCGAAAATAAGTAAACCTAACAGTGTATAAGGAATTTGCATGTACTAAATATCAGAATGCCATGTATGGCAACCAACGCTTCTGTAAAATTGGCAAGGTCTCCGATGCCCGTGGTGTCTCCAGGACCGTCCTCCGTCGATGGGCGGATAATGGCACGATCCGGACTCCAGGCAACTAACGTCTCTTTGACCCAAGCAGCATCCCAGGCTACCTCATCGAGCAGGAAAAAAAAACCAGCAGTCGTCAAGTCATTCTCTACGCACGTGTGTCCTCACACAAACAACAACCCGACCTGCTCAGACAGCAATTGTTCTTGCAAACCCATATTTCTGACAAACATTCCGGATGCGAGCAAGTCAAGGACGTCGGATCAGGGATCAACTTCAAGCTCCCTGGACTTTTACGAGTATTGGGACTCGTCACGGCAGGACTTGTATCGTCAATTGTTGTGGCTTCCAAAGACAGGCACGCAAGGTTTGGTTTCGAGCTCATTTAATGGATTTGCTCACAGCACTCCTACTCGATCATCGTTCTCGATCACCAAGACAGAGCCCCTGAAGACGAGCTTGGAAAAAACCTCATGTCCATCGTTCAAGTATATAGTTACCGATGGAACGGTCGAAGACGCTACAAAGTCAAATGCCAAACCCAAGTTGAGGACCTTAAAGCTGAAGCTGAACCCAACCAAGGCTCAGAAATCGATGCTGGCAGAGTTTGCGGGGTGCAGCCGGTTCATGTACAACAAGGCGGTGGCAGCACGGTTGGGCGTCGGGAGCACTCACAAGTCTGTCTTCCGAATTCGAGACAGGTATGTGACGAACAAGGTGAGGGGGAAGGGGAAGATGCCAAACCCGTACTTCAAGAATCGCCAATGGTTGCTTCAATGCCCCAAAAGCGTACGCCAAAGCGCAATCAAGTCTGCATTGGCAAACATCAAGGCTTGCTTTTCGAATCTGAAAGCAGGTAACATCAAGCAGTTTTCAGCTCCGTTCAGACGGAAGAAGACAGAGCTTGAGAGGGGTTGGGTCATTGAGATGGATCAGAAGAACGTTTCCAAGGATGGCGACAAACTCTTCATCTTCAAAGAAATATTGGGCAACATGCGCTACTTCGGTAGCAAACAACTCCATAAGTTGATGCCTGAGGAAAACCCGACCCACGATCCGAAGGTCCAAAAATCCCGCTTCGGCGAATATTTCCTCGTATTTTCTGTCGCTGCTAGGGACAGAAGGGCAGAGCGGAAGCCTGTCAATCCAGACAAGGTTGCAACTGCCTCCATCGACCCAGGCGTCCGAAAGACAATGGTCACGTACTCACCTGAGAATGAGGAATCCTTCATGCTTGGTCAGGGACAGGCATCCGACCTTGTCAAACTCCTGCTGGTTCATGACAAGCTGCAGTCAAGGTTGGATACTGAGAAAACCTTACGATCAAAAGAGAGGATGAAGATAAAGAAGCTGATGATTCGCATTCGGAAGACAATTTTTTACCTCAAGAAAGAATTTAGGGACCAGACAACAAATTTCTTGGCCGCTCGCTACGATGTGTTGTTGGTACCTCAATTGGAGACGGCGAAGATGACAATCAGTGCTGAACGGGAGCTGACAACCAAGGTTGCCCGTCAGATGCTGACTTTGAGCCACTCTGTGCTGTTCAATCGGCTGAAGGAGAAGTGTGAAGAGTACGGGACAGTGTTCTTGCATGTGCTTGAGCATTACACAAGTCAGACATGCCCTATGTGCGGTTTCTTGAACAAGTGTGGAGAGACATACACCTGCAAGAACTGTCAATTCACCTGCGACAGAGACATTGTGGGGGCAGCTGGCATCTTCCTGAAGGCTGTTCGAACAGAAAATCCCTGTTCGTAAAGGACAGCATCCCCTGGGGAGTTGACCCCTATGATACCCCTATGGAGAATTCGTTGTCTTTCTTACTACATGTCCCCCGGGCCCCCGGATGTTTAGTAAGAAATTCATAGGTTCGAGGATATACGGGTAGCTTAAATTCAACGGGGCTTCACCGCTTGTTATATGTTAATGTGAGACGGTTCTCATCCAAGTGTTGTTTGTTATCTTTGCCTCGACTCTACACAGGTTCCGCCGTCATGTGATGTGATGTGCCTCCGGGTTCGCTTGCTTGAGAAGACACGTGGTCTTCAGACCCCCTTAGGTATGTGTGGGAGTGAGTCAGCAGCTCAATTCCATTGCCCCACTCCGTGGGGCCCGCGTGTCCTGTCATAATTCCGACATAGCTCTGTCGAGCAGAAGTCTGCTTAATAATTCTCCCTGTCCGGTGACTCGACAATTTCTAAGAAGCTTCGAGAGCAAACTCGACTTTCGACTTTCAAGCGGTGCACTCGCGATTCTACGTACTGAAACCATGTACTTAAGAAACAATCATCAGAATTTATAAACAATGATTGACAAGTCTCTACTACTTATCTCCATCGCTACCTTCGCTCTTATTTACATAGTTCGACTGAAGACTGAGCTCGATCGACATAAGGCAGATGCTGCTCGAGTGAATAGATTGGAGATTGATATTGAGAATGCTCGACTGAAGAGTGATCTTGAGAATGCTCAACATAAGGCAGATGCTGCTCGAGTGAATAGATTGGAGATTGATATTGTGAATGCTCGACTGAAGAGTGATCTTGAGACTGAGCGCGCAGACTCGCTTGAGAAGCAACTGAGGTACGAGCTGTCAAGCATGACTATCGAGCAATGGAATTCCCTGAACGATCATGACAGGCGTCTCAATGAGGATCTTTGCAAACAATACGGTATCCCCTTCCCCAACATGCAGGAGTCGTCCGACCCAGATTCAACCGAACAGGATGGCGAACGAACCCTATGCTAATTTACGTCAGGGTCCTTCGGGCAGCTGCGACAGGCAGCAAAGCGTCCGTAATGTTGCGCCCGCTGTAGGTCATGTCAGGCAGGTCCATCTGCAAAGCGGGACGACAACACCATCGTCAAGTATATTGAATAAATTAACATCACTTCATGCTGTTGGCAGCCGCCCCCACAAGGCCCTGTACTCGGGGCCAGCCGCATCTGGATCCATCAGCAGCTTGCAGACATCTGCGTGACCTGCATTGGCAGCCTCACGCAATGCCAAGCTGTTGAGAGAGTTCGCGCGGGCCCTGAACTCAATTCCAGCCACCTCTGGATCCATCAGCAGCTTGCAGACATCTGCGTGACTGCCTTGCAGCCTCACGCAAGGCCCTGCTATCGCTAGAGTTCGCGCGGGGCCCTGAACTCAATTCCAGCCACCGCTGGATCCATGAGCAGCTTGCAGACATCTGCGTGACCTGCCTCCGCAGCCTCACGCAAGGCCCTGCTGTCGCTAGAGTTCGCGCGGGCCCCTGAACTCAATTCCAGCCACCGCTGGATCCATCAGCAGCTTGCAGACATCTGCGGTGACCATCCTTGGCAGCACCACCTCAAGGCCATGCTGTCGCTGTTGTTCTCCCGGGCCCTGAACTCAAGTCCATCCACCTCTGGATCCATCATCAGCTTGCAGACATCTGAGTGACCTTCCTTCGCAGCGGCCCACAAGGCCATGCTGTCGCTAGAGTTCGCCCGGGCCCTGAACTCAATTCCAGCCACCGCTGGATCCATCAGCAGCTTGCAGACATCTGCGTGACCTTCCTTCGCAGCGGCCCACAATGCCCAGCTGGCGCTGGTGTTCGCCAGGCCCCTGAACTCAAGTCCAGCCACCGTTGGATCCATGAGCAGCTGCAAGACATCTGCGTGACCTTCCTTCGCAGCCGCACACAATGCCCAGCTGTCGCTAGAGTTCGCCCTGGCCCTGAACTCAATTCCAGCCACCTCTGGATCCATAAGCAGCTTGCAGACCTCGGCGTGACCTGCCTTGGCAGCCGCCCACAAGGCCCTGCGTCTCTAGATGTTCGCCAGGGCCCTGAACTCCATTCCAGCCACCGCTGGATCCATGAGCAGCTTGCAGACATCTTCGTGACCTTCCCTCGCAGCGGCCCACAATGCCCAGCTGTCTCTGGTGTTCGCCCTGGCCCTGAACTCCATTCCAGCCACCTCTGGATCCATGAGCAGCTTGCAGACATCTGTGTGACCTGCCTTGGCAGCCGCCCACAAGGCACTGCTGTCGCTAGAGTTCGCCAGGGCCCTATACTCAAGTCCAACCACCTGTGGAACCATCAGCAGCTTGCAGACATCTGAGTGGCCTTCATTGGCAGCCTCCACCAAGGCCAAGCTGTAGCTAGAGTTCGCCCTGGCCCTGAACTCAAGTCCAGCTTCCTCTGGATCCATAAGCAGCTTGCAGACATCGGCGTGACCGGCCTTGGCAGCCACATAGAGAAGCTTGTTTTCATTTTGGTTCGCCCTCAATTGTACGCCCTTAAGCTGCACAAGAGGATTGGACACCAAGCATACTGCTAGAAGGTCGGCGCGCCCCCCTTTCGCCATCATCTCTCCAACTCGCTGCGGTGGTTGGATCAATCCGGTAAGGGGCCATCCCGAAAATCTTTTGTGCAGAGTTTTACACACTAATACAATCTTGGGGTTGGAAGAGAATAGGGCAATACGATCAAGAATGTCATGGGGACACGTAAGGAGTGGAAACGATGATCTCGTGTGCGAATGCATGTTCTATAAAATGTGTTTACAATGCATGCAAGCGCACAGGATGGTCTATAGCATTTTATAAAATCCCAACTCATTATTTATTTATACTCTCAATCATTTCATACCATGAGTAGCCATGCCCTCGTGGAATCTATTCTGCGGCAACAGCTTGTCATGGAGGAGGCCTTGGCAACGGCGATCGGTACCGTCAACAAGCTGGCTACATCTGTGGGGCAGCATCGTGGGTGGATGACGAACGAGGACTTCGGTGCAGAAGCAGAAGTCAACCATGCAGTCGAGACGCACTACATGAGCCTACACTTGACGGAATACTAAAATGTACTTTCGAGAGTGTCCATTGAATGACCAGCCGCACTTAAGCGATCGCCTCTTCCCCGGTACCGTGGTCCAAAAGAACACGGGGTCTTTGTTGATGTGCATTGCGTCATGTAAGGAGGTTTCTTTGCTGGACGGGCCATTTTGTAGTATAAAGTGACGTCGTGTGTGACAATCTACTTTAATCGCGATGTCCGAATCACCAATGTCAGACACAGAGATGCGCGAGACATGCGAGACGTCCGTGGAGAAGACACGGATCATCCTCGACTTCCTCCTTAGCGAAGCCAAGTCGTGCCTGGTCGTGGTGGGCGCCGGGGGCACCGGCAAGACGCACGCACTGAACGCCGCCCTCGGAGCGTTGCCGGACGACCTGGAACTCAACGTGTACGTGTGGAACGACGGGGAACTCCAGTCCGTGAGGAGGTTCAGCCACGTGGGCGCCTCGAGCAAGTGGGTGGTGTTTCGACACGAGTACGACTCTCTCGCACGGGAGCTGGTCCGAGAATGGTCGGCAGGAGGGCACTGTGTACAGGCCGTGCGCTTCGCGGGCACCAATTGAAATGATGTATTGATGCGCACGATGTGAGCCAGCACTTTGCTTTTAAGGCTACTTTGAAGATGTAACTTTTACAGTCCTTGAATGTTTTGTGAAGACAATATCTGTAATGACAAGATCGGTTACAAAAAACGTCCTCAGTTTCTGGCGTCGACTTGTGCATCGTGTGTAGTGCTACCGCTTTGCAGATACCGCTACCGCTACAGATACCGCAAGCAAGTGCAACCAAGGGTTTATAGGGTTTATAGGGTTTATAGGGTTTATAGGGTTTATCCCAACTCATTATTTATTTATACCATCCTGTGCGCTTGCATGAATATACACATGTTCATCGAAATGCAATCTCACACTCGATCATCGTTTCCATTCCTAACGTCGGTTCCCTGTGACATTCTTGATCGTATTGCCCTATTCTCTTCCAACCCCCAGATTGTATTAGTGTGCAAAACTCTGCACAAAAGATTTTCAGGATTGCCCCTTGCCGGACTGATCAAACCACCACAGCTCGTTGGAGAGATGATGGCGAAAGGGGGGCGCGCCGACCTTCTAGCAGTATGCTTGGTGTCCAATCCTCTTGTACAGGTTCAGGGGGACCCTACAATTTAGGGCGAACCAAAATGAAAACAATCTTCTCTATGTGGGTGCCAAGGCCCGGTCCACGCCAGTATGTCTGTAACCCGGCGGATGGATCCTCAGCCTGTGGCTGGATTGAGTTTCTGGCACAAGAGCCCGAAATCCTGAGCGAGAGCAGTGCCCCTTGGTGGGAGCCCGCCAAGGGAAGGTCACGCCCCGAAGGTTCGCAAGCCTGCTGACATTGATCCCCAGTGGGGGCGGCTGGAACCTCGATTCAGGGCCCATGCGAACTCTAGCCGACAGCTGGGCATTGTGGTGGTGCCATGCAAGGTCCACGCAGAATGTCCCGCAAGCTGCTCCATGGATCCAGAGGGTGGCCTGAACTTGATTTCAGGGCCCCTGGCGAACTCTAGAGAGACCAGCAGGGCCTTTTGTTTTGTGTGTGCCAATGAATGTCCAAGTAGCTTCTGCAAAGATTTGCTTGTGATGGTCCAGCGTTGGCGGACTGCGTTCAGGGCCAAGGCGAACTCTAGCGACAGCAGGGCCTTGTGGGAGGCCGCCCAAGGAAGGTCACGCCGATGTCTGCAAGCTGCTGATGGATCCAGTGGCGGCTGGACTCGAGTTCAGGGCCCAGGCGAACTCTAGCGACAGCTGGGCATTGTTGGTGGGTGCCAATGCAGGTCACGCAGATGTCTGCAAGCTGCTCATGGATCCAGAGGTGGCTGGACTTGAGTTCAGGGCCCTGGCGAACTCTAGAGACAGCAGGGCCTTGTTTGTGTGTGCCAATGAAGGTCAAGTAGATGTCTGCAAATTGCTGATGGATCCAGAGGTGGCTGGAATTGAGTTCAGGGCCCTGGCGAACTCTAGAGACAGCAGGGCCTTGTGGGCGGCTGCCAATGAAGGTCACGCCGATGTCTGCAAGTTGCTAATGGATCCAGTGGTGGCTGGACTTGAGTTCAGGGCCCTGGCGAACTCTAGCGACAGCAGAGCATTGTGGGCGGCTGCCAAAGAAGGCCACGCAGATGTCTGCAAGATGCTGATGGATCCAGAGGTGGCTGGACTTGAGTACATGGCCCTGGCGAACTCTAGAGACAGCTGTGCCTTATGGGCGGCTGCCAATGCAGGTCACGCAGATGTCTGCAAGCTGCTGATGGATCCAGAGGTGGCTGGACTTGAGTTCAGGGCCCAGGCTAACTCAATCGACAGCTGGGCATTGTGGGCGTCTGCCAAGGAAGGTCACGCAGATGTCTGCAAGATGTTGATGGATCCAGAGGTGGCTGGACTTGAGTTCAGGGCCCGGGCAAACTCAATCGACAGCAGGGCCTTGTGGAGTGCTGCCAATGCAGGTCACGCAGATGTCTGCAAGCTGCTGATGGATCCAGAGGTGGCTGGAGTTGAGTTCAGGGCCCGGGCAAACTCCGACGACAGCTGGGCATTGTGTGCGGCTGCCAATGCAGGTCACGCAGATGTCTGCAAGCTGCTGATGGATCCAGAGGTGTCTGGACTTGAGTTCAGGGCCCGGGCAAACTCCGACGACAGCAGGGCCTTGGGGGCGGCTGCCAAAGAAGGCCACGCAGATGTCTGCAAGCTACTGATGGATCCAGCTGTGGCTGGACTTGAGTACAGGGCACAGGCGAACTCTAGCGACAGCAGAGCATTGTGGGCGGCTGCCAAAGAAGGCCACGCAGATGTCTGCAAGCTGCTGATGGATCCAGAGGTGGCTGGAATTGAGTTCAGGGCCCTGGCGAACTCTGTCAACAGCAGGGCCTTGTGGGAGGCTGCGAAGGACGGTCACGCAGAAGTCGAGGAGGTGTCGTCACACGTGGTCGCCCCTCCTTGAAGTACAAGTCGAGCCAGAGCCAGGTCCCCGAGACTGTCACAATATACTTTAACATACATGTATTGAGTGTACACTCGGACAAGGGAATTATGTTACATAATATGCCGAGTCCCCCAAAATCCTCTTGTATGTGTTTATCTTCTACACTTCGCTCGACACTGCGTTCTGTAAAGAACCTGTCAGCTTGTAATCAATTGTGCGTCCTACCACAACTTCCAGTTTGCAATATTTCTTTGGCCTCGCAAGAATTCCGGGGCGGGTTGGGTACATTGTAAAGCAATTGTGGATGTTAATGGCTGCATTGAGGTCACGGTTTACAAACAACTTGCTGTTCTCCATGGTGGAACTGCACCATAGCAAGCCTCGAACCGTGCTCCCTTTTTTTTCGGACTGCACACTCTGGAGGACGGTGGTGCTGTCCTTGTGCCAGATCTTTGTGGTACGGAATTCGTCAATGACGGCAACTCGCCCCTTGAAACGGTCTCTAAACGCATTGAACGCGCTCGTTGTAGGGACAGAAAGTTCACCCTTGCCACCAGGGGCAAACTTAGAAGAACCGTATGCGATGACAATTGTTTTCCTCTCACCGACATCCGCCTGGACCTCGTTGAAGAAGCGTGCTAAGACACGTTTCTTGCCACCGTAGAGCCGCAGGCGCTGCGCGCCCCACCGCGACTTGGACATCTCCCCCCATCGAGAATCCCAATGGTTGACCATTACAGTCACGTAAGCGTCAAACGACTCTAGAGATGTGCGCTTGGGACTGTTGTCCTTCAGGTCGTCAAGGCAGTCCTGGATGTTAGACAACCACTTCTTGGTCGGACCTCTAGATTTGAAGACCCCGCTCTCAACGTAGTACCGCTCCCGCGTAAGTCTCTTGCTCCCGAACTCGCAGTGCCTCTTCCTCTTCCTACCCCCATTATCTTTTTCTTCGACCTTATTTTTCTTCCAAGTCAAAAAGGCAATGTTGCAGCGGCCAGGGTCGTTTGCAACGACCACCACATTGGGGTCGGACTCTGAAAACTCGCGGAGAGTCTTGGTCTGCTTCTTAATCGCCGTTCCGTCGTCCTTGATTGAAATCTTTTTCTTCTCGGCCCTAAGAAAGTGGGTACAAGCCATTACGCCGTCAGTGTCTATGGTGCATGTAAACACACCTTTCCCAGTAGAACGGATGTTTTCCACATCGAAGACCGACTCCCAGTGCTCCTTGTTCGTCAGCGTCTTTTCGAGACTCTCGACGAGACCCACGTCCTTGAGGACGCCCAGTAGGCCGTCGGTGTCTATCGTGATGAAGGAGTGCTTGACTGTTGGGATGGGAGCGATGTTGACCAGCTTGGCGTAGCCCTCGTCCTCTGTGGCCTCGAGGTATCGATTGATAAAGACGTTGTACCGGATCATCTTGGCGCTGTTGGAAACGCTCTTAAGCCACTGTCGGTTGATCTCGTCCCGTCCGATGATCGAGTGCTGAATCTTCAGCAACATCTTTGTTCGCTCCGGTAGGAGAGAATGTATCGCTATGAGGTCTTCCTTTACTCCCCAAGAGTGGATATCGTAGAGGAGGTATCGGTGGAATACTGTCTCGTCAATGCCGTGCTCATCTTTGAACTCCTTGGCCAAGATCCTGTTTTCCTTCGAGTAAACGAACTTCTTGATCCATGTGGAGAGATGGACTCTGTAGTGGTTATTGAAATTGGTCAGGTACTTCTTCGACGCGTGGCTGTACAGGTTTCGATCGCCATCGTAGCGAGCTATGGCACCCACGTATTGTTTCTTCTTTTTCACAATTACCTCGCGCCCCTCAATCTTCTCCCTAAACCAATAGTTGTTGTGAAAGAACCTTTCGACTGTGGCGTCCCTCGTCTCCATGTGCGCCTGTCTCGACCCTACCATAAGCTGCCGAATGAAGTTCTGGTCGACGCTAGGGACACTTACAGTGTGAAGTTGCGCATCTGGTACCCCTTCGAAGACTTCTTTTAATATCCGGTTCACCGCAACACCGGCAAGATAAGTCCCTCCTGTAAATCGCAACTTCTTCTACCGGTGCATTATTGCAGTCAGTACCAACAAATGTAAGGGGTCGACTCTTGGCGAAGACTTCGAGAGTAGTCGGCTTCTGTTCGACTTGTTAAGAGAGCCGGGGCAATCCAAAGTTGACATTCGGGGGAACGTGAAGAACCAGATCATTGCAGACCTGTCTATTCTCATGGCCACAATGGCCTCTAACCATCTTTGGACCAACCTTGAGCGACGCATAACGACTTACTTGAAGTGGAAGTACCCACAGATTGCAAAGCGCCTGCGGTCGGACATCGTGGCTGCATTGATCAAGTGCCCTACAAAGAATCTCGACGTCATCTTCAAGATGAGCCCTCATACAACAAAGCTGCCAACCAAACTTCCAACATCTAGACTTCGATCGGCAAAAAGTGCAGTTGCTCTTGCGAAGAAGAGGGTCGGTAGGAAGGAACCAGAAGGATCCCCTTTGCGTGTTAGGTTGACTAAACTTCAAGAGAGGCTTGAAAAGTTGAGCGAAGCTTGGCTCTCCTCGAAGAACCTTAGGGTGGACGCAGATAACGCGAAACGCTTCTTTGCACGCGAAGTGGCATTCTGTCTCAGGGGGGTTCTACCTTTACCATCCGGAAACACTTTTGCGTCTCGGGCTCACATGACCCTGCCTCTGTACCACAAGATATTGTCGGAGACCATCGAAGAAAAACGAAAAACTAAAAACGAAAAACATCGCACATTCTCGTTGTTGCCTTACAAATCTGGATTCACTCTGTCGCACATTCCGATTTCGAAAATGGCCTTTTTCTATATGGTCAACGAGTGCCACTTCGATTCATGCAAGGCAGACGTTGCTTCCAAAAACCATCAAGGAATATGGGAGCGCTTCGCAAACCTCAAGAAAGTGGAGACAGTTTCTCGGAAGTTCGGTTACCGCATTGTGACAGACGGCTTTGCAGTCAGCATCTTGATGAATAAGCCTACGTGTCTGACATGTTCGATGCCTGCAGACGCGTTCTCTACGCGGGCGCATGAGTATGTGACAACAAACGAGGGTGGCATTGTATCCTTCCTCGACAATGTGGTCGTGGCTGCGGTAGACCCGGGTGTTACTGATATCGTGACTGTAACAGGACTCAACGGAGGTACAAGATCGTACAGCTCGGCGCAATATTATCGCAAGGGTCTGATCTTCAAGTCTCAGCGTCAAACTGACGTTTGGAACCTCGAGACGGCTGATATCGTCGGTGGTATCATTCCGGATAGAGACTCTTCGAGTTCTGAACAGATTGGTGCGTACGCCAGATTCTACATGGGTGCCGCCCCGATCCTTCTTGCCCATCGTGCTTCCAGGGGGTACCGAAACCTCCGCTTTCGCAGGTACTGCAAGAAACAGAAACTCATTGTTGAGATTGCTGACTTCGTAGCTCCGAGAGAGAAGAGCGCTAAGGTACTCGTCGGGTTTGGTGATTGGAAAGGTCTGGGGGCGAAGCCAATCTCTAGACGGACTTGTGGCCCTCTCCAAGCTATTCGTTTCGAGCTTCGTAGCCGAGAAAACGTCATCATGGAGGACATCGATGAGTTCAGAACATCTCAACGATGCAGCTGTTGTGAGAACCACCTTTGCAACATGGTGGCACTCACTCATCGTAAGAAGCAAGACGGTACAGGTTGGGAATGTACAGAAGGACGCAAGCGGATTCATAAGATTCTCCACTGCAAAAGCAGTCAAAGCGGAGCGCCACGCCAACAGAGCGGTGGTATGCTTCACTGCGGGAAGACTTGGGACCGCGATGTGAACGCTTCCAGAAACATCCTGATGCTTACACTTCACCAAGTCTTTGGGAGAGAGCGTCCTCTCGCGTTTCGCCGAGACGCGCCGAGAAGTTCCTCGACAACCCCACCCCCACCCCCTGATACTGATATGGGGACACAGACGGTTGAACGGTTTACCAAAGAGGCTACTCGGAATATCTTCGAGAACCTCTTCAACCTTCTGCACCCCCCAACGTTGCCCAAAAGCAACGATCTGCAGTCTGGATGATTATAAAGTGTCCCACTTTATTTGAGAACAACTGTAGCAATGGTCGAACTTGTGAATCATGACAATTTAACCTTAGATTGAGCAATATTCTTGGTTGCAGATGCGAATATTTCCAACACAGCCTCGGCAGCAGCCTTCAATTGCCAGCTTTCACGCCTGCACATGCGAAAGTAGTTGTTGAAGTTTTGATGGGGGAAATAAAAGCGGATTGCCAAAAATGACGTCTGGTATTCTTTCGCACCTGCCAGTGCGACACAGAGATGCGAAGTGCTGACAGTTGTTTAGCAGCACATCATAGCTGCTGTGGAAGTCATGTGGGTTGGTTTTGCAGAACTCTTTCAAAGCCTCGGCTCTTTGCAAGCTGCGGAGAAGTTCTTCTTCTGAATCTCGCTCGTATTTGACGACGACGAGTCGCTCATGGCCTGTTGGAGCAAACGAAGTCAGTTTCCTCAAGCCCACGCCACCACTGGGCATGTTATCGATAACGTACTTGTGATTGTAGTAGATGCCCTCGTGACAAATCGGGTCATTTGGCATCTTTACCATCAGGTGATCACCTGGACTCGCCTCAGCCTGAAGATCTCCAAAATGGACATCTTTGACCCCAGTGCAAATCAAGTTGGACGTGCCTAACGCAGTGATGAGCGAAGCGTAATCTGTCATTCTATACTCTACACAATGCAGCTCTTATCCTCCTATGTACCCCCACGCGTGCTCAACAGGTTCCGCCATGTGATGCGAGAAGTCGCCGTGTGACTCGACTCGACTCGACACAGGTTCCGCCATGTGATGTGACTCGACTCGACTCGACACGGTTCCGCCATGTGATGCGAGAAGTCGCCGTGTGACTCGACTCGACACATCATGTTCCGTCGTGATGCGAAAGTCGCTCTGTGATGTGACTCGACTCTCATCTCATCGCCTCGCCTCGCCTCGAGTCGACACAGGTTCCGCCATGATGCAATGAGTGGTCAGTCGCCATGTGAGGACCAGCCGCACTTCAGCGATCGCCTCTTTTCCTGTACCGGGGCCCAAAAGAACACGGGGTCTTTGTTGATGTTGTGCAATGCGGGGTCATCCATGAACATCCATGATGATTGATCCCCCCAGGCGGTGCAATGAATCAATCCATTCGTGTGTCTCATGCTTGATGTGAACTGTACTGTTGGCTCCCCTCCGTTCGCCCACCCGCTCGGTTCCTCGCGGACTCCTTTGTGGGGGCTCCCCTCCGGTCGCCCCTGGTCGCTCCGCTGTGGGGAGGTGAAAGGGGCTCCGCCGCTTTGTGTGGTGGTGTGTGCATGGATTGGCATCCCACGATCGGCATCCCACGATTGGCAGTCGTTGAGGCACTTGGGCATTTTGTGACTATTCAAGGGATTCGCCCCGGGGATTTGTTAAAAAAACGACTGAAGTCAGTGGGAGACGTTGCAACCTCTCCAACCTTTTGCACCCCCCAACGTTGCTCTTGAGCAACGACCTGCAGGTTTAGGCCACACGGCTATTTTGCTCGGTTTATTCTGTTACGGAGTAGTAAATGACTCAATTGATGGACAGCAACAACTTGGTCGAAAGTCCAGTCCAAACAGACCTTACTAATGATCAAAGTGCACCGCAAATCATAAAACTTACATTATTCATGACACCTACTCAATGGGATCGATTATGGAAATGGAGCGTACCACTTGTGGTCCAAGAATTTGAGGATAGAGGAAGTGGTAAAGGGCCATGGTTACACATGGAGCATGAAGTCAACAAATACGACGAATACCAGCAGTGTATCAAACATCACCAACAGGTGCTTCAGCATCATTTTCCGCACATCTCATTTTCCTCACATCGCATGGCTCCACTACAGTTGGCGGAACAGTAAAATGAAACATATATCAGATGGAAATGTACGATAGAAAATTGGCGTTAAGAATGGTCGCTGACTTGTGTGTGTTCAAAACTTCTGTGTTTACGAATGAATGAATCGATACAAAGACGCACGTGTCTGATATGATTTCCTTAGCATTCAGCAACCTCACTGATAAAATCATTATGGGTTGTTTTTACCACGTATGGAACACGTATGTGATGTTTGTATAAAGAGTTCTGTGATGTATAAATTATGTAAGATGGCAACGAAACCTCCGACAGTCGCTAAATTGAAGGAGCTACTAAAATTGGCCGAAGTAGCATACTCATCAAAGGACAAGAAGGACGATATTGTCCGTTTATGCGAAGACAATGGTCTCATCGCCAGACCCCCTCCAGAATACAAGACGGTGGAAAAGATGTGTGTCGTGAAATGCGCCCTGAAGAAGGCAATGAGTCTTGACGATGAAGAATTCGGTAAGTTTAGGGAGCATGTGGACCAGCTCGTCAATGTGGTGAGCCGCATGTTACGGCGGTCCAGTCTTGTGCTGACTTTCCACATCACGAGTCTATTAGAGAAAGGTCTGGATATTCCAGACCTGTACAACATGAAAGATACCTACTGGAAGGATTGGCTCCGTATCGGGGTAGACGGAATCTTCCCTGATGAGGAAAGCAAGATATCGTACGAAGCTGTGAAGGACTCCATCGGCGATGTAATTGGTAATGACGACGCTGACTACATCAAGTCTTATCCGATCTATTTCGATCAGGTATTGAACTATGCAGGTCACACATTGAGCACTGTCGTGTCAAACAACGCATGGGTTCCTTTGATACCACGTCTGGCCAGACTCACTTCCACCACTTTAAATAAATTAAATGCCCCGAAGACGCTGGACACATCGAAGATCATTCGGGGATACGACGTGATGCAGGCTATTCAGCAAGAAGTCCAAAACATGGAGGGATGGCCAGAGTCTGTTCAAGAGTACGTCAATGAAGTTAGGGAGATGCTGAGTGTTCCAGATGGAAGTCGAGTTTATGATAACTATGGCAAAGACATGGACTTTCCGACCATGGTCCGGTTTAATTATTGGATACAGACACGGTTGGAGGATATGGATGCACGTCGTATCCGATTGATGCCCATCTTCAATGTCCAACGGGTGCATGTTCGCCTTGACCTGAAGACCCTCGTGAACCTGTTCAGGCACATGTTCCCCAATGACCAGAACATCGTTGAGCTTTCCAAGTGGGAACATGTAAAGAATCCCGAAAGCTTCATGTTGCCCCAGAGGCCTGCACAGAAGAAGAAAAAATCATGTGGTCCTGGTGAATGGGATGCATACAAGTCGGTCCTGAAGCAGTACGATGATGATGTTAAGGATATCAAGGCTACTGACGAGTACAGACATGCAAAGGGTTTGTATGACACGCTTGTGAACGCCCGAAAAACAGTCGCAGGTTCCTTCTTCAGAAAACCACCTGTCAAGAATGGGTGGGTTTTCGACTGCAGCATCTGTACTGACGGAGTCTCTTTGAGCATGCAGTACAGCAAGACAGTACAGGTCCTTGTCTCAGATTTGAAGAAGACCTGTAAGAAGCCTCGTAAAGAAGAAGGTATCAAGATCGCAGAAAAATACGACGGCTCACTTAAAACGATATTGCCCGATATGGGTATCGTCGTCCTGGGTGTGGACCCAGGACGGAGCAACATCGCTACGGTAACGTATTTGGCAGACGATAAAAATAAGACATGGAAGCTGACACGTGGTGCATTTTACCACAAGTCGGGTATCAAGAAGCAGACAAGGCAGAAGGAACTGCGTTTTGCTGACATGATTCCTATGTGGGAGTCTCTGCGTGAAAATGGAGCAGCTTTGAGTACATCGAGGACGGATAAGATATCCGCGTACTTGTCAAATTACGCTAAGTTTTCTGACGAGTGGTGGAGATTGGCTTTGCGACGCCGAGAATCCCGTGACAACTTGCAGCGTTACATCGGAAAACGAAAGGTCAAAGACTCTTTCTGGGCGGGTATCAAGCGGTGCATGATGAAAGAACTTCCTGGTATGAAGGTTTGCGTGGCCTACGGATCTGCCATCACGAAACTGAAGCCTACTGGACCTGGAGAAGTTGCAGTTCCCACCGGGGCCATGTTCGCATCGTGTAAAAGAATTTTCAAAGAGGACGTTTCTGTGACAGATGAGTTCAAAACGACTCTTATGTCGTGGGAGACGGGTAAAGAAAAAGAACGTGTTTACAAGATCCCAAGTGTTTGTTCAGCAGACGTGAATCTTAGGTTGGGTGGTGAACGTTTTGGTCACACTAAATCGAAAACGATGCCAAAGGTCGCTGATTGCGACCACTTAGGGGTAAGGTTGTACAATAAACGTAAAGGCGCACAAGAGAAGCACAGGAGGGGTGGCTTCGCCACTTCCCTTGTCGATTCTCAAAAATCGATCGAGCGGTACCCAGAGGTACGAGGACTGCGATTCTCTCCAGAAACATGCATTTACTCGGACCGGGATCGCTCTTCTGCTCTCACAATCGCAAGGCTGCACTGCATGGAATTGATGGGTCTAGGACGACCTCTTCCATTTGCCCACAGCAGCTCTGTTGTTGTTGATGAATAAAAACTCGTATTGTTGTAGACACCACTCGGTCCCCCTCCGGTGGTCGCGACAACATTAGGTTACACCGCAAGGTGTACCGTACACTCCGGTTTCATTTTAGTATTCCGTCGAGTGTAACGTAGTGGTACAACGTACACCGAGAACTGCATGCGGCTACCGAGATCAGAAGCCTGAAGATCCTTCACACACAAGCCAGCTGAAATAGAATCATTAAAGACCTTATCTTGGTATGGTGTGGCGTGTGTCTCCATATGGGTGTGCCCATCAGCAGCCTTCTCCCAATAAACGATGTAGAACCTCTTGAGATGGCTTGGGATTGGCATTTGCAGTTGGCTCTCAAAGAGCTGCATGAGGCTAAATGGGGGCAGGGTGCCTGCCAATATGGACTGCATGGAATGATAAAAAAGAGAGAGAGAAGTCAACTCTGAGTTCAACCCATGTGTTTTAAGGATGACAACACTTGTCTCCGATTCCCACAAATACTGCCTCATGCTTCACAGATGGACCAAGCAATGCTTGCCACCATTCGCGCGGAGACCCGCGTCAAGACGTTGGGGCTTGAGCTCAAACACATTGGTTGCATGATTGTGGAGTGCGTATCTTCTGCCACTACGTCATACTCCCGCAAGTGTTTCGAATTGGAATATTGGAAAGCACGTGAGGGCGTTGTCAGCTCTCAGCTTGCAGACGCACAGCAGGAGCTGAACGAGGCAATTGCAGCTCAACAAGTCTTTGAATGACCATGGTGTGCCCATACCTTCGTAGCATGTCCATCTCGACATCTGTAATATTGGCCCCGCCTTCAATCAATTCCTTTATCGTATCCCATTTCCCCGATCGACATGCAGCCCAGACTGATTCTTTCCCGATCCGGGCGCCTCGCCTCAACATGTCGATCACCATCCCTGTTTGCCCCGTCTCACACACGACTTGCAAGGCGTTTGCAATAGCCACATCGTCCGGACATCTATTCCAAGCATTTTCCAAGATATCTGTATTCTCACTGCTCACACCCGCCAGTAACAATGCACGAGTCGGAATCTGTTTCATGTACTCCATGATGCACTCGATCCACCCAATAACATTACCAAAAGAAAAAGAAAAATCCTCTGCCCCCGCTCCGCTCTGCTCCGGCAATCAATGTAATAAATAATGTAATGTTTACTTCTCTCCTCTCCCGTTGAATTTAAGCTACCCGTATATCCTCGAACCTATGAATTTCTTACTAAACATCCGGGGGCCCGGGGGACATGTAGTAAGAAAGACAACGAATTCTCCATAGGGGTATCATAGGGGTCAACTCCCCAGGGGATGCTGTCCTTTACGAACAGGGATTTTCTGTTCGAACAGCCTTCAGGAAGATGCCAGCTGCCCCCACAATGTCTCTGTCGCAGGTGAATTGACAGTTCTTGCAGGTGTATGTCTCTCCACACTTATTTTAAACGTGTTCACATGAACACCTCTGAAAAGACTCTCCATCTTGGGAACATTCGACAGTGTTCCGCATCTCCGATACATTCGACAGTTTCCCGCCGTTTGCTTGTATCCTCCGATACCGCTTCTTCCAAGCTTGATGTGAACTGTGGGCTCCCCTCCGGTCGCCCACCCGCTCGGTTCCTCGCGGACCCTTTTGTGGGGGCTCCCCTCCGGTCGCCCCCAGTCGCTCCGCTGTGGGGAGGTGAAAGGGGCTCCGCCGCTTGTTATTGTGAGACGGTTCATCCAAGTGTTGTTTGTTATCTTTGCCTCGACCCGACTCGACACAGTTTCCGCCGTCATGTAATGCAAGAGGTCGGTCGCCATGTGATGTGACTCGCCTCGACTCGACACATATGCCGCCGTGATGTGACTCGCCTCGACTCGACACATATGCCGCCGTGATGTGACTCGCCTCGACTCGACACATATGCCGCCGTGATGCTATATGTCTCCATGTGACTCTGTGACTCTTACACAGTTTCCGCCGTGATACGAGAGGTCGCCATGTGATGTGCCTCGACTCGACAGATGCCGCCGTCCTTGATGAGCCGTTCCTCTAAAAACGAGTGTAAACGTAGTGAGTGTCCTAAGCCCCCTCGCCCTGTGACTCTGTGACTTGACACACGTGCCGCCGTGATGCGAGATGTCGCCCTGTGACTCTGTGACTCGACACACGTGCCGCCGTGATGCGAGATGTCGCCCTGTGACTCTGTGACTCGACACACGTGCCGCCGTGATGCGAGATGTCGCCCTGTGACTCTGTGACTCGACACACGTGCCGCCGTGATGCGAGATGTCGCCCTGTGACTCTGTGACTCGACACACGTGCCGTCATGTGATGCGAGAGGTCGCCATGTGATGTGATGTGACTCGACTCGACACAGTTTCCGCCGTCATGTGATGCGAGAGGTCGGTCGCCATGTGATGTGATGTGACTCGACTCGATATGTGCCGCCGCCATGTAATGCGAGAGGTCGCCATGTGCTTATCACGATATAAAGCTCGCGACAATCATATTAGTTGAGTCAAGCCTTCCCTTCCCTTGTGTATCATCCATCCATGGCGCACCACACCAAGCACGTCGTGTACGCCCTCGTCGAGCGAGAGTTCCTGGGCAAGTACCCGTTGGTCGTCAAGGTCGGTCGTACCAGCCAGTCGTTCTGCAGGAGGATCGCGCAGTACCCAAATGGATCCCATCTCATTTTTGCCATCCATGTTCGAGATGCACAAGCGTGCGTGGATGCAGAGGCTGAACTGCTAATGTACATGCGCGGTGGTTCCGATTCCCGAATCCAGCCACGAAGAGATGTGGGTGCCGAGTACTTCGAAGTGGGCCAAGCCACCGTTTACAATGGTATGTTTGCGTCCGCTTCGAAGTACGCATGGTATGGTGAAGACTGCGGTGGCAAACAGGAGGAGTGTGACACTCCACGTGATGAATCCGTGGCATCCGCCGTTGAATCTAAGGAGACGGACCAGGAGCGTATGGATCGTGAGACGTACGTCTCACGTGTGGTGACTGTGATTTTCGACAACGTCGTTCAGGCTAACATCGAGTGTTACGATACGGTGCACGCCTTTGTCGAGGCCAATGCAACCGAGCTGTCTGGTGCGGTGTTGGATCAGGGTGCATTTGTCGCTCGGGTACTGTCGAATCTATCTGCCTCCCTCAGGTGTAGCTTCACCTCCAAGAAAGTGTTATCATCGCTCAAGGATCTGGGCATCCAACCCATCCATTACATTTTCGACGGCCTGCTGCTTCCCCGTCGTGCCCTGCGGTTCCCCGACTTCACTCGCCACAAGAATATCCTCCGCTTTCTGGATGAGCGGTGCATTTCCACCACCCCCGGCGACATGCGACCGCATATCGCCACGACCCCGGGCATGTACAACGCTTACGTCACGTTCTGCGAGGAGGAGGGGCTACATGCGACTGTTGCTGACGTTGTCGAGCTGGCGCAGGTCGTCAAGGAGTGCGGTCTGGACACGATGTACACCCTGCAAAAAGCTACCCCCGAAGACATCCTGCAGATCGAGTCCCAATTCCTCTTGCACCTGATGCAAGAGCAGAGCGTCTCGCATCCCCGTATCGATGATTCTGTGAGCTTCCCTGCGGCCACCTTGTTCTCCATGTTCAATGACTGGCTATCCCCGATCCCTGGTTCTCCTAAACATGAAACCACCTTGATCAAGTTTGGTCTCAAGATGTCCAAGCTTGGCTTGAGGGGCGTCTCCAAGCGACGCTGCAACACGGGTGCTGTTTACTCTTTCTGCATTACGGATGTCATCAATGACATGCGTGAGAAGATGTGGCCTGTATTGGATTGAGCTCTGTACTCGACAGACAGATAAAGCACATGCGGTCGTGAGACTGATACTGAATGGACGAGGCTGCGAAAGCTTCCGTGGCGTGTGTGTGAGAATGAATGAATGAATGAATGAATGTACGGACACTACTATTCGAAAGCCGCCGTGGCCCGTGTGATAATGAATCATTCATCCATTATGGACGAACGGGGACAGTTTTTTAGCTATTGTCTCACATCAATCAATCCCTATTTTAAACGTTTAACACCTCTGAAAAGAACTTCATTCTATGACGATGATCCGCCACCGCATCCGTGTATTAGTCATGAATGGACTGACGGACTGACCCACGACATTCGACAGTGTTCCGCATCTTGCGTGTGTGTCCTCCGATACATTCGACAGTGTTCCGCATCTCCGATACATTCGACAGTTTTCCACCGTTTGCTTGTGTCCTCCGATACCGCTGACGATATCGCTTCTTCCAAGCTTGATGTGAACTGTGGGCTCCCCTCCGGTCGCCCACCCGCTCGGTTCCTCGCGGACCCTTTGTGGGGGCTCCCCTCCGGTCGCCCCCAGTCGCTCCGCTGTGGGGAGGTGAAAGGGGCTCCGCCGCTTGTTATATGTTAATGTGAGACGGTTCTCATCCAAGTGTTGTTTGTTATCTTTGCCTCGACTCTACAGTTTCCGCCTTGATGCGCGAGGTCACCATGTGATGTGATGTGACTCTGTGACTCGACTGGACAGTTTCCGCCTTGATGCGATAGGTCACCATGTGATGTGATGTGACTCGCCTCGACTCGACACAGTTTCCGCCGCCTGATGCGATAGGTCGGTCGCCATGTGATGTGATGTGATGTGACACTAGACAGGTTCCGCCGTCATGTGATGCGAGAGGTCGCTTTGGGAGTCTGAGATGGGGGTGGGGGCTATATCCTGAAGACACAGAGTCACAAGACACACCGTTTCTGTATTGACAATATCGGTTACAAAATCTGTTTGCCTTGGTCAACTTTTCATAATCCTTAAAAAAAGTACAATGTAATGATCAACTGTCACTACATATGAGCTTCGATGCCGCACTTGATCACCATCTGCCTGCATTCGCAGCAGCTTTGGTAGCTCTGCATGGTCTAGCTTAGCTAATCTAGCTAATTCACTGTAGGCTCATTCCTGTTGGTGACATGATCATCATTCCTGCTGGTCCTGATTGTGTGCCCGGCGATTTGCCTTCCACAATTCCTGCATCGGCCTTCAAAGCAGAAATTCCTCCAACCTCCACAATTATCGCACTTCGCACTCGGCATTTCCCTGCATGTTGGGGAGGGAGACGCATTGGTTTAGTTCCCTGCGCCTATCATGGAAACTTGCTAGCATCCATCCCAATGCATGCGACATGTTGAACTCAAATGTTCACCTGTTTGGCTTCTGGCGACAGACAGACAGACAGCAATCGTACGATTGATTGATTATCCTGTAATCTAGCGATTGATTGACTGCGCAAATCTCTTTCATTTCCATTATTCATCGAGTTTTATAAGCGACTAAATCCGGGTTTCGGGTTTAGTGAATCCGCATGTTCCGCCGTGTGTCACGTGGAGAAGCCGCATGTTCCGCCGTCCTTGATGCGATGATGGAGGTCGCTCTGTGATGTGACTCGACAGAGGTTCCGCCGTGATGCGAGAGGTCGCCATGTGATGTGATGTGACTCGCCTCGACTCGACAGTTTCCGCCGTGATGCGAGAGGTCGCCATGTGATGTGATGTGACTCGCCTCGACTCGACAGTTTCCGCCGTGATGCGAGAGGTCGGTCGCCATGTGATGTGATGTGACTCGACTCGACAGTTTCCGCCATGATGCGAGAGGTCGCCCGCTCTGTGACTCGACTCGACACGACACGACTCGACACGACACGACAGGTGCCGCATGTTTCCGCCGTGCATTCATTCATTCATCATGTCGTAGCCTCAATCCCATGTATCCGCGTGTCGACTTCCCTTTGATTCGAATCGTCTTTTTTACGAACCCCTTGTTCTTCATCTGCCCGTGGAACCACTTTTCTCGATCGTTACTGTCCCCGCTTTCCTCGAGATACATGTGGAACAAGGCAACGCTCGACTCCCTGAAATCTTCCGCAAACTCGCATTTCTCGGCGAGGAACGCTTGCACAGTATCCTGCTCAGCCAGGTACTTTCTGGTGAACTCTGACACCTTCGTTGGCGCCATGGCCTTCAGGCTCTCCGTCCCACCATACCACGCCACCGCTCCCTCGACCAGCCAGGCAAACAGAGCCGACTGGCCCTCTGGCGACTTCAGTTTCTCCTTCATGGTTTGGTCGCATTGCCGCAGCGTCGCGGTCTCTCTCTCCCCAGGGATGAGATCCCTGAAAGTCACCGGAAAATTTATTGCTAAAAGCCGCTCAATCATAGCAACGATCACATCGGACATCTCTGGCATATGATTGGTCACTAAGATTGCGAGATGCCGTGGCTGAATCGTCACCGGGTTCTTGTAAACCTCCTTGACCGGGAAACCGTCTCCTCCTGTCAGCAGTTGGACCTCGTTCGTCTTCAGCTTCTCCCCAGACTTGAGCTCGTTGAAGACTGCGAGTCTCGCTCCTATGAGCTTTGCCCGCTCCGCGTCGATGTTGCTGCAAACTCTCGAGTCGCTTATGATCGCACAGTTCATCTCCTTGTAGTATGCCCCTAGCAGCTGTTGCAGCGCCTGCGTCAACAGCCCCTTTCCGTTCCTCCCGCTCCCTGTCCATATAGGAAAGATTTCTTCTCTCACTTCGCCGGTGATTCCGTACCCGAGCAATCTTTGAATAAATTTCGCCATGGCCTCGTCCCCGCCCATGATCTTCTGTATGATCCTGTGCATCCACTCTGCGCGTGCGGCATTGGTCATCATCGTTGTTGTCGCATGGTTGTTGTCATTGTTGTTGTCGTACACCACGTCCAGTTCGTTGTGCACCATGTCTTCTGCCACCCTCTGTCGCTTCTGCCCTGTCCTGAGGTCCACGACGCTCCCCCCCTTGATCCCGATCAAGTGCCGATTGCTGTCCAGGCGCTGCTCGAACGTCTCGTCCATGAGCAGTGGGCCCGCGAAGACCATCACGTTCGTCACTCCACGGTTAGACCGTATGTACCGGATCAGACTGACAACTTCCCTTTTCTTCAAATCCAGGTTCGCCACCCTCATCTTTGCGTCTCCGCCCTGCAGTCTCCGTTGCGCGGACTGTGTTGCTATCCACAAGTCGACGTCCCTCAGCGCCTCCTCCATGGCCTCGACCACCACGCTCTTGACCCTCCCCTCGTCCACCTTGGCCCACCGGCACGTGTCCTCCTCGAAGATGAAGTAGTCACTGCAGCCTTTTCCCGTTTTCTTCACGGACCCCTGCAGCAGGAAGTGTGCGATCTGCCCCAGGCCGTAGTCTCCCTTGTCCCAATTGTCTTTTATTATGCCTGGAATGCGCATCGCGTCATCTGACGCAAGAGCGTGCAGGAACATGACGGACCAATAATAAAAACGTGGGTGTCTTGGTGGCTCTGAATATGAGAATAAGGTTCGTTAAAAAGGGTCTTCTGCGTTGTTTACACCTTCATTCGAGGATGAGACGAGACGATGAGTGACGAGAATCCGCCGTGTGTCGAAAGCCGCCGCGTCATGTGTCGTGTGGATGCAGATGGACAAGACGAGGATTCTTCGACAACCGCCGTGTGTGTGTGTGTGAGTATGCAATGCGATGCGTGCGGGCGCTCTTTCCACATGGAGGAGACTATCCCACCCCGTGCGTGAGTTCATCATCGTAGCCGCAAGCCCATGTATCCACGTGTCAAATCCCCTTCGATTCGCATCACTTTTTTCACAAACCCCTTCCTCTTAATCTGCCCATAGAACCACTTTTCTCGATCTTTATTCTCGCTACTTACCTCGCGATACATATTGAACAATGCAACACCCGACACCCTGAAATCTTCCCCAAACTCGCAATTCTCGGCGAGAAATGCTTGCACACCGTCCTGATCTGCTAGGTACTGTCTGGTGAACTCTGTCACCTTCTTTGGCGCCCCGGCCTTCAGGCTCTCTGTCCCACTGTACCACGCCACCGCGCCCTCGACCAGCCAGGCAAACAGAGCAGACTGCCCCTCTGGCGACTTCAGTCTCTCCTTCATTGTTTTGTCGCTTTGCCGCAGCGTCACGGTCTCGTTCTCCCCAGGGATGAGGTCCCTGAACGTCACGGGGAACTCCACGACCATCAGCCTCTCCACCATTGCCACGATTGCATCTGACATCTCTGGCATGTAGTTGGTTACTAAGATTGCGAGATGTCGTGGCTGGACCGTTACTGGGTCCTTGTAAAGTGCCTTTGCCGGAAATCCGTCACCTCCCGTTAGCAACTGGACCTCGTTCGTCTTCAGCTTCTCCCCATCCTTGAGTTCGTTGAAGACTGCGAGTCTAGCTCCTATTAGCTTTGCCCGCTCTGCGTCGATGTTGCTGCAAACTCTCGAGTCGCTTATGATCGCACAGTTCATCTCCTTGTAGTATGCCCCTAGCAGCTGTTGCATCGCCTGCGTCAACAGCCCCTTTCCGTTCCTCCCGCTCCCTGTCCATATAGGAAAGATTTCTTCTCTCACTTCGCCGGTGATTCCGTACCCGAGCAATCTTTGAAGAAAAGATGCCATGGCCTCGTCCCCTCCCATGATCTTCTCGACGATCCTGTGCATCCACTCTGCGCGTGCGGCATTGGTCCTCTCATGTTTTTTGTCATTGTCGTCGTCATTATTATCGTACTCCACGTCCAGTTCGTTGTGCACCATATCTTCTGCCACCCTCTGTCTCTTCTGACCTGTCCTGAGGTCCACCACGCCCCCCCCCTTGATCCCGATCAAGTGCCTATTGCCGTCCAGGCGCTGCTCGAACGTCTCGTCCATGAGCAGTGGGCCCGCGAAGGCCATTGCGTTCGTCACTCCGCGGTAAGACATCACGTAATTGATCAGCGTGGCCACTTTCTTCTTCTTCGCATCCAGATCTGCTTTACTCCTGGAGTCTTCTCCTTCTCCTTCTTTCCCCACCACCACTCCGATGCACAACATCTGTGCGGCCTGTGTCGATATCCATAAGTCGACGTCCCTGAGTACCCCTTCCAAGACCTTGCTCGCCACGTTCTTCACCCACCCATCATCCACCTTGGCCCACCTGCACGTGTCCTCATCGAATATGTAGTAGTCGCTGTGACCAGTCTTCTTCACAGTCTCTTGTAGCAGAAAGTGCACAATCTCCCCCAGGCCGCGGTCTCCCTTGTCCCAACTGTCCCGTATTATTTTTGGAATCGAAGATGCTCGGTACACAGCGTACCCTCGCGGGTCGTCCTCGCAGGCCCACTTGACCACCGACTTCATTGTCAGCTTCGGTCCGTCATAGTCGGGCCTTCCCACCGTCTCCCATAGCTTCTCTGCGTCGTCCTCATCGTATCTTGGCGACACCTTGGACATGTTTTTCCATAGCGCCTTGTACGCCTCTCCGTACTCGTTCTTCAATGCCGTCGCCACTCCTCTCCATGTGTCTCTGGAATCCCACCTGTTTTTTCCTAGGAGCAGTAGAATCTTCTCTACATGCGTGCTCTCCATGAAGCTTGTCGGCATCATTATCCCCTGCTCTACCTCCTTTGTTGTTGTTGATGTGTTGTCCACCTTTGCCTTTGAGTATCCCTCCGCTCCCTTACTCGTCCTTTTATTCTTCTTCTTCGCCACCGCCACCCTCTCCATCAGCGCCTTTGGAATGTACGGTATCGACTCCAGCTCCCACGGAGCCCTTCCCTCCTTCCATGCCTTCCCCTCAGTGGGCGCAACAGACAGCAGACCCCTGGTCCCTGTCCGGCACAGGCTCTTCATATCCACCTTCCTTGCATCATCATCGACTTGTCGTGCACCGTCATAGTACCCCTCCTCGTCTGCCCATGTCGGGCGCAAGAACATGTAGTGGCGTCCCTTCCTAGTCTCTTGAATGGCACACCTCTGCATGGCCTCACCCACCTCACCATCTTCATCTTCCATCCTCTCCAACCACTGCACTGTCTCTGCGTCGTCCGCGTCGATCACAACCAATCCATCCAACAACATTCCCCATGCCTTGTGTGTTGGGTTGTTGTTCGCGTACGCGTCCGCTTCGGCCCATCCCCACTTCGCTTTTCCTAAATGCTTGTGTTTAGGCGCCTTCAAATCAGTCATGGGCATCAATACTGTTTTTCCCACACTCACCTCAGATCTCTTCAGCCACGCGCCGAGCTTCTGCAACTCTTCGTAGGATGCCATGTCGTTTAATTGATGTTATGCATTCATGCAGTATTTCCTTTAAGCCACCCTAAGATGATTCTCGCGTGCGTGTCTGCATCCATGAATGTGTGTTGCGTTTCATACTAAAACCTGTTGTATTGCCGCATTCTTCTCCTCTTTATTCCGTTGCCTCCACTTTCTGCAGCTCTCCCCAAGCGCTTCCCTGACCTCCTCGCTGTACCTTGAGACATTCGGGTCAAACTTCATGATCTCACGCATCGCCTTCATGACCATACCCGCCTCTGCCTCGCATCTATCCCCCAGTATGCTCTTCACTCTCTCTTCCAGCTCGAAGTATCGTTTCTTTGACAACGTTGATATCCCCTTGTCTCCATTTTGGTTTTTTGGCGTGAAGAACCTAGTCTCCTTGCTCGATGACATCATTAATGTACGAGCTATTATTCGTTTCTTTTACAATAAATTGTTCATTCATTCATATTCATCTATACTCTTCTCCTCATTATACATTTCCCCTCTCCCTTATACACACGCTCAATCGCTTCTTAGACCACACACACATTCGCCTTCACATTCTCTCCTCTCAGACAGACAGATAGACCCGAACCCCCCACACTCTCAGGTGCATGATGATGGAACACCCCTGTCCTCCCCCCCAAACGCTGGTGGGCAAAACAGACCCACGCGGCACGTGTGTCAGCAGCGCACACCCACACGCACCCAAGCCCACCAACAGCAGCTAAGCATCAGCTCTATGGCGCCTGCGGATAATCTCTCTCAGACCGATGATGTGATGGTCCTGTTTTTGTTGCAATTGTTGCACCTGAAAAGTAAACCCTTTCATATTTTTTCTCTATATGTACTTTACTTTTTTGTTGCAACATTTGCAACAAATATTAATATTAATAAGTAAAGATAGGTCGAGCTGGATAACAGGGGGTTTTGTATATGACTGAATCATAATAATATACCGTCTTTTGTTTTGTTGCGGTAATGTTGTGTGAGACCTCAGACCTAGCCTTCACGAATCCTTTGAATTTGTTGGTGACATTCCATCACATCTATTCATGTTCCCCATTCTGATGGTCCTGTTTTTGTTGCAATTGTTGCACCTGAAAAGTAAACCCTTTCATATTTTTTCTCTATATGTACTTTACTTTTTTGTTGCAACATTTGCAACAAATATTAATATTAATAAGTAAAGATAGGTCGAGCTGGATAACAGGGGGTTTTGTATATGACTGAATCATAATAATATACCGTCTTTTGTTTTGTTGCGGTAATGTTGTGTGAGACCTCAGACCTAGCCTTCACGAATCCTTTGAATTTGTTGGTGACATTCCATCACATCTATTCATGTTCCCCATTCTGATGGTCCTGTTTTTGTTGCAATTGTTGCACCTGAAAAGTAAACCCTTTCATATTTTTTCTCTATATGTACTTTACTTTTTTGTTGCAACATTTGCAACAAATATTAATATTAATAAGTAAAGATAGGTCGAGCTGGATAACAGGGGGTTTTGTATATGACTGAATCATAATAATATACCGTCTTTTGTTTTGTTGCGGTAATGTTGTGTGAGACCTCAGACCTAGCCTTCACGAATCCTTTGAATTTGTTGGTGACATTCCATCACATCTATTCATGTTCCCCATTCTGATGGTCCTGTTTTTGTTGCAATTGTTGCACCTGAAAAGTAAACCCTTTCATATTTTTTCTCTATATGTACTTTACTTTTTTGTTGCAACATTTGCAACAAATATTAATATTAATAAGTAAAGATAGGTCGAGCTGGATAACAGGGGGTTTTGTATATGACTGAATCATAATAATATACCGTCTTTTGTTTTGTTGCGGTAATGTTGTGTGAGACCTCAGACCTAGCCTTCACGAATCCTTTGAATTTGTTGGTGACATTCCATCACATCTATTCATGTTCCCCATTCTGATGGTCCTGTTTTTGTTGCAATTGTTGCACCTGAAAAGTAAACCCTTTCATATTTTTTCTCTATATGTACTTTACTTTTTTGTTGCAACATTTGCAACAAATATTAATATTAATAAGTAAAGATAGGTCGAGCTGGATAACAGGGGGTTTTGTATATGACTGAATCATAATAATATACCGTCTTTTGTTTTGTTGCGGTAATGTTGTGTGAGACCTCAGACCTAGCCTTCACGAATCCTTTGAATTTGTTGGTGACATTCCATCACATCTATTCATGTTCCCCATTCTGATGGTCCTGTTTTTGTTGCAATTGTTGCACCTGAAAAGTAAACCCTTTCATATTTTTTCTCTATATGTACTTTACTTTTTTGTTGCAACATTTGCAACAAATATTAATATTAATAAGTAAAGATAGGTCGAGCTGGATAACAGGGGGTTTTGTATATGACTGAATCATAATAATATACCGTCTTTTGTTTTGTTGCGGTAATGTTGTGTGAGACCTCAGACCTAGCCTTCACGAATCCTTTGAATTTGTTGGTGACATTCCATCACATCTATTCATGTTCCTGAAAAGTAAACCCTTTCATGACGCATTGCACATCAACAAAGACCCCGTGTTCTTTTGGGCCACGGTACCGGGGAAGAGTCGATCGCTTAAGTGCTGCTGGTCCTTCAATGGACACTCTCGAAAGTACCGACAAAAGAACGATACGGAGTCTGCAGGATGGAGAGCCGTGATCTAAAAAAGAACCACGATATTCTCGTTAACATCCTGCAATTTGTTGATTCAAAATCGTATTGGTGTTCCACTGCCCCGTGGGTTGCTACACCATTTGGTTACACCGTAAGGTGTTCCGTACACTCCAGAAAACGGTTTCATTTTAGTATTCCGTCAAGTGTATAGGTAGTGATTAGATTACAAGTTTGAATCTTCCCACGAGTCCTCAACTGAATTCCCCTGCCCCACTCCGTGTGTCCCGCGATTCCTCTTTCATACTCCCGACATGTTTTGTCAAGCAGAAGTCTGCTTGAGACGACACGTGTCCCCATGCGCCTCGACAAATACGAACCCTGTCCACGCCACACCCAGGCCAAGCCACACACACCCCAGCCATGTCAATCTTAACCAAGTTCCAAAGTTCCGAAGTTCCGAAGTTCCGAAGTTCTCCAATTCTTCTCTCACGAACTCAGTGTGTATCCAGCGAACTCCGAAAGCTAATTCCTAGGGTGAACTCCGTGTGTTAGGGAGCATCCAGCGAACTCCGAAAGCTGATTCCGAGGGTGAACTCCGTGTGTTAGGGAGCATCCAGCGAACTCCGAAAGCTGATTCCGAGGGTGAGTTCAACAGTAGCAGTCATCGAGATCTATTCATGGTTACTTTCATTGCTGCTATTATTCTCGAGTCTTGCTAGCTCTATGTCTCCACCTGCGAAAGCCATTCATGGTTACTTTCATGGCTGCTAGTATTTGCTAAGTTCGAGTTTGGATTGCGCTGGCTTGCTAGCTCTATGTCTCCACCTGCGAAAGCCATTCATGGTTACTTTCATGGATGCTAGTATTTGCGAAATTCGCTTTCGGATTGCGCTGGCTTGCTAGCTCTATGTCTCCACCTTCGAAAGCATTATCCAGTAATTGATTGCGAAGATTGTGCTGGCTGCGAAAGCATGAGCTGACCAACCATCCACCCATGTTCGCAGGCACTGAAGATGGCTATGATGAAGAAGGGGTCTATCAAGATTCAGCTCCGAACTTCCATGTGTATGCATTCCGAGTATGCAGGAAGTGTTCCGTACATCAAGAATGGCATCTTTTGCATCATCGACGAGGAGGATGTTGGCGAGGATGTTGTCGACCGGGAAGGTGTTCGACTGCGAGATTTGAAGCACTCTTCGTCTCCTGATTTTAGTGTCCTAATCATGAAGATGTTTGGTATGCCTATCCCTATGCTTGTGAATTGCAGGGATTGCCCTTCGAATGCAGTTGTGACAGTCGATCACTCGACTACATTCGAATCATGTGACTGTGGTGTATGCCCACTTAGCATGGGGTCGGGTGGGTCTGGACGTTAGTTGATGAGGTGTGGGGAGATGGAGAGCTGTATGTATTGATTGAGATTGTCTATTGTAACCAGTTGAATCCGCCCACTATTCTCCCTGTCCCACTCCTTGTCACGCTCCAGTTAGTGTCTTTTTGAATTTGTATGAGTCGTGAATTCTGATGATTGTTTCGTAAGTAGATATATTCAGACAGTGAGTCAGCAGCTCGATCCCTTTGCACCGCTCCGCGGTGCCCGCGCTCATCCCTACAGAAAATCACTAGGGTTGTCAAGCAGAAGTATGCTTGATATACACCGCTTTCTTTTGAGTACCAGTCGTGTTCATAAACACAACTTACATGGATACTACCGGATTTCACAAGCAAACACTCGAGTTTGAAGGCAATGTGACCCCCAACGCGATAATTATTTTTTTATATTTGAATTATTACACAGAATAATCATGTCTTCACAAACTTCCACCGGGCCATTTTACTACGTTTTTGAATGCCAAAGCACCGGGTACAGAACTCAGGACTTTTCAAAAGTCATCCTTAATGAAAAAGGCCGGGAATTGGGTGCTAAGCAAAAGATTCACATTTTTCAAGTTTCGTGTAAGTCGAAGAAAGAAGTCTTCGTCTCAGAAGTCATTCGGGACAGGAATTCCCGTGCTTCCCCCTTAATAAAACCAAAAGGGGTGTCTAAGCAGAATTCTGCTTGATACCAGCATCTGAATTCCACTGCTCCGCTACGCGGTGCCCGCGACCCCCCTTCAGAATTCCCATAGTGTTGTCAAGCAGAAGCCTGCTTGAGACCATACTGTTTCTTTTGAGGACCGGGCCACATTGAATGCGGTTAAGTGATCATCCCAATACTGAGAATCTATGCAAAAGTTGGCTGTCCGCAAAAACATTTCTTGGGGTTGAATTTGTACGAGCAGATATCGCCAACAATCACCGTCTTCCCCATATCTTCAGGGAACTCCCTTTTATAAGTCATCCTACTCAGCTTCTTGATTGCAGATTTCATCCTAACAGGATCTGATGCATGCTTCCTGTATATTTCGAGTGAAATCTGGGCGTCAATCACAGGAGAATGTGCCGCATCTTGAATCGTCGTACCAAGAAGACCATACGCCATCTTTCGTAGTGAAAAAAAGTTGTAATTCTTGTAACGATCGTTCCATGCCTTGAGCATGTCAGACAAATCGACAATGGATGCAAAGTGAATCCCTTCTTCCAGCTGCATCCATTTGACATCTCCTTGTGGTCTGCATCCAACTATGATGCTTGTGCGAGGGCACAGAATCTGAATGACTGATTCCCGGACCTCCTCGAAAGTCTTTCCAGCAAGAATCTGCTCTCGCGTAACACCTGTCAGGGAGGTCATCGGATCGTAAATGTCATTAACACAAATGACCTCGTTTAGCAGAAGCGTCCCGTCATCGTCAACAACCGCTACTTGGCATGGAGAGCGATCGTTGTGACCTCTCCCGGTGGCACATGCTTCAACATCAATGGAAATGTACCTTGAGTGTGCCATCTGTAATCTGTAATGTCAGTTTCAGGTATCCATTTTGTTTACACTCGTTTTTCTACAGCCGCCTCCGCCAGCCTTAGTGCGGTGTGTCGTGTGGAGACAGATGTGAGTCTGCGCAATCCACCGTGTCATGTGTGTGCGGTCTGTTGTCTGTCTTATGGGTGGCGTGTGTGAGAATGAATGGACGAACGTGGGGTCTGCGAAATCCGCCGTGGCGTATGGACAACACCACTACCCCCTTTAATCAATCCCATCTGTTCACGTTGCGGGACAGCAGCTGAATTCCACTCCCCAATTCGACACCCGACGTGGTGAGATGACATTTTAGAAATTTGGGCCAAATTCCTTAATGAAAAAAGACAGGAATTCACATTTTCAAAAGATTCACATTTTTCAAGTTTCGTGTAAGTCGAAGAAAGAATAAGTCTTCATCGCAGAAGTCATTCGGGACAGGAATTCCAGCGATTCCCCCTTCATAAAACCAAAAAGAGTGTCCAAGCAGAAGTAGTAAAATCGCCTTCGCTTAGCGGATTCTTTCGCATCGCTTCGATATTGCGTCAAATGCTTTGGTCGCCTTGCCATATTTCACACCTTCCTTCGAGCAATTAACGGCACCGCACTCCGCGGAAAGTGCGTGTTTATCGAACGAGCTCATGGCGTTTTTGTCATTCTTATTAAACTTCGCCATGAGTTCATAACGACTAATACATTTGCTCTTGATACAAGATTCGAGGGGCTTTGAAGTTTTCTCAGCTACCTTACGCGCAGACGATAATTTATCGCTGCATTTTGTTACTTTTCTGCAACTCGATGCTTTCATGCGCAGCGCGTCTGCCCACTCGATCCATTCATCAAGCGTCCGTTCTTTTTTGTCAGAGAAACGGAGAGCCTCAATCTTCATAAACGCGACGAACTCTTCGGACGTGTAAGAGTCGTCCTTCTTTCCGCTCGGACGGGGACCTGTGTAGCAAATGACATCAGCTCGACTCTTCGTTTCTTTTTTCGCTTGAGGTAGTTTTGCCACTCGTGGCATTTAATGAATGAAAGTGTATATATTTGAAATTAAATCTATTCATTGAGATCGAGATCTATTGATTGATGGAGTGTCTTTTTGACGGAACCACCAAGGAAATTCTCCCACCCTGCACTAACTGAAGCCTGCTTGACAAAAGATTACAAAAGCCTGAATAACAAAAAAATATTCAGGTTTTTGTAAAATCGTTGTTGTTTTCTGTTGTCGTTCGTAGTTCCTCTGGCAGCGGCACGCCCCTCTCCGAGAGGACCCTGATGCAGGTCCTGCTGTGCATGGCCATTCCCTGCATGGCCCTGAAGGTGACTGAGCCTGCGCCTCCCTGGAGGAATGCGGCGTCGTCCTTGTACTTGCTTGCTTCTGCAGGGTTCACTCTGCTCATTCTCTGCACGATGCTCCTGAGCACCGGCATCAGCGAGTCTTGCAGGTCCGTCTTCGCCCAGCAGCGGTCCCGTCCGTACACATACGTCTGCTGGTAGCATGAGGGGTCCATGATGATGTTCATGTACTGCGGGTGCGCGGGGTTGAAGTGCGACAGCTGCAGCAGCTTGACCGGGTTGTACCCACACTCCTTGAATTGAGCGACCGAGAGGAACTCTGACTCGGGCGTGACCTCCTCCCCGAAGGGGTGCATGTCCTCCATCGGTGTCGTCGCAGCAGGAGATAGCTCCGCAGCAGCTGGAGATAGCGCCGCCGCATCTGGAGCAGTATTGTTGTTGGTGGTGGTGTTGGTGAAATTTTCGCATGTAACGACATAGTTGTTGGTGGCCGACCCGAAGCTGTTGTTGATTGTGAAAGTGTGTTTTTTCCTCAACGCCTCCAGTTCCGCTCCCATTTCATCGATCCGATTCTCGAGGTACGCCATGCGCTTCTCCATGAAGTCAACATCAACAGCTCCCTTGGGATGAGACCTCCGCTTGTGTGAAGACTTCGAATACCGGTTACTGAACTGCTTGTCACACAACTCGCACGCGAACAAACAGGAGGGGGGCATGGTGCATTTCTCCATGGTGCATTTCTCCATGAGGAGAGAACACCCTTATGTTTTGTTACATTGTAGTCTTCCACAAGAGGGTCACCCCTAGATCGCTCTCGGTGCAGGCATCAATCAATCCCTATTTTAAACGTGTTCACATGAACACCTCTGAAAAGACTCTCCATCTTGGGAACAACAATTATTTCAACAAAAAATAAGAATCATCAATCAATCAATCCCTATTTTAAACGTGTTCACATGAACACCTCTGAAAAGACTCTCCATCTTGGGAACAACAATTATTTCAACAAAAAATAAGAATCATCAATCAATCAATCCCTGTTTTAAACGTGTTCACATGAACACCTCTGAAAAGCTCTCCATCTTGGGAACAACAATTATTTCAACAAAAAATAAGAATCATCAATCAATCAATCCCTATTTTAAACGTGTTCACATGAACACCTCTGAAAAGACTCTCCATCTTGGGAACAACAATTATTTCAACAAAAAATAAGAATCATCAATCAATCAATCCCTATTTTAAACGTGTTCACATGAACACCTCTGAAAAGACTCTCCATCTTGGGAACAACAATTATTTCAACAAAAAATAAGAATCATCAATCAATCAATCCCTGTTTTAAACGTGTTCACATGAACACCTCTGAAAAGCTCTCCATCTTGGGAACAACAATTATTTCAACAAAAAATAAGAATCATCAATCAATCAATCCCTATTTTAAACGTGTTCACATGAACACCTCTGAAAAGACTCTCCATCTTGGGAACAACAATTATTTCAACAAAAAATAAGAATCATCAATCAATCAATCCCTATTTTAAACGTGTTCACATGAACACCTCTGAAAAGACTCTCCATCTTGGGAACAACAATTATTTCAACAAAAAATAAGAATCATCACTCATCATCCCTGTTTTAAACGTGTTCGACATAACACTCCTGAAAGACTCTTCTGCATCTTGGGAACAACAATTATTTTCAACAAAAAATAAAAAATCACAATCAATCACTCCCTATTTAAAACTTTTTCACAATGACCCTCTGAAAAGGACTCTCCAGCTTGACAACCATTATTTCAACAAAAAATAAGAATCATCAATCAATCCCTATTTTACACGTGTTCACATGATCACCTCTGAAAGACCTCTCCATTTGGGAAGCAACACTTAGTCACCAAAAAATAAGATCTCAATCAATCTCAATCCCCTATTTTAAACGTGTTCACATGAACACCTCTGAAAAGCTCTCCATCTTGGGAACAAGCAATTATTTCCACAAAAATCAGAATCATCATCAATCAAGCCCTATTTTAAAACGTGTTCACATGACACCTCTGAAAAGACTCTCCATCTGGGAACAAACAATTATTTAACAAAAAATAAGAATCATCAATCAATCAATCCCTGTTTTAAACGTGTTCACATGAACACCTCTGAAAAGACTCTCCATCTTGGGAACAACAATTATTTCAACAAAAAATAAGAATCATCAATCAATCAATCCCTGTTTTAAACGTGTTCACATGAACACCTCTGAAAAGACTCTCCATCTTGGGAACAACAATTATTTCAACAAAAAATAAGAATCATCAATCAATCAATCCCTATTTTAAACGTGTTCACATGAACACCTCTGAAAAGACTCTCCATCTTGGGAACAACAATTATTTCAACAAAAAATAAGAATCATCAATCAATCCCTATTTTAAACGTGTTCACATGAACACCTCTGAAAAGACTCTCCATCTTGGGAACAACAATTATTTCAACAAAAAATAAGAATCATCAATCAATCAATCCCTATTTTAAACGTGTTCACATGAACACCTCTGAAAAGACTCTCCATCTTGGGAACAACAATTATTTCAACAAAAATAAGAATCATCAATCAATCAATCCCTATTTTAAACGTGTTCACATGAACACCTCTGAAAAGACTCTCCATCTTGGGAACAACAATTATTTCAACAAAAAATAAGAATCATCAATCAATCAATCCCTGTTTTAAACGTGTTCACATGAACACCTCTGAAAAGACTCTCCATCTTGGGAACAACAATTATTTCAACAAAAAATAAGAATCATCAATCAATCAATCCCTGTTTTAAACGTGTTCACATGAACACCTCTGAAAAGACTCTCCATCTTGGGAACAACAATTATTTCAACAAAAAATAAGAATCATCAATCAATCAATCCCTGTTTTAAACGTGTTCACATGAACACCTCTGAAAAGACTCTCCATCTTGGGAACAACAATTATTTCAACAAAAAATAAGAATCATCAATCAATCAATCCCTGTTTTAAACGTGTTCACATGAACACCTCTGAAAAGACTCTCCATCTTGGGAACAACAATTATTTCAACAAAAAATAAGAATCATCAATCAATCAATCCCTGTTTTAAACGTGTTCACACAGACAACTCTGAAAAGACTTCCCTCTGGGAAAACAAGTATTTCAACAAAAATAAGAATCCATCATCAATCATCCCTGTTTTAAACGTGTTCACCTGAACACTCTGAAAAGACTCTCCATCTTGGGAACAAACATTATTTCACAAAAATAAAGAACACAATCACTCAATCCCTTTTTTTACACGTGTTCACTTCCATGAACACCTCCCCTTTTTTGAAAGACTCTCCATCTTGGGAACAACAATTATTTCAAACAAAAAAGAAATACTAAAAATTCTTTCCGGATATGTCTCACAGATACCCCCACCCCCCCCCTTTCCGGTTTACACTCGTTTTTCGAAAGCCGCCGTGCTTGTTGAAGGATGACTGAATAGACTGACGGGGGTGCTTCCTAAAGCCGCCCTTGGTGTGTGTGAGAATGAATGGACGAACGTGGGGGCTGCGAAAGCCGCCGTGCGTGTGTGAAGATGACTGAATAGACTGACGGGGGGCTTCTAAAGCCGCCTTGATGTGTGTGAGAATGAATGGACGAACGTGGGGGCTGCGAAAGCCGCCGTGCGTGTGTGAAGATGACTGAATAGACTGACGGGGGGCTTCTAAAGCCGCCTTGATGTGTGTGAGAATGAATGGACGAACGTGGGGGCTGCGAAAGCCGCCGTGCGTGTGTGAAGATGACTGAATAGACTGACGGGGGGCTTCTAAAGCCGCCTTGGTGTGTGTGAGAATGAATGGACGAACGTGGGGGCTGCGAAAGCCGCCTTGATGTGTGTGAGAATGAATGGACGAACGTGGGGGCTGCGAAAGCCGCCGTGGTGTGTGGACAACACCACTGACCCCTTTAATCAATCCCATCTGTTCACGTTGCGAGTCAGCAGCTGAATTCCACTGCCCCACTCCGTGGGGCCCGCGATCCCCCTTCACAATCCCAATATAGTTGTCGAGCAGAAGCCTGCTTGAGACCTACCTTTGTTTTCAAACACGGTCATTGGTACCCTTCCTCATCCGGTAGGAACATAGTTGAGTGCCCTTTACTTAATGTAATAGGGTACTACTTCCCTACCGTTTGTTGTTCAGATGGGTCTTTTTGAATTTGTATACGGAACCGCCAAGCCGCCGCTGGGTTGTTGCTTGGTTGATGGGATCCCACATGGGATCAGAGAGTGAGTCAGCAGCTCAATTCCACTGTCCCGCTCTGCGGGACCCGCGATCCCCCCTTCAGAATTCCCCATAGTGTGTTAAGCAGAAGCCTGCTCGAGACCATGCGAGGATTCTTTGGAGAACCGGACCATAGTGGATGAGGTTGCGAAAACCGCGACACAATGCGCGGCTTCAATCAATCGAATACAAGTGGTCCGAGTGAGACTCGAAAAACGAGTGTAAACCACGCAAAGTCTGTACATATTACGCATTACAAACTCGAATCTCTCTCTGTCGAACTGCGACTCATTCAATGCGCGCTAACAAACTTGAATTCGCCCCCGTACAGACAGTTTTAGGATAAATCAGAATTAGATTTTGTTAGATGTACATCGGATTTGTGTTAGATACGCGTCGGTATAACACCGTGCTCGACACCCGACGTGGTGAGATGACCTTTTAAAAATTTGGGTATAAATTCCTGGGGTGAAAGTCCTTTAACAACTTAAAAAAAAAAGCAAGGTTTACTTGCTTAAGCAACATGGTCGAGTGCAGGGTGGGGCACTTTCTGCGCCACGTGGTCTATCCGAGGATGAACTCTGACTTGGAGCGAGGAAGTCCCTGAGGAGCGCGGAACTGGCTTGGGAGCTTTGAGAAGGTGAGTTGGAGCCTCCAACTTGGAGGTGAGAATACGATTGCTTGTTGCTCGGAGTTAGGCTGCATACTGAATAACAGTTTAACCTTTTTAGGCTATCACATGCCATGATGCCAAGCATTGTTTTTAATTACAATTTTAAAACCAGTCTCTTCCATGATTGTTATCCTTCAAAATACGCCGGTATAATTCTCAGTCTTGAGAGGCGGACACAATTTTAAAGGTAGTTTTTGAAAGATGTATTAGATAGACTCGATGATATGTTACACAGGGTACTGGTATAAATAGCTCCTACAACGAGGTTAGGGTCTATAGCATAGACGGGCCTGCCGGGGAAACTCGACAGGCAGCACTAGCTGGCACGCGGCTCGTGACCTGGCATGGTAGTCACCCGTGCCTGTCACGCGGCTCACGCGCGCCCTGTCTACCACGCTTTATTACAGCTATATGCCGTAGCATAACAAAATAAATCCAGTAAAATAAATACATCTAGGTCCAAAATCAAAAAATAAATTCCAGAAGCATGCTCCAAATAAATCCTTTGTTCCAACCTTCAAGCCTCATTAATTTGGATCCAATTGGAAAAAGTCGATTTCATCTCTGAACAGCAACCTCTGTCTCTGAACAGCAACACTCGGCCCCCGCATGCCCCCCCCCCCCCCCCCCCCCCCCCCTGCTGCCCCCCGCCCCCTGCCATGGGTCGTCGAAACAGACTGCTCGCCAGATACCAGGGCAGTGCAGTGGTTTAGGCGGTTTAGGGTTCCCCAGGTTCCGCAACTAGCAGCGACGATCGTGTCGGGGTGAATGAACTGCAACTGGTTTCATCCAGAGAATCTCTGGTTTCAATCGGTGATCTGGGAATTTCCATTGCAGCAAATTAGGAAGTCGCATGTGCAACCTTTAAGCCGCGCCTCCTGCCTTTTCTCTCTCATAGCCCCCCCTTCTTTCTCGATGAGTGGCGCCAGCGACAGCACTGCGCCCGGGTCGGGTCCCAAACTGCCGAGAATGTGTAGAGTATGCATGCTGGGGGAGAGTGATGGCAAGAAGCTTCGATTGTGCCAGCGCTGCCACAGTGCCTCATACTGTGGAAGAGAATGCCAGATGGCAAACTGGCCAAAGCACAAAGCCGAGTGAGATTCCCACCATGCCATGCCTGCTATTACCATGCCATCACCATGCCATGCACAGTCATTGCCATGCATGCCATCACCAGCAGGCGATCACGATGCCATACGGTGCCAGACTGACAGGCCAGGCCATAGGCTGTAGACTGTAAGACTGTATATTGTATGCTGTACTGGGCTGTGCGGAGCGTGCTGCGGAAATTAATGCGTGGTAGGAACGACGGTCGTGGAATGCTACAATTTCATGGAATATACAAAAGCATCAGGCATGCACGCCTAGGCGCAAGCTACAGCTACGGCTGTGCGCTGTGCGAACATAAATGCGCGTTATGGGCTGTGCGAAGATCAGCACGTGGCCGTGCGAAGATCAACGTTTGGTTGTGGACTTCAGACTGCAGACCGTTGCTTTAGACTTTATGGTACGAGTTTCTAGCTCATTCTACTTAGGCTGTGTTGCTAACGCGATACTGCTGCACGAAAATGAATGCGCCTTGTAGACTTGTGGCATTACGACTTGGGACCTTGGACCTTAGGACCTTAGGACCTTAAACCTTGGGACTCCAATCCTTGATCTCGAAGCTTTTCATGGTTATCTTCCCGTCAGGTAAGTATAAGATCTCGACGCTTTTCGAATCTCGCAGGCTAGTGACAAAAACAACGTCAGCTTGCGCGTCAACACGGACACTGGAGCGCTGGAGACTATCGACAGCTACGGCCAACAGAAGAAAACATTTTTTATTTAGTAGGATTGGCCCCGGATATGCATTTCTAAAGGGTTAGTAACAGCATAGCTGTCCCAACCCCAACCTGGGAAAGATAGCCCCTAGTTCATTTAGCCCCTATTTACGTTATTCCTTTTCAAACAAGTTTAGGGTTTGGTGTTTCAAGTTTAAAGTTGAAGGTGAAGGGGGGGGTAGGGTTCGGGTCTACATGGGTTTAGGGTTTACTTAACTGGGGACTTTTTTTTTTTTTGAACAAGCCCCGCGCCCGCGCGTCAGTATGCACCCCTGATCACACTCCACCCATTCTCGCACCCCATCCATGTTCCCACCCCTGCTCACACCCCACCCATGCTTTCACTAATCGCTGTCCCACACACACCTTTCAAAATTCCCTCAAGGTGCAAGAAGTATCATCAATTACAGCAGCTAGCCCAGGAGGCACATGGCGATGCAGGGGCTCTCAATGCAAGTCGGCTGACCCAATGGATCACTCGGGTGGAGCACCCCTTTCTCTCCCTGGTGGCCACCCTCCTGTACAAGATATCTGATACTCATATTCTTCTCTTGACTACTAAGCGCTATGAGAAGAGGCCTTACTTCAAAGTAAGTTTTTACACATTTGTCTTTATGTGTGTGTGGGTGTGTGGGTGTGGGTGTGGGTGTGGGTGGGTGGGTGGGGGGATAGCGTAATTTGAACTGGAAGTTGTACAAATAGTTTGATGCGTCTGTTCTTAGGCTTGCTTCCCTTTTGTCGCGGATAGATTCCAGTGATTCAGTCAGGCCACTTCAACTTTGAGCAACCACGGTACTATCAAGACTGAGCATCCATATGCACACAACCACACAACCACATTCATACATTAAGGGCGTCTGGAGGCGCGTCCCGAATGAAATTATCAGAATTATAAATTCAATTGATTTTAATTTATTTGTATTTAATGTTATTTTAATTCGATTTTATTCCGTCCAATTTGATTTAATCAACGTGATTTGAATGCATGTAATTGACTAATTGGTTTGAATTTCATCAATTCGAATTGGATTTAATTTTATTTAATTTGATGTAATTGAATTTCATTTAACCAATGGATGTTGTAGCATTGTTGACTATAAAGTGACGGAGAATTGAGTTTTGAAGGGTTCTTGATTTTAAATCAGTTTTTAACGTTCCAGTAATTTAATGCAATGCATATATGTAGATTGGCTTTATTTGTAAGAATTTGATACAAGAAATATGAGGCCAATCAGAAGTTTGGTTGATTTTACGGAATTTTTACAAGATATTGCATGTTTGGGCCCAGCCCATACGTGAACGGTACGTCCCGTCCAGCTCACTCCTCAACGCCACTTTAACATACCAACGGGTACAACGGTCGATGTCGCGACCCGTATTTTCACGTGCATACCTACAGACTTCACGCCCAAACGGTTAGTACCGTCGACGACATAAATGATAAATCGTAGGTTGATGTTCAGACCTACACGTGAACTTATGCATGAACGTACATCATTGGCATTTAACAAAGTTTCAATTTTTACAAGGTATTGCATGTTTGGGGCCAGCCAAGACGTGCACGTTCCGGCAGTTACTTCGTGGCGTCCAGACGGCCACGCTGGCGAATGTTGGCTCCAGCGAATGGCGAATGGCGGCTCCGATCTCGGTCTGTGCGCAAGCACCAAGATCGGCGGAAACGCCAAACAGTTGAGTGGACGCATTAAAGGTATTGCACTGGCGGAAAGAAGGGTCATTCGCATTACTGAGGATATCTTCTGTCAAAGTACACGCGCGCAATTTTTGGCCAACGGCAGGTGGCGTGGCTTGCCCCTGCCCACCCCACACACGGCCCTGAGGTGAGATCTGTGTGCTAATTATAGCACAAGTGCCATAGGGGAATGTTTCGTCCATTGTGACGCTTGCATGTATTTGCTTCGATTTGTTGACGACAATTCTGCTACCAAACCTATGTATGCGCACATGTTTGGATGGTACAAATTTGAAATGTTGAAAAATGTTACCCGTTATTTGTAGCTTTTGGCCCAAAAAACACTAGCCTTAGCTCCTTTTCTTGAATTGCGATGCTCGTAAGTGCTCTTATGAGAAAAATCTGGTATAAATAAGTCTTGCAATTGTTAAAAGATATAGAATGTTCAAGTTTTTTGATGTGTTTCATGAAACCTGAAAGCGTTGTGTTGTGACTAACTAACAGACGGACGGACAGACATTTTAATCAGTGTAATGCCTTCTTCCAAAAATCTGGAGATGTTTTTTATTCGGGTACATGCACATGCACACATGCATTCGCATACGCATACACACACACACACACACACACACACACACACACACACACATACAAATGCACACATATACACATATGCACACGCATACACACATATACACATTCACAAACACAAACACATACACACATAAACATACACATACACATACACATATGCAAACACATGCGCGTGCACGTACACACATACACATACACACACATATACACATATGCATACACCTACACAAACGCATACACACATACACATACACATACACATACACATACACATATACATACACATACACATACACATACACATACACATACACAAACACAAACACACACATACACATGCACATGCACATGCACATACACACACATGCACATACAAACACATGCACATGCACATACACACACATGCACATACAAATACACATGCACATACGCATACGCACAAGCATGCACATGCACATGCACACAACCAGAAGACTGCCAACGCTGTGCATACCCACCCTTCGGCACTCTCAGGTTGAGGAGTACAAGGTGGTGCAAGGGGATAAATTCGCAGTGGAGTATCCAGGAGAGTACGAAGAAATGGTCAGGGGCCCAATGCATGAGTTCTTGATGAGTCACCGGCATGAAAATGGCAACCTATGGCCTTATCGTGATCATGTGCAGCAACGACCCGATGATACCGACCCTCTGCTTGCCCCAACACTGCCTAGACCCAATACCTCACATCACACCTTCTGATCTTATGGTGCGTTTAATAATATGAGGAGTTCCTGAACTTAACACCCCGCTTGTACAGGGTAGCCTGCTGCTGGTCTACATATCTGGGTATAGTAAACCTAAAGATTCATATCTGGACATCTCGAGTTGCCTTTTCGAAATGCCCAAGGGTCTAGCACTCAGCTCAGCACCACTGATCTTATGGTGTGTCCTCGTCTCATTAGCACTTCATATGTACAGGCTCAAAAACCCTCCCTCCCATGGGGATGATAGGCCCCCCCCCCCCCCCCCCCCCCCCCCCTTCCCCTAAATGTGGTTAAGCATGTGGCCAAGTCCTCCCCTGTAAAACATCAGTTTAGTCTCCTCCTCCACTCCCAAGGGATGCCTTGGTGTGCGCCATCCTCGTTGATGGAAGTTGAACAGTTTGTCCGAACAAGTTGATCAGAGTCAACTGATCCAAGACAGTTCTTGTCGTCACAACCACATTGTCGCGTCCCACATCTTTGCCTCGTCTCGTCGTTTCAAGCAGGGGGGTTTGTCTCGTCCGACAATCTTTGCACCGCTTGGGCCCGACCGTTGTGCCAATCCGTCGTATAGCTAGCTCGTCGCTTCCGAGAGTGTGAGTCCACGGCTATAAAATAATCGTTTGCGTTCTGTAGAAGTCCACTCAATTATCCTAACAAGATAATTGTTAATTTGACGTTCTAGCTCATCGTTTGAGTCCGGTTTCAACTCCGCAGAAAGCCTTAACATGAGTTCCACATCTTTAGTTTCCCCGGCTTACCCCCCCCCCCCCCCCCCGACCCCCCCCGCCCCCCCCCCCCCCCCCACCCCCACACCACACACCACAACACACAACATCTAGCCAAGCCTTCCTAGGTTTCCATAACATAATCAATTCAATCAAAGCCCTCTAAGTACACAATAAGAACTCGCGATACTGTTGATGTGTGAGGGCAATGCGTGTGTAGGTTCTGGAGCTGTTGAATCCACGTGACCTTATCGCCAAAGCAACTCAGCATGTAATGGTGGATGTTCAGTTCAGGGGTAGCCAGATAGGCTAAAGTCTAAATAGGTCTTTGGGGAATCTGCCCAAGTGCTTCGCCTTGAACGAGTAGGCTCCTTGACAGCCTGCTGAAGCTGCTCTTTACTAGAATGGGTACAACACCACACATGTAGAAACCACGGGGTCATGCACTTGAACTTGAACTTGGTACATCCAGGGGGTCATCAGGGGGTTACTTAACTGGGGAAACGCGCCGATATGTACTAAACGCCTGGTTGGCCCCCCCCCCGGGGGGGTTGTTAATTAAGGGAGCTGTCTTACGGCGTAGAAAACGGGCTGCACTGGACAAAAGCCGACCATAGGCGCCGTATCAGTGTTTTTTTCTTTCACTTAATCAGCATCTTCTAGGCAGCTCTCTGCTGGCTAATTCTTACCAAACCTAATGCACCTCAGTTTGTTCTGGAAGCTGACAAATCCGCTGTCCAGAACTGTCAAATCTTGGGGCCTTTTACCCCAGTGCACAGGAGCACTTTAAAATCTTCTGCTCTCGTAGCTGAAAAGAAAGCTTGGCCAGTTAGCAAATCTAACCCCCTTCAAAGCTTCACGGTTCAACAATATAACTGCTTTGTTCCAGGACTGACTGAACTTACCGGGCCCAACAGCGTCCCAAATGCCGACAGTTGATGACGGTGGTGATTACTTGAGACGCACTGGGTGGGGCGTGGTTTTGAAGGAGCCCCGTCTACGTGTTTAGAGAACAGCTGCTACTTTTACCTGGACAAGCTACCATGGCCTTTGACAGTGACCCGCAAACACTAAGCGCACCCCGTAGGATTTCGAACGCAGCACTGTCGTCGCTTCAAAACAAATGATCAACCAGGTGAACCATTTGTCGAAACGGTGATGATGATGATGATGTCAGATATTAACTTGAACTTGAACCTGGTTACATGGCTCCAGCAGGCCATTTGGCTGGAGCCATACAACTATAGCTTTTCTTATCGGCAACCAATGTGATTGCCTGCGTCCTGCGACGCAACGGAACCTTCCTCCAGAATCGGTGGAAGCGACGTTGCATCTGCGACGGAGGACGCAGTCGAACAAACCTGATCGTTACATGTTTTCAGCCAATTTTTGGCTGCTCACTGTCTTCCAAGTTCCAATGCGTAGTCCTCCTATGCAATACCCATGGAAACCAGAGAGCCAGCTACCGTATGTGGATTAGATAGTTTAGAGTTGTCCAGGTCATATATCCCTTGAGGTGAATATACAGTAGTCATACATCCCTGGAGGTGAATATATTATAGTTACCTTGCTTGTGTCAGGGCCTCGTTCGTAAAACGATTGTTGTTCAGTTCATCAGTGTTTTTTCGTGTTAGCAGCTCCGTGTCCTGTCACGGGTTGGCAAGTCCATTTAGCCCCTATTGGCCTACCCCTGGAACTGACACACAACAACACAGTTTGTGAAATTCTTTGCATGCTACAGGAGGCAATTTTGTTTGTAGTATGAAAACAATCCACCCCATAGGTGGGTCTCCAAACACAGCCAGGCGCACCAAAAAATTCGTTCGAATAGTGTTGCTATTCCTATAAAGAAACGGCGTGATTTGAATAACCCACCATTCCCTCGTTTAGTTGGGTTTTCATCAGTGGCTTTTTCTGTAAACCCCCCTCCTTAGCAGGCTGTTCCTAGCCCTCTGAGAGTGTGCGTGTGCCACTTGGACTTGTGGCCACACACTCCACCCCACCCACCCCCCCTATTAAAAGAAACATGTTCGAGACAACACCACGTGCCTGTCAAAATGTGCCTGTAAATCTGTAACAATTTTCCTGGCCTTCGTGGGTCTTTGAAAAAAAAAAAAAATTCCTTGCCGCCTGTCAAGACGCCTAAGCCCTCTTATTTATTCCCCCCCAAGCCACCTTCCCTGCACATTGCTAAAAACTGCTCTTACAAAACGCACAATCGCTTGTCATTCCTTAACCATGGTACTCAGTTCGGTTTTACCAACAGCGGTTTTCGGCATTTTCTCGGTTTCATGATTTTTCTATTATCAAATGCCCAAGCAGCGACCCAGCCGTCAAGATATGTTTTTTTGTATACCGTGGGTAGGTAATTCAAGGGTCCACAGCTACAATATTACCTAATCAATGGGACCATGAGACCTCCAGACCCGTGCTTTGATTCGAAATGTCCACGCAGGGGGTTTCTACATCCACAGCACTTGCTACACAGCATTCCATTATTCGTGGCTAAATATCAACGCCCTACCAGTTAGCCCACGCGTTGAAACACTTCCTATAGGAGTGTGGATATGCTGCGT
>JACBWV010000926.1:0-62890 GCA_013435795.1 Chlamydomonas sp. ICE-L
CTATATGTACCGTAATTGGAAGTTGAAAGCTATCTTGAGCTTTATTCTTGACACAAGTGGAAAGCTATCTTCTAAACAATCAATTCAATATGATTGAAAAAAGTCTCTCTACTACTACCTATCGCATCGCTACCTTCGCTTTTATTTACATAGCTCGACTGAAGCTGCGCTTGATACTGAGTGCGCTCGAAATAAGGCAGATGATGCTCAGATGAAGATGAGCTTGAGAATGAGCGACGCTCGAATAAGGCAGATGATGCTCGACTCTGAATATTGGAGCGTTGAGACGTGTCACTCCTAAAGAAGGCAGAGCTCTCGAGGAATAGTCTGGAGGAGATTGAGCTGAGACTGAGCGCGCTCCGAAATAAGGCATATTTTGCTCGACTGAAGATTGAGACTGAGAGCGCAGAAGATCTGAGAAGCAACTGAGGTCCGAAACTGTCAAGGCATGACTCGATGCAATGGATTCCTTCTGAACGTAAGACAGGCGTCTCAATGAGGATTTTGCAAAACAATACGGAATCCCTTCCCCAACATTCAGGAGTAGTAGCTCAGTAGACATTACGAGTGAGTGACGGGTTGGAGCAACCCATAACAGCAAGGGGAGATTGAATGTAAAACAAACACCAGTCCATCTCAAAAAGAAACCGTGTTGGTCTCAAACAGGCTAAGAAGGGAAACCGAGGGATACTATTGGCCTTGCTACGGCCAGTAGTTAAAGACATTGCACAATACTCTGATTCCAGGTCGGCGACGAAAAACGAATGACAAACCCTTGTGAGAATAGGTGCGCTCCTCCCAAACGGTGCGACATCATCAGCGAGTCGAGGAGGAGTGTGTTACCTGCAGCACCGGGGTGTGTGACAAAAGGTTGAGCCTCCTTCAGCATCTCAAGACCGACGCTTGGATAAATTGATCGTTGGGTAAATGTAGGCATGCAAACCGTACTGCGGTGCACTCCACATATCGTCATAGAATGTAAACAGGGTCCACGTACTTTGAGCGGAAAAGTCTTGGCTCGATACTAGAGATGTTGCACCAAAGCCTATCGGCTCCCGGCCTCAACCAACTCGTAGACGCGGCCATTTGCTGCGCTCACCACGATCGATCTAAGGGGCCCTTGTGCCATGTTCCTGTGGTGTATCAGTCATTTACATGACCCAGCGCGGTATTGTTGTTGTTGTTTGTTGATGTTGCACGTTGATGTTGAGTTGATATGTTGACACATGGTCACTGTATTATGTTAATGATCTCCAGCATTGTTGATGTATTATGTCATGATGCTCCTCATGAAGCCATTACACCCCATACAACCCTCATGCACACCTGTGCACCCTCCTCAACCCATGGCAATCCCCCTGCATGGCACCACTGGTAGCCTCTAGCTGGCCTGTGGAGCCAAGATAGGTACCAACCCTGGCAATTCAGACAAGCATTACGATCGCATCTTGATGTCACTTGACGCAACGGAGTTTCCTGCTCATTTCCCTTTTTTCTGTTTGTCTACGCGGCTAAACCCCGCTGTCAAAGAAAAGTGTGGGCTGACATGACTCATCACAGTGAACTTATGCAATGAGATGGTAAACTTGGCGAAGCATTTATGGTACCCTAAGTTGGGGACGGTTCTAGAATACGAACTAGACCCAAAACAACTTCAGAAAGCCATATCAGTGTGACAGCATAACATAAATTTAAGATGATATTGTAATTATGATTCAAAAAAAGCTTGGCCCAACCCAGAATTCGACTCACTGAACGCACCTGTCGCACCCAGACTGTGGAAAAACATATGGAGAGGGCAGCCTTTTGAGTCCGACTTTTTTGCATTTCCGATCACGTCTAGCATGCTTTTGATGAGCTGAAGAAGCCTGGGGGCTTGCAAGAGGGTTTGTCTTCGAGTTCGATGGGACTTTACGTAGTGTGGCCCAAGGCCCCCCATTAAAGAGTATTGAGTGTTATAAGCCATTGTACTATTTGGCTGTTATAATCCTGTACGGATTTTTGCATGCTTACAATGTTTTTTGAGGAGCATCCGAAAAACCCGTGTCGTAGACCTCATGTCTCCTTAAAGTCAGAATAGAGATGGGACGGTTGGCGGTTAGGGTAGAGGGGCAATATTCAAGCGCAATTAGAGAATAGTAACCACGCTCAAAAACCTGTATTAGATTAAAGTATTATCCCCTTTTCCGCCTTAACCTGAGAGTCTTTGATCGTGATGTTTTCGCGGAGAGAACATTCCCCTCCTATCCGAGGGGCTAGTATTTAAAATATTATTTAATTTGAATCAAGCCGAGTACTTACTATTCTATTTTCCTTGTACCCGGGAAAATGGCTCGCGGGAAACACCTATACAAAGTCTGTTTGTGCCAGGGAGTTGGTTGGTCAAAATATTGTGTATGTTTGCTGTGGGTCATATCTTTGACCCCGGGTGCTCATCATGTCACCCCCACCCCTCACACCATCTAGAGTTTGTGTGGATCGTTCCTACCAAGGACTAATGCGGTTTTTCATTTTTAGTATCTCCGGGTTTGAGCTGTCTACGATTAGAACAACAACACGCCACGCAAAAGAATTGGATCTACACAAAAACAAAAGGGCGCGCGCTAACCCATTCAAAACGAGGCAATAGCATGTCACCCCGAATGCCAGGTATGAATCTAACAAGCATTGACCGCTTATGTTTTGTTTAAAATTTAATCTTACCCACCCCCGCAAGTAAATAAATGGTTGCAAAATATTCACTACTATTCCCTTGCTTAAGGGTTTTTAAGTAAATCAGGCCAAACAAAACATTAAGCGATGATAATTCTAAAAGAAAAAAAAGAGGAAAGCAACGCTCTGTCGCCTTGGTTAGTCAGGCATCCAACCATCGCCCGTGTCTGATATAGATAGAGTTGTTTCGCGTCAAGAGGCTCCATAATGTCGATCTGGAATCAGGGAGATATGTGAAGTTGACTTCAACGAAATAAAAGGGATTTACCACATGAAAAACAACCTAGGAGAACCAGGGAGATTTGATGGGGTTCAAAGAAAATGATTTCTGCATGCAATAATAACATGAGCAAACGGTCTCCCACGATATCGAAATACCCTCGATTTGCTATCCTATTAGGAAACATTCAACTGGAGCTGCCACTTGCTCTAGAATTGCAGTAAACATAAATGACTTGAACAAGTATCTAGGTACCGATAATAAGCAAAATATAAATGAAGGAAAAACCACAGGGCTTGTAGAATTCGGCGGCTGAAGGCCACTCGACGGAATACTAAAATGAAACCGCGAATGAAATCCCTCTGCACCGCTACACGGTGCCGCGCTCCTCCCTCAAGCAATCACTAGGGTTGTCAAGCAGAAGGCTGCTTGATACACCACGACTTTAATTTATTCTGCGATTGTTTTTTTTTATCGACCTTTTAGGGTGTGAAATAACCTTTTGTTTTCACATCGAGGCCTGAGCATCTTCCTCATCCGGTCAGATACAAGGGGCAAAGTAGTACCATTCACTATTAATCCAATTATATGTACAACCCCTGTGACGCAAATGGATCTAACACCATGCTGCCTTCCAATCCCTCCCTGCACCAGAGCGGAAGGGGCCACTTGGTTGGTGAAGACGAGTATTGCACAAGTCGATATCGGGATCACAGCATTGCGACCTCCTCTGTTGAAGTCTGTTCATGCAATGCGTGTGAAGGACTTGCAGGGCAGTCTGAAGCACCGATGTCTCGTTGGTTGATGACCCACCTGGGTACAATCACCCATCACACGAGTTGTGTGTTATACTAATGATGTTGCGAGGTGGTTCAAAAGGGCTCTTATAGAGACAACAAAGCAAATAATACCTGTTGTGTTCGCAGCAGGGCTTACGGCCGATTTCAAACAGCAGCATGCGCCACCCGCACTGCCTCATCAGTATCAGCTTGATAACACTCCGGAGAGTGGACTTTGTGTTGCAGCACGGCAATATATAAATGCGGAGGAGACGAGAATAATTTACAAAAAGACTGGGGAACCATGAAAGGGACACCAGCGGAGGAGAGGAAAGGTGGCGGTGGTGCGGTCAGGCCTGGAACTGATCAGGGCACAGGCTGTTAGACAGCGCGTTGTCGAAGAGAACCGATGACGCCAGTCAACATGAAGTCGTCACAGTGTCATGAAGAATGGACACCAGTCTACGGGAAGCTGACAGAGTACTGGCAGGACCGTAGTTCTAAGGGAGTACACAAGGGAGTCACCCAAGACATTAAAAACAAAGCGAGAGCCCGCTTTTCATGTTGATACTCCACCTATGGACGCGGGTGACAACAATACTAGGTACTCCACTATGGCACTGGGGACATAGAACCATAAATGGTAGCAAACAAACAAATTATAAGGACCGGGGAAAAAAGAGGAAACAGGAAGAAAAAGAAAGCCTGTCAAAATAAAAGGATGAGAAAGGATGAACCAAAAACCACTGTAGATGCCGAAAAGTAGACAAGCAAAAAAACTTGGGTCATACGAGCTGAGACCCAAATGGAATGTAACCATTTCCATGGGGTAAGCGTCAAAAAAACATTAGTTTAAAACTCATGGGGTTGTCAGATTAAGGGGTCATGAAGCTCTGACTTGTTTACACTCGTGGTTAGAGGCGCATGGGGAACACGTGTCGGATCTGACTTGTTTACACTAGTCTTTCATGGGCGCATGGGGACACGTGTCGTCTCAAGCAGACGTCTGCTTAACAAACTATTTCGGGATCATGAAAGAGGAATCGCGGGACCCACGGAGTGGGGCAGGGGAACTCAGCTGCGGACTCGCGGAAACACCTGTCGGATCTGACTTGTCCATCGGAGTACACACGCAAACGGCGGAACACTGTCGAATGTATCGGAGGACACACGCAAACGGCGGAACACTGTCGAATGTATCGGAGGACACAAGAGACCGACCACCGAATGGCACACGCAGGACCCTCATTGACACACGCAAACGGCGGAACACATGTCGACGACTCCTCTTCATCCTCCATCACTCAATCACTCACTCAGATTAAAGGGACCGGCGCTTTGCGTAGTAGGTAGTGCCCAGCCCCCCCCCCCCCCCCAGACATGCCCCAATCCTTGTGTATTGCTGGAGGTACTATAGCCGGGCATCATAAAAGGACCTCCTCGCCCCGAGCCTGCATATTTTTCTTTTCTTCTCCTCCTCATCCTCTTCCCTAGCGCGTCCTTTGCACACCACCCTCCTCCTTTCCTTTCTTCCATCTACAAATAACGCAAAATCCATACAGATTACAGCCATACACACGCGAATATCTCACGTTTGTTCCTCGTCGCTGTGGAGTACGTCTTCGATGACGGCTGCTTCAAGCGCGCCAACGGGGACGCCCTTGTATTCTCACATGCTATCAACACACTTTTCGTGGTGGAGACGAAAATCCTCAAAGCCCCTGCCAAAACTGGAAATGCCAAGGTGTTGAAAGCCATACAGCAGGCCACTATGTGCGCGAGTAGACTTTCGTCCTGGCTACCGCATCTCATCAACATTGACATGAAAGACGGAACAACACTTGGATCTGTGACAATTCGTCGTATGATCGTGACAGCTGTGGATCGCGGTGGACGCGTCTTCAGTCAAGATATCCGCAGCCAGGAAATTGACTAACTTAGTTAAATTAATTAACTCAGGTAACTTGATTAACTGAAGGTGGAACTTTGGCAAAACACTAGAGGTACCGAGATTCGAACCCGGATCTTATATATCGCTCAGTGGGAGACATGATCAAGGAATGAAGAAAATTGGCTTAACCTCACGCTCTACCACTGAGCTACAACCCCATTGACAGATTAGCAACTAAAAAACTATTGTTTTAATAAAAACGAGTGTAAACAACTTTGATCCATACAGGTCTCGGCATTGTTTTGCTGAGTATGTAACGTTCCCCCCTCTCCCCCAGATGGATGTAACGTTCCCTCTCTCTCTCTACAATAACAGCATTGTTTTGCTAAGTGTGTAACGTTCTCCTCTCTCTACAGAAACAAACCTCAAGCAGAAGTCTGCTTGAGAACTATGTCGGGATTATGAAAGGGGAATCGCGGGACCCACGGAGTGGGGCAGTGGAATTCAGCTGCTGACTCGCTCCCACGCATATTAAAGGGGTCCTGAAGACCACGTGTCGTCTCAAGCAGGCTTCTGCTTGACAACTCTATCGGGATTGTGAAGGGGAAACCGCGGGACGCACGGAGTGGGGCAGTGGAATTCAGCTGCTGACTCGCTCCCACGCATATTAAAGGGGTCCTGAAGACCATGTGTCGTCTCAAGCAGGCTTCTGCTTGACAACTCTATCGGGATTGCAAAGGGGAAACCGCGGGCCCCATGGAGTGGGGCAGTGGAATGCGGCGGGGTTCAACCTTTGAATTGATCGCATCTGTCATTCTTCGGTATTTATTTTTTGTTGAAATAATTGTTGTTCCCGAGATGGAGAGTCTTTTCAGAGGTGTTCATGTGAACACGTTTAAAATAGGGATTGATGTGAGCCTCCGGCATTCTTCAGTATTTATTTTTTGTTGAAATAATTGTTGTTCCCGAGATGGAGAGTCTTTTCAGAGGTGTTCATCTGAACACGTTTAAAATAGGGATTGATGTGAGCCTCCGGCATTCTTCAGTATTTATTTTTTGTTGAAATAATTGTTGTTCCCGAGATGGAGAGTCTTTTCAGAGGTGTTCATGTGAACACGTTTAAAATAGGGATTGATGTGAGCCTCCGGCATTCTTCAGTATTTATTTTTTGTTGAAATAATTGTTGTTCCCGAGATGGAGAGTCTTTTCAGAGGTGTTCATGTGAACACGTTTAAAATAGGGATTGATGTGAGCCTCCGGCATTCTTCAGTATTTATTTTTTGTTGAAATAATTGTTGTTCCCGAGATGGAGAGTCTTTTCAGAGGTGTTCATGTGAACACGTTTAAAATAGGGATTGATGTGAGCCTCCGGCATTCTTCATACAATTTTTCGGTCAATCAAATGATTCCATGGCGACCCGATGTGTTTGGCCGAGCATTGCCCAGCCCTAGCGATCGATGCCTGCACCGCGAGCTAGCTAGGGGGGAGGTTGCCGTGACCCCCTTGTGGAAGAACACATGTATGACAACTACAATGTAACAAACATAAGGGGGTTCTCTCCTCATGGAGAAATGCACCATGGAGAAAAAAAGCACCCCCCTCCTGTTGTTCGCGTGCGAGTTGTGTGACAAGCAGTTCAGTAACCGGTATTCGAAGTCTTCACACAAGCGGAGGTCTCACCCCAAGGGAGCTGTTGATGTTGACTTCATGGAGAAGCGCATGGAGTACCTCGAGAATCGGATCGATGAAATGCAAGCGGAACTGGAGGCGTTGAGGAAAAAACACACTTTCACAATCAACAACAGCTTCGGGTCGGCCACCAACAACTATGTCGTTACATGCAAAAATTTCACCAACACCACCACCAACAACAACAATACTGCTCCAGATGCGGCGGCGCTATCTCCAGCTGCGACGACACCGGTGGAGGACATGCACCCCTTCGGGGAGGAGGTCACGCCCGAGTCAGAGTTCCTCTCGGTCGCTCAATTCAATGAGTGCGGGTACAACCTGGTCAAGCTGCTGCAGCTATCGCACTTCAACCCCGCGCACCCGCAGTACATGAACATCATCATGGACCCCGACTGCTACCAGCAGACGTACGTGTACGGACGGGACTGCCGCTGGGCGAAGGCGGACCTGCAAGACTCGCTGCTGCCGGTGCTCAGGAGCATCGTGCAGCGAATGAGCAGGGTGAACCCGGCAGAAGCAAGCAAGTACGAGGACGACGCCGCCTTCCTCCATGGAGGCGCCGGCTCCGTCACCTTCAGGGCCATGCAGGGCATGGCCCTGCACAGCCGGACCTGCGTCAGGGTCCTCTCGGAGAGGGGCGTGCCGCTGCCAGAGGAACTACGGACGCACTTGCACTTGACAGAACACAATAGCTAAAAAACTGTGCGGGCCCCCCGTTCGTCCATTCATTCTCACACGGGCCACGGCGGCTTTCGAAGACCCCCGTCCGTACATTCATTCTCACACACACGGTGGCGGATCATCGCCACTCACTGTCTCGTGGAAGTGGTGTAAACAACGCAGAATACCCTTTAACGAACATTATTCTCCTCTTCACAGCCAGCAAGACACATACATACATTTTATTATTGTTCGGTCATGTTCCTACACATTGAAGAGGACGTCCGCGCGTGCAACGGGAGCCATAACGAGATCGCGCGCATCGCGAAACGAATACTTGGAAACCGCATCGCTGCCGCGAGTACGAACGGAAAGCTATTATGGTACGTATTCGACGGGCGATGGGTGACGGTCGCCAAGTTCCAAGTCAAGCACGAGCTGTCCACCGTTGTTCGAGATCACTTCATGACCGCTCTGCACAAGGAGAGAGCTTACGACATGCAGAGCAACGCGATCACAAAGAACGAGACAGCCGAACGGCTAGCGAACATCACCGAGCGCCTCCAGAACACGACCTTCAAGAACAACGTCCTGAAAGAGATGCTCGAGTACTTTTACGACCCGGACTTCATGAAGAAACTCGACGCCGACCCAAACCTCTTAGGGTTCAACAACGGCGTTTGGGACGTCAAAAACGGCGTCTTCCGTCAAGGGCATCCGGAGGACATGGTCTCCATGTCCGTGGGATTCAATTACAATGTCGCAGTGTGCGCGAAATCAGCAGACCGCGTGCGGAAATACTGGGACGCGATGCACCCCGACGACAACCAACGAGAATACCTCATCCACACATTTGCTAGACAGCTGTACGGAGACAGCGGATTTGCATACGAGTACAAGTTCGATATGCCCGATTCGTTAAAGAAGACTAGTGCGATGTACTTGAACGCGAACGACGCCGTGGCTATGTTCGTCGAAGAGCACGTCGCGGCCAGCCCGGACAGCGCATTTCTGCTGAAGGAGGCCAAAGAACGCTTCAAGACATGCGAATATTTCAACGGGAAACTCAGCACGATCAAGACGGGCCTGGAACGTCACCTAAGCGTCAGGTGTCTAGAGCAAAGCCGCGTCAAAAGCCGCGGAAACGAAAATTTGCGAGGGGTTTTCAAAGGATACAGGCTGGTGTAAAGAATCGATTGTTATAAGGTAGTTCCACCAAGCATGGGCGGATTCTCGTCCTTCATCGTCTCGTATCGTAGTCCTCGAATGAAGTGTAAACAACCATTCTTCAGTGTAAACAACCATCAGCACAGCACACTTCACAAACGAATGAGTTCCTTTGACGAAATCAATGAAGATGTATTGGAGATCATTCTATCCAATGCGATTTCGAACGAATCCCACCTCAAACAAGTGCCTCTCGTTTGCGAACAGTGGAGATGCGTCACACCCCGGTGTGTCACAAGGATCCACCTAAGATATTATAACAGTTTGGAATACGCATTATCACGCATTTGCAGGCTCCAAGAGTTGAAAATCGGTGTCAATCGGGGGGAATACGTACCCTACCAATCAATGTCGGCTATCGAAGACAAGATACAAGACCTATCGCCGCTGTCCGGACTCACTGCGTTGGTTCACCTGGACATATCGAACACCTACGTGACCGACATATCGCCACTGTACGGACTCACTTCGTTGACGCACATGAACATGTCGCACACCTACGTGGACGAAGACCTATTATCACCGCTTTCCGGACTCACTTCGTTGACGCACCTGAACATGTCGCACACACCTCTGTACAACATACCAGCTCTGTCCGGACTCACTTCGTTGATTCACCTGAACATGGCGCACACACTTGTGACCGACATATCACCACTGGCCGCCCTCACTTCGTTGATTCACCAAGACATTTCGCTAATCCAAGCAGAACTCAAAGACATATCACCGCTGTCCGGTCTCACTTCGTTGATTCACCTAGATATTTTGCACCTCACGTACGTGGACGAACGCCTATCAGCGATTTCCGGACTCAATGCGTTGGTTCACCTCAACATTTCGCATATCGGAAACAAACTCGAAGACATGTCACAACTTTCCGGACTCACCGCGTTGGTTCATCTGAACATGGCGTACACACGTGTGGGCGAACACCTATCACCGCTTTCCGCCCTCACTTCATTGATTCACCTGAACATGGAGGGCACCGACGTGGAATACCTATCATCTCTGTCCGGTATCAATTCGTTGATTCACCTCGACATTTTGCATCTCAAATACAAGCTCGAAGACATCTCACCGGTGTCCGCCCTCACTGCGTTGCTTCACCTGAACATGGAGGGCACACGTGTACCCTCTATATCACTACTGTCCGGCCTCACTTCGTTGGTTCATTTGAACATGGCGTACACATGTGTGGTCGAAGACCGATTACCGCTGACCGGCTTCATTTCGTTTTGTCGCCGGAGCAAGGTGCTCAACATATCACCGCTTTCCGGACTCACTTTGTTGATTCACCTGAACATGAAGGGCACCGACGTGGACGACATATCACCACTGTACGCCCTCACTTCATTGGTGCACCTGAACATGGAGGGCACCGACGTGGACGACATATCACCGCTTTCCGGACTCACTTCGTTGGTTCACCTGGACATTTCGAACACCGACGTGGACGACATATCAACGCTTTCCGCCCTCACTTCGTTGGTTCACCTGGACATTTCGAACACCGACGTGGAAGACATATCACCGCTTGCCTGACTCACTTCGTTGACGTACTTGAAAAATGGATGGAGTGTGTAAAATTGTTCAACGGGTCATCCTTTGATAGACGAACAAGCGAACAGACAGACACTCAGACAGTTGAAAGAGTGTCGAAGCATTACGCGGAACGGTGTGGACATGCTCACAAGAGAGAGAATGAATACAAACGATTGTATATACAAGTCATACACGTACACACGTCAAGCTGAATGGATACATACATACAGGATCGAAGCAAATGGAACGGAGGAAACATGTCGCATACTCGGTGCATTAGATAGATAGGATAGGATAGATAGGATAGGATGGATAGATAGATAGATAGATAGATATGATAGATAGATAGATAGCGCACGCACTCTATCACGACACAGGCGGCGGCTTGCGTATCATACTCGTCCATCTGGTCTCCACGGAGGCTTGCGCATCCTACTCGTCAGTTCGTCCATTCATTCATCTTCACACACACCAAGGCGGCTTTCGCAGCCCCCGTTCGTCCATTCATTCATCTTCACACACGCCACGGCGGCTTTCGCAGCCCCCGTTCGTCCATTCATTCATCTTCACACACGCCACGGCGGCTTTCGCATCCTCCTCGTCCATTCTCACACATGCCAATGCAACTTTCTCAAGCAGACTTCTGCTTGAGAACTATGTGGATTGTGAAGGGGAAACGCGGGCCCCATGGAGTGGGGCAGTGGAATTCAGCTGATGACTCGCGGAAACACGTGTCGGATCTGACTTGTTTACACTCGTCTTTCATGGGACGTCGAAGCCCTTTGGTCAGCGACTTTCTCAGTACCCGAAGAACTCAAAGATGATATTCGCAATCCACGTACTTAATCCGCGTGCTTGTGTGGAGGCTGAGACTGACTGCCCTGCTCCGGTACCTTCGCGGAGATTACCCTCGGGTCAAGCCCCGTCTCGATGTTGGATACGAGTACTACCAACTTGACGCGGGTGATTCAGGTGCCGTCTTTAGGGAGATGGCCGATTGCGGCACCGAGGACGTGCCGCCAGACCCCCCCCAGGCATACCCAATCCAATCCTTGTGTATTGCTGGCGGTACGATCACCGGGCATCATAAAAGGCCCTCCTCGCCCATATTTTGCATATTTTTCTTTTCTTCTCCTCATCATCCTCTTCCCTAGCGCGTCCTTCGCACACCACCCTCCTCCTTTCCTTTCTTCCATCTACAAATAACGCAAAATCCATACAGATTACAGCCATACACACGCGAATATCTCTCCCTCTTTTGAGATTGGAGTAATAAGAACCATTGCCACATCCACGTATGCGCGAAGAAAAGAGTCTTCATCGACGCGATGCCGACACAACCTTGTCAGCCCATTTCAAATCCAGTCCGCAAAATAGGAAGGGCGCTGGACATGGACAGTCTCGACACATCCAAGTTTATTGATCGCCTCCACTGCCGGAATGTCAGCCGTCTCAATGCACTGCGGACGTCATCGGCTACTTCCGGCGATCCACGCGTCTTGGAGTATAACGCATTGCGCCACCTAATTAAACAAAAACACCACTCATCCCCATCGTCACGTTTGTTCCTCGTCGCTGTGGAGTACGTCTTCGATGACGGCTGCTTCAAGCGCGCCAACGGGGACGCCCCCCTTGTATTATCACATGCTATAAACACACTTTTCGTGGTGGAGACGAAAATCATCAAAGCCCCTGCCAAAACTGGAAATGCCAATCCGCGGTTGAAAGACATACAGCAGGCCACTATGAGTAGACTTTCGTCCTGGATACCGCATCTCATCAACATTGACATGAAAGACGGAACAACACTTGGATCTGTGACAATTCGTCGTATGATCGTGACAGCTGTGGATCGCGGTGGACGCGTCTTCAGTCAAGATATCCGCAGCCAGGAAATTGACTAACTTAGTTAAATTAATTAACTCAGGTAACTTGATTAACTGAAGGTGGAACTTTGGCAAAACACTGGAGGTACCGAGATTCGAACCCGGATCTTATATATCGCTCAGTGGGAGACATGATCAAGGAATGAAGAAAAATGGCTTAACCTCACGCTCTACCACTGAGCTACAACCCCGCTGACAGATTAGCAACTAAACTATTGTTTTAATAAAAACGAGTGTAAACAACTTTGATCCATACAGGTCTCGGCATTGTTTTGCTGAGTATGTAACGTTCCCCCTCTCCCCCAGATGGATGTAACGTTCCCTCTCTCTCTCTCTCTCTACAATAACAGCATTGTTTTGCTAAGTGTGTAACGTTCTCCTCTTTCTACAGAAACAAACCTCAAGCAGAAGTCTGCTTGAGAACTATGTCGGGATTATGAAAGGGGAATCGCGGGACCCACGGAGTGGGGCAGTGGAATTCAGCTGCTGACACACGTGCCGCGCGGGTCTGTTTTGCCCACCAGCGTTGGGGGGGGAGGACATGGGTGTTCCATCATCATGCACCTGAGTGTGGGCAGGTCCTGTCTGTCTGTAAGGTTAGAGAGGAGAGAAAAAATACATTACATTGATTGCCGGAGCTGAGGTACAATGTGTAGAGTTGACAGGTGATGGGTACTTGGAACCCTCCCTATATAATGTAATTATACCGATATATATCTACTTCATTTTACATACAATATATATATAACTATATATAACTTGTAATCTAATCACTACCTATATGGTTTACGGTAATATCAGCTGCTGAACCTTATAACAATTAAGGGGCTCTCATTACGAGTTGAGTGGCGACCAACGAACCCACAACAGACTTTCGTTGGCAGAAGGCGTAGGTCGTAGAAAACATTACATTACATTACATTGATTGCCGGAGCTGAGGTACAATGTGTAGAGTTGACAGGTGATGGGTACTTGGAACCCTCCCTATATAATGTAATTATACCGATATATATCTACTTCATTTTACATACAATATATACATAACTATACATAACTTGTAATCTAATCACTACCTATATGGTTTACGGTAATATCAGCTGCTGAACCTTATAACAATTAAGGGGACTCTCATTACGAGTTGAGTGGCGACCAACGAACCCACAACAGACTTTCGTTGGCAGAAGGCGTAGGTCGTAGAAAACATTACATTACATTACATTGATTGCCGGAGCTGAGGTACAATGTGTAGAGTTGACAGGTGATGGGTACTTGGAACCCTCCCTATATAATGTAATTATACCGATATATATATCTACTTCATTTTACATACAATATATATATAACTATACATAACTTGTAATCTAATCACTACCTATATGGTTTACGGTAATATCAGCTGCTGAACCTTATAACAATTAAGGGGACTCTCATTACGAGTTGAGTGGCCACCACAACGGACTTTCGTTGGCAGAAGGCGTAGGTCGTAGAAAACATTACATTACATTACATTGATTGCCGGAGCTGAGGTACAATGTGTAGAGTTGACAGGTGATGGGTACTTGGAACCCTCCCTATATAATGTAATTATACCGATATATATATCTACTTCATTTTACATACAATATATATATAACTATACATAACTTGTAATCTAATCACTACCTATATGGTTTACGGTAATATCAGCTGCTGAACCTTATAACAATTAAGGGGACTCTCATTACGAGTTGAGTGGCCACCACAACGGACTTTCGTTGGCAGAAGGCGTAGGTCGTAGAAAACATTACATTACATTACATTGATTGCCGGAGCTGAGGTACAATGTGTAGAGTTGACAGGTGATGGGTACTTGGAACCCTCCCTATATAATGTAATTATACCGATATATATCTACTTCATTTTACATACAATATATATATAACTATACATAACTTATAATCTAATCACTACCTATATGGTTTACGGTAAAATCAGCTGCTGAACCTTAAAACAATTAAGGGGACTCTCATTACGAGTTGAGTGGCGACCAACGAACCCACAACGGACTTTCGTTGGCAGAAGGCGTAGGTCGTAGAAAACATTACATTACATTACATTGATTGCCGGAGCTGAGGTACAATGTGTAGAGTTGACAGGTGATGGGTACTTGGAACCCTCCCTATATAATGTAATTATACCGATATATATCTACTTCATTTTACATACAATATACATTACATTACATGTTAAAGTCTACTTGACACCGCGAGGGTGTATGAGACTCTGTGCTTTAAACAAAAAGAAAAAGCACCCACAAAGCAAAAAACCCCATTACATCAGGGGTGTGTCGAGGACAAACAAACCAAACTCCCAACCACCGTTTTGGTGGCGTAGGTATTAAACCCCTTAGAGCCGGACCCAGATCTCAACCACTTACAGTGGCGGAGGTAAGAAGCTAACAAATGAGAAGTCACAAGAAGAAGAAAAAAAGGATGATAAATTACGGTGCCACTAAGCAGTCCAGGGCTTCCTGTCTTGCTCTTCTACAAGTAGAAAGATAGTCGGCTAGGTTGCTCCAAAAAGACTTAGTGCCATTTCCATTCATAAAGGTTCTGAATGTGGAATCGCAGAATTCCACATTCCATACGGTTAAGTTGGTATCCTCATGGACATGCCTATAAATATCTGTAAACAGCTTCTGGTAGCGGAGGCGAATATCATTATAAAAAGGGCACTCAAACATATGCATTTCATCCTCAGGTTTTTGGAACCCACACATTTGACAGTGTCTCATTGAGCGAGGGATGTGTGCTCTATCCACCACCCTCATTCTTTCTGTGTTCAGCCAATGGGAACCCATTCTAAACTGTGCTATAGAACGAATCTGATCCTGCTTATGTAAGGCGGATGTAAAGGGAATCAAGCCATTCTCATCATTGCTGTTGGCTGCGAACCATTTTTGGTATCGGAGGCGTTTAAAGCCAACCCTTCTCTCATCAGGGATGTCTCTAACTGCATTGGTGTCACTTGGGTACTTAAACCTCCATGACTCAAAAACTTCAGACATAATGCCTTCGACATCGACAGCCTCCAAAATGTTGATGTTTTTACTGGATCCTAGCTTGTGGAGAGCACAACGCAAGTCATGAACCCAGCCAGTGTTGGAGTCAAAAGATTCCTCAAGAGCCATTCTAATGAGAATATATATATAACTATACATAACTTGTAATCTAATCACTACCTATATGGTTTACGGTAATATCAGCTGCTGAACCTTATAACAATTAAGGGGACTCTCATTACGAGTTGAGTGGCGACCAACGAACCCACAACGGACTTTCGTTGGCAGAAGGCGTAGGTCGTAGAAAACATTACATTACATTACATTGATTGCCGGAGCTGAGGTACAATGTGTAGAGTTGACAGGTGATGGGTACTTGGAACCCTCCCTATATAATGTAATTATACCGATATATATATCTACTTCATTTTACATACAATATATATATAACTATACATAACTTGTAATCTAATCACTACCTATATGGTTTACGGTAAAATCAGCTGCTGAACCTTATAACAATTAAGGGGACTCTCATTACGAGTTGAGTGGCGACCAACGAACCCACAACGGACTTTCGTTGGCAGAAGGCGTAGGTCGTAGAAAACATTACATTACATTACATTGATTGCCGGAGCTGAGGTACAATGTGTAGAGTTGACAGGTGATGGGTACTTGGAACCCTCCCTATATAATGTAATTATACCGATATATATATCTACTTCATTTTACATACAATATATATATAACTATACATAACTTGTAATCTAATCACTACCTATATGGTTTACGGTAATATCAGCTGCTGAACCTTATAACAATTAAGGGGACTCTCATTACGAGTTGAGTGGCGACCAACGAACCCACAACGGACTTTCGTTGGCAGAAGGCGTAGGTCGTAGAAAACATTACATTACATTACATTGATTGCCGGAGCTGAGGTACAATGTGTAGAGTTGACAGGTTATGGGTACTTGGAACCCTCCCTATATAATGTAATTATACCGATATATATCTACTTCATTTTACATACAATATACATTACATTACATGTTAAAGTCTACTTGACACCGCGAGGGTGTATGAGACTCTGTGCTTTAAACAAAAAGAAAAAGCACCCACAAAGCAAAAAACCCCATTACATCAGGGGTGTGTCGAGGACAAACAAACCAAACTCCCAACCACCGTTTTGGTGGCGTAGGTATTAAACCCCTTAGAGCCGGACCCAGATCTCAACCACTTACAGTGGCGGAGGTAAGAAGCTAACAAATGAGAAGTCACAAGAAGAAGAAAAAAAGGGATGATAAATTACGGTGCCACTAAGCAGTCCAGGGCTTCCTGTCTTGCTCTTCTACAAGTAGAAAGATAGTCGGCTAGGTTGCTCCAAAAAGACTTAGTGCCATTTCCATTCATAAAGGTTCTGAATGTGGAATCGCAGAATTCCACATTCCATACGGTTAAGTTGGTATCCTCATGGACATGCCTATAAATATCTGTAAACAGCTTCTGGTAGCGGAGGCGAATATCATTATAAAAAGGGCACTCAAACATATGCATTTCATCCTCAGGTTTTTGGAACCCACACATTTGACAGTGTCTCATTGAGCGAGGGATGTGTGCTCTATCCACCACCCTCATTCTTTCTGTGTTCAGCCAATGGGAACCCATTATAAACTGTGCTATAGAACGAATCTGATCCTGCTTATGTAAGGCGGATGTAAAGGGAATCAAGCCATTCTCATCATTGCTGTTGGCTGCGAACCATTTTTGGTATCGGAGGCGTTTAAAGCCAACCCTTCTCTCATCAGGGATGTCTCTAACTGCATTGGTGTCACTTGGGTACTTAAACCTCCATGACTCAAAAACTTCAGACATAATGCCTTCGACATCGACAGCCTCCAAAATGTTGATGTTTTTACTGGATCCTAGCTTGTGGAGAGCACAACGCAAGTCATGAACCCAGCCAGTGTTGGAGTCAAAAGATTCCTCAAGAGCCATTCTAATGAGAATATATATATAACTATACATAACTTGTAATCTAATCACTACCTATATGGTTTACGGTAATATCAGCTGCTGAACCTTATAACAATTAAGGGGACTCTCATTACGAGTTGAGTGGCGACCAACGAACCCACAACGGACTTTCGTTGGCAGAAGGCGTAGGTCGTAGAAAACATTACATTACATTACATTGATTGCCGGAGCTGAGGTACAATGTGTAGAGTTGACAGGTGATGGGTACTTGGAACCCTCCCTATATAATGTAATTATACCGATATATATATCTACTTCATTTTACATACAATATATATATAACTATACATAACTTGTAATCTAATCACTACCTATATGGTTTACGGTAAAATCAGCTGCTGAACCTTATAACAATTAAGGGGACTCTCATTACGAGTTGAGTGGCGACCAACGAACCCACAACGGACTTTCGTTGGCAGAAGGCGTAGGTCGTAGAAAACATTACATTACATTACATTGATTGCCGGAGCTGAGGTACAATGTGTAGAGTTGACAGGTGATGGGTACTTGGAACCCTCCCTATATAATGTAATTATACCGATATATATATCTACTTCATTTTACATACAATATATATATAACTATACATAACTTGTAATCTAATCACTACCTATATGGTTTACGGTAATATCAGCTGCTGAACCTTATAACAATTAAGGGGACTCTCATTACGAGTTGAGTGGCGACCAACGAACCCACAACGGACTTTCGTTGGCAGAAGGCGTAGGTCGTAGAAAACATTACATTACATTACATTGATTGCCGGAGCTGAGGTACAATGTGTAGAGTTGACAGGTGATGGGTACTTGGAACCCTCCCTATATAATGTAATTATACCGATATATATATCTACTTCATTTTACATACAATATACATTACATTACATGTTAAAGTCTACTTGACACCGCGAGGGTGTATGAGACTCTGTGCTTTAAACAAAAAGAAAAAGCACCCACAAAGCAAAAAACCCCATTACATCAGGGGTGTGTCGAGGACAAACAAACCAAACTCCCAACCACCGTTTTGGTGGCGTAGGTATTAAACCCCTTAGAGCCGGACCCAGATCTCAACCACTTACAGTGGCGGAGGTAAGAAGCTAACAAATGAGAAGTCACAAGAAGAAGAAAAAAAGGGATGATAAATTACGGTGCCACTAAGCAGTCCAGGGCTTCCTGTCTTGCTCTTCTACAAGTAGAAAGATAGTCGGCTAGGTTGCTCCAAAAAGACTTAGTGCCATTTCCATTCATAAAGGTTCTGAATGTGGAATCGCAGAATTCCACATTCCATACGGTTAAGTTGGTATCCTCATGGACATGCCTATAAATATCTGTAAACAGCTTCTGGTAGCGGAGGCGAATATCATTATAAAAAGGGCACTCAAACATATGCATTTCATCCTCAGGTTTTTGGAACCCACACATTTGACAGTGTCTCATTGAGCGAGGGATGTGTGCTCTATCCACCACCCTCATTCTTTCTGTGTTCAGCCAATGGGAACCCATTATAAACTGTGCTATAGAACGAATCTGATCCTGCTTATGTAAGGCGGATGTAAAGGGAATCAAGCCATTCTCATCATTGCTGTTGGCTGCGAACCATTTTTGGTATCGGAGGCGTTTAAAGCCAACCCTTCTCTCATCAGGGATGTCTCTAACTGCATTGGTGTCACTTGGGTACTTAAACCTCCATGACTCAAAAACTTCAGACATAATGCCTTCGACATCGACAGCCTCCAAAATGTTGATGTTTTTACTGGATCCTAGCTTGTGGAGAGCACAACGCAAGTCATGAACCCAGCCAGTGTTGGAGTCAAAAGATTCCTCAAGAGCCATTCTAATGAGAATATATATATAACTATACATAACTTGTAATCTAATCACTACCTATATGGTTTACGGTAATATCAGCTGCTGAACCTTATAACAATTAAGGGGACTCTCATTACGAGTTGAGTGGCGACCAACGAACCCACAACGGACTTTCGTTGGCAGAAGGCGTAGGTCGTAGAAAACATTACATTACATTACATTGATTGCCGGAGCTGAGGTACAATGTGTAGAGTTGACAGGTGATGGGTACTTGGAACCCTCCCTATATAATGTAATTATACCGATATATATATCTACTTCATTTTACATACAATATATATATAACTATACATAACTTGTAATCTAATCACTACCTATATGGTTTACGGTAAAATCAGCTGCTGAACCTTATAACAATTAAGGGGACTCTCATTACGAGTTGAGTGGCGACCAACGAACCCACAACGGACTTTCGTTGGCAGAAGGCGTAGGTCGTAGAAAACATTACATTACATTACATTGATTGCCGGAGCTGAGGTACAATGTGTAGAGTTGACAGGTGATGGGTACTTGGAACCCTCCCTATATAATGTAATTATACCGATATATATATCTACTTCATTTTACATACAATATATATATAACTATACATAACTTGTAATCTAATCACTACCTATATGGTTTACGGTAATATCAGCTGCTGAACCTTATAACAATTAAGGGGACTCTCATTACGAGTTGAGTGGCGACCAACGAACCCACAACGGACTTTCGTTGGCAGAAGGCGTAGGTCGTAGAAAACATTACATTACATTACATTGATTGCCGGAGCTGAGGTACAATGTGTAGAGTTGACAGGTGATGGGTACTTGGAACCCTCCCTATATAATGTAATTATACCGATATATATATCTACTTCATTTTACATACAATATATATATAACTATACATAACTTGTAATCTAATCACTACCTATATGGTTTACGGTAAAATCAGCTGCTGAACCTTATAACAATTAAGGGGACTCTCATTACGAGTTGAGTGGCGACCAACGAACCCACAACGGACTTTCGTTGGCAGAAGGCGTAGGTCGTAGAAAACATTACATTACATTACATTGATTGCCGGAGCTGAGGTACAATGTGTAGAGTTGACAGGTGATGGGTACTTGGAACCCTCCCTATATAATGTAACTATACCGATATATATCTACTTCATTTTACATACAATATATATATAACTATACATAACTTGTAATCTAATCACTACCTATATGGTTTACGGTAATATCAGCTGCTGAACCTTATAACAATTAAGGGGACTCTCATTACGAGTTGAGTGGCGACCAACGAACCCACAACGGACTTTCGTTGGCAGAAGGCGTAGGTTGTAGAAAACATTACATTACATTACATTGATTGCCGGAGCTGAGGTACAATGTGTAGAGTTGACAGGTGATGGGTACTTGGAACCCTCCCTATATAATGTAATTATACCGATATATATATCTACTTCATTTTACATACAATATATATATAACTATACATAACTTGTAATCTAATCACTACCTATATGGTTTACGGTAATATCAGCTGCTGAACCTTATAACAATTAAGGGGACTCTCATTACGAGTTGAGTGGCGACCAACGAACCCACAACGGACTTTCGTTGGCAGAAGGCGTAGGTCGTAGAAAACATTACATTACATTACATTGATTGCCGGAGCTGAGGTACAATGTGTAGAGTTGACAGGTGATGGGTACTTGGAACCCTCCCTATATAATGTAATTATACCGATATATATATCTACTTCATTTTACATACAATATATATATAACTATACATAACTTGTAATCTAATCACTACCTATATGGTTTACGGTAATATCAGCTGCTGAACCTTATAACAATTAAGGGGACTCTCATTACGAGTTGAGTGGCGACCAACGAACCCACAACGGACTTTCGTTGGCAGAAGGCGTGTGCTTGACGAGAGGACCGACAAACAGAAGCATTCATCAATCAACTCACATCTTCTCACGCATGGCATCGAGGACATCCTTAATACAGAAATAGTCAACAGCCCCAGTGTTGGTGCGATTCTTGGAGATGCCCCTCAAGCCCAGGTTCTTTGTATCATCACGCACGAGCTTGGACACCTTGAGACCAAACTTGATCAAGTTGGTTTCATGCTTATCAGAAGCACGGATCGTGGATAGCCAGTCATTGAACTGGTCGAACAAGGTCTCCGCCTTGATGCTCACGGAGGGAGAATAATCGATGATACTGTCGACCACGTTGGTATGCTCGACGCTCAGACCCTGGATCATGTGCAAGATGAATTGGTGCTCGTACGGAAGATTCATGGAGACCATTTGCGACATGTAGGTGGTTGCAGGCCTAGACCGGATCCATTCGACGCCCTTGATGTCCCTTGCCATCAAGAACTTGTAAAACGCGACTCTGGACTCTGCATCGTCGATCAGCCCCGAAAGGTGGTTGAAGTACTCAGTGTTACCCTTCAGCACAGACGATGTCTCGATAATGACATACCTTCGGTTATCAGGATTCACTCGGAGGCAGTTGTCGTTGTTGGTGATGAAGATGAAGCGAGAAAAACACTGCATGGTGTATGCATTGACTCCTTTGGACTCGCATTCAAACTGATCACATGTGATCATGTCCTTGATGACATCGTTGGCTGCAAAGTTATCATGTCCATTGGACTCATTGACGACGATGAGGAAACGCCCCTCACGTTGGCGATTGAAGCGACCATAGAGCGTGTTGGCCGGTGTTGCAGTTTTCAGGAACTTGTCGGCGCCCACCATCGCCCTCAAAAGGTCGGTGGCACGATTCTTACCGACGCCCTCCTCGCCCTTGAGTAAGATTGCCACCCCGGTCTTCTGAGCAGGTTGTTGGAAGATTTGCGCGATCCAGTTCAGGATGTAATTCGTGCACTCTTGGTTATTGCCACACAACGTGTGAAGGAAATCGATGAAGACCTCGACCGAGGGATGGTCGGCCATGACTGAATCATCATGTGACGACACATCGCGATCGACTTCGAAACCGTTCCAAATATTGTAGACATTGCCTCCAACCTCGATAGGGGGCGGCATAAGCTTCATGTCATCATACTTGCGGATAGATGTGTCTTTGATCCACCTCGGAATGAATGGTTGTGTCCGGCTTACCGAAACGCTCCCAGAGTCGCGCAACGTAATGTCGACATATCCCAAGTGACGAAACGCCTCTTGCAGAGTCTTGTCAGATGTGACATGGCGGATATCTTGCCCATCAATGCGCACGTACACGACCTGGTTGATGATCTTGAACGCCGACTTTTCCCAATCGCGTTTGACTTCATCATAGCTGAGCAGCTCAGCTCCGTTCATCCAATCCTCATATTCTGCATTATTGGAGGTATCTTGAAGGGGAGGGGGGGTCGTCCAATGCGGAGAGGCCGACAAAGGCTTGACTGCGAGTTTGATGGTATAGCCGGTGCGTCGACTCACTCCAGTTTCCAAGAGAAGCAGCAAGTCATCATCAGGAATGGGCATGCAACCACACTTGTCCACCAAGATGCCGTCGTAGATGATGCCGCCAACACTGTAATGATGACCATGCACTTTGTGCACGAGTGCTGAAACACATTCGTGTTCGATGCTCTGCAAGAAAAGGGCGATAAAAGTGGCCAAAGGGTCGCCGGAATTTGAGAGCTCAGAACCAAACGAGACAGGAGTACACGCGGACCGGCTTTTAACCATCTGGCCGATCATCTCAACTTCTGAAATGGGCAAATCCATCAAATTGGTTGCCACCTCGCGGAGCTCTTTCTTGAGGGCGTGGATCCAGACAGGCACAAGATTGTGATCAACTTCTAGACCACAGTCAGTCGTCCACGCATCCACGCTGCCCCAAAACAGGAGGCGGATGAAGAGATTCTTGGCGTCTTCGCGAGTGACACCACATGCATCCATGACCTCGGTGAGAGAAGCTTCACGATCGTTGACATAGCGATCCAAGAGTGGTGATTTGATCTTGTATTGCTGGCACTTTTGGGACAAAAAACTCGGTTGGCAATTGACCATGTCCACATCCCAGTACAAATCGCCAGCGAGCACAGCACGGGCCTCACGACCCATCCTCACGTACGGAACAGCGGACACGCCGGTCGCATCAAAACGACTTTTCATGCGACCATATCCATCCTGGGACTCGTGCATATAATAACGAACCGGAACGTAGCCTCCCAAGGAACGGGCGACCATGCACGTGCTCGCGATTTGTTTCCACTTATCACGGTCATTGATCTTGAGATCCACCATGCCCTGGGAGTCCAAGAGGGAGTCCACTTTGGAGAGGTCAAACTTTTCGTGCAAGTAAAAGATCTCATGCTCGGAAGAAGATGGACGCTTGTTCACAGGAGGACAACGACTCAAACGGAGCCCAGAAGGAATACTACTGATAGTAGAAAGGCTGGTGGTGGATCCTGACCCCATTTGTGATGGGTTTAGTGTTATCTTGTGACATGTTAGCGACGTGTTGTTTTATACTCGGTTTCACATATCAATGACCTGATACACTCTGAGAGCCAACAAAAAGGCGGCAGGAATGCCGCTTGATTCGATGATTCTTGAAAAACACGTCACATTTGTAGTTCAGATTGGTGAAGGAATCAGGTGGTCAAAATCCGAAGTAGTGCACTCACTCACTCACGACTCACAAACAAAAGGGGGATGATGGATGGGATGTGTAAATAGCGCCCGCCCGACCGCATCCTCACACACGCACGGCGGCGGCTGTCGAAGAATCCTCGTCCATCAGCCTCCACACGACACATGACACGGCGACCACTCGCTCTCATCAAGGCGGATCATGTCGAGTCGAGTCACATCACACGGCGACCACTCTCATCAAGGCGGATCATGTCGAGTCGAGTCACATCACACGACGACCACTCGCTCTCATCAAGGCGGATCATGTCGAGTCGAGTCACATCACACGACGACCACTCGCTCTCATCAAGGCGGAAACTGTGTCAAACAGATGCAGCGAAGTATGCTATGTGGATCACACACTACTACGGTCCATCATCATCATGATACTTCTACTACTACGGCGGCTTCAAGGAACCCTCAAGGATCGTACAGAGTGCCCAGGAGACTTTCACAGCTTGGAAGGGCAGAGTCTGACGATTCCTCTTTTGACAGAGGAACTGCTCGTCTTCGCAAGCGGTGGCGGCTACCTTGACAGCACTCTCATCGATCCGAGAGGTAAGCCAACCTCGAGTGTGTACTCAGATATCGGGGTCTGGGCAATCCCCATCGATGCTGTCGGGCGTAAGCCGCATACTGCACTCGAGGCTCGATGATAATGCTGCTTCTAGAAATGAGGAAGATTTGTTCAGAAAATAAGGATGGACGGGAGAAAGCAAAGCAAAGCAAAGGAAGGACTAAGGCGGCTTCAAAGAACCCTAAAGGATCGTACAGAGTGCCAAGGTAGCTAGCTTTCCAAGCTTGGAAGAAGCGAGTCTTATATTCCTCTTTTGACACAGGAATTGCTCGTATGCGCAAGCTGTGGCGGCTACCTTGACAGCACTCTCATCGATCCGAAAGGTTAGCCAACCTCGAGTGTGTTATCAGACATCAGGGTTTTGGCAATCCCCATCGATGCTGTCGGGCGTGAGCCACACACTTCACTCGAGGCTCGATGAATGATGCTGCTTATGGAAAGGAGGAAGATGTCGGTCGGTCGTGTTCGAAGGAAGAGAGAGGAGAACAAAACAAAAGGAAATTATGCAGTTTCGGGGATCGTCGGGCCTTTTATCATGTCCGGCGATCGATTGTACCGCCGCCAGCACTACACAGGATTTGGGTGAGGGGGCTTAGGCCACTACGTTTACACTCGTTTTTAGAGGAACGGCGACCACTCTCATCAAGGACGGCGGCATCTGTGTCGAGTCGAGTCGAGTCGAGTCGAGTCGAGTCGAGTCGAGTCGAGTCGAGTCGAGTCACAGAGCGACCGACCTCTCGCATCACGGCGGCACCTGTGTCGAGTCACAGAGCGACCGACCTCTCGCATCAGGCGGCACCTGTGTCGACTCACATCACAGAGCGACCTCTTGCATCAGGCGGCACCTGTGTCGAGTCACAGAGCGACCTCTCGCATCAGGCGGCACCTGTGTCGAGTCACAGAGCGACCGACCTCTCGCATCACGACAGAACCTGTGTCGAGTCACAGAGCGACCTCTCGCATCACGACGGAACCTGTGTCGAGTCACATCACATGGCGACCTCTCGCATCAGGCGGCGGCACCTGTCGAGTCGAGTCACAGAGCTACTTTCGCATCAGGCGGCGGCACCTGTGTCGAGTCACAGAGCGACCTCTCGCATCACGACGGAACCTGTGTCGAGTCACAGAGCGACCTCGCGCATCATGGCGGCACCTGTCGAGTCGAGTCACATCACACGGCGACCTCTCGCATCAGGCGGCGGCACCTGTCGAGTCGAGTCACAGAGCGACTTTCGCATCAGGCGGCGGCACCTGTGTCGAGTCACAGAGCGACCTCTCGCATCACGACGGAACCTGTGTCGAGTCACAGAGCGACCTCGCGCATCATGGCGGCACCTGTCGAGTCGAGTCGAGTCGAGTCACATGGCGACCTCTCGCATCACGGCGGCACCTGTGTCAATACCTCGATACTGTAAGATATCACTCACAGATGACGGAAAACCCGGTAAAGTAATCGCAAACGGTGATCACATGTCAAGCAGATGTCTGCTAGACAATAGATCTCGTATATCGATAGGGTAATCGCGGGCCCCACGGAGTGGGGCAGGGGAATTGAGCTGCAGAAACCTGTCAAGGCATCATCACACGCAAAACACTGGAAAACTGTCGCATCCACACCGTCCGTCCGTCCATTCATGACACACGGTGGCGGATCATCGTCACTCATCGTCTCGTGGAAGTGGTGTAAACAACGCATCAGACCCTGTAACGAACCTTATTCTCCTCTTCACAGCCAGCAAGACTAATTGGTGAATAGATACTTGTTCAAATGCAATTTATGTTTATTGCAAACATGAAGGAAGTGTAGTTCATTTGGATGTAGTCTGAAGATGTCAACAGATATGAGGTCTATTTCGATGCCACGTGGACATATTTGACACATGTTACAAATTGCATGCAAGAAAGCACTTTCCTTCATTACCAACAATCTCCCTGGTTCTCCAGTTGTTCGCATGTGAGGCAGATCAATTTCTATGTCGTTGAAGTCTTCACAGATCTCATTGCTCAGAATCACAGGTATATTATAGCAGGCTTCACGTGAAACAACTCTATCCACATCAGCAACACTTTGAGTGGATGCTTGAATGACCATGAGACATTTGTCCATATTTGATTTTTCCTACAAAACGTTCTGACGTTATTCGAGCTATTATTGTAAATGGTTTGGCCTGATTTCTTTTTTTCTCGCACGGTGTCTAGTTCGTTGTATGGATGGAGCTGTACAGTTTACAGTTGTTCTCAAATAAAGTGGGACACCCTTTACAGTAGTTCTCAAATAAAGTGGGACACACCTTATAATCATCCAGACTGCAGATCGTTGCTTTTGGGCAACGTTGGGGGGTGCAGCAGGTTGAAGAGGTTCTCGAAGATATTCCGAGTAGCCTCTTTGGTAAACCGTTCAACCGTCTGTGTCCCCATATCAGTATCAGGGGGTGGTGGGGTTTTCGAGGAACTTCTCTGCGCGTCTCGGCGAAACGCGAGAGGTCGCTCTCTCCCAAAGACTTGGTTGAGTGTAAGCATCAGGATGTTCCTGGAAGCGTTCACATCGCACTATCTTTCTGCTTGTAGAAGAGCAAGACAGGAGGCCCTGGACTGCTTAGTGGCACCGTAATTTATCATCCCTTTTTTTCTTCTTCTTGTGACTTCTCATTTGTTAGCTTCTTACCTCCGCCACTGTAAGTGGTTGAGATCTGGGTCCGGCTCTAAGGGGTTTAATACCTACGCCACCAAAACGGTGGTTGGGAGTTTGGTTTGTTTGTCCTCGACACACCCTGATGTAATGGGGTTTTTTGCTTTGTGGGTGCTTTTTCTTTTTGTTTAAAGCACAGAGTCTCATACACCCTCGCGGTGTCAAGTAGACTTTAACATGTAATGTAATGTAATGTAATGTAATGTAATCGCGGTCCCAAGTCTTCCCGCAGTGGAGCCTACCACCGCTCTGTTGGCGTGGCGCTCCGCTTTGACTGCTTTTGCAGTGGAGAATCTTGTGAATCCGCTTGCGTCCTTCTGTACATTCCCAACCAGTACCGTCTTGCTTCTTACGATGAGTGAGTGCCACCATGTTGCAAAGGCGGTTCTCACAGCAGCTGCATCGTTGAGATGTTCTGAACTCATCGACGTCCTCCATGATGACGTTTCCTCGGCTACGAAGCTCGAAACGAATAGCTTGGAGAGGGCCACAAGTCCGCCTAGAGATTGACCTTTCCAATCACCAAAACCGACGAGTACCTTCGCGCTCTTCTCCCTCGGAGCTACGAAGTCAGCTATCTCAACAATGAGTTTCTGTTTTTTGCAGTACCTGCGAAAGCGGAGGTTTCGGTACCCCCTCGAAGCACGATGGGCAAGAAGAATTGGGGCGGCACCCATGTAAAACCTGGCATACGCACCAATCTGTTCAGATCTCGAAGAGTCTCTATCCGGAATGATATCACCGACGATGTCAGCCGTCTCGAGGTTCCAAACGTCAGTTTGACGCTGAGACTTGAAGATCAGACCCTTGCGATAATATTGCGCCGAGCTGTACGACCTGGTACCTCCGTCGAGTCCTGTTACAGTCACGATATCAGTAACACCCGGGTCTACCGCAGCCACTACCACATTGTCACGGAAGGATACAATGCCACCCTCGTCTGTTGTCACATACTCATGCGCCCGCGTAGAGAACGAGTCTGCAGGCATCGAACATGTCAGACACGTAGGCTTATTCATCAAGATGCTGACTGCAAAGCCGTCTGTCACAATGCGGTAACCGAACTTCCGAGAAACTGTCTCCACTTTCTTGAGGTTTGCGAAGCAACGTCTGCCTTGCATGAATCGAAGTGGCACTCGTTGACCATATAGAAAAAGGCCATTTTCGAAATCGGAATGTGCGACAGAGTGAATCCAGATTTGTAAGGCAACAACGAGAATGTGCGAAGTTTTTCGTTTTTCGTTTTTCGTTTTTCTTTGATGGTCTCCGACAATATCTTGTGGTACAGAGGCAGGGTCATGTGAGCCCGAGACGCAAAAGTGTTTCCGGATGGTAAAGGGAGAACCCCCCTGAGACAGAATGCCACGTCGCGTGCAAAGAAGCGTTTCGCGTTATCTTCGTCCACCCTATGGTTCTTGGAGGAGAGCCAAGCTTCGCTCAACTTTTCAAACCTCGCTTGAAGTTTAGTCAACCTAACTCGCAAAGGGGATACCTCTGGTTCCTTCCTACCGACCCTCTTCTTCGCAAGAGCCACTGCACTCTTTGCCGAGCGAAGTCGAGCTGTTGGCAGCTTGGTTGGCAGCTTGGCTACATGGGGGCTCATCTTGAATATGACGTCGAGAATCTTTGTAGGGCACTTGATCACTGCAGCCACGATGTCCGACCGCAGGCGCTTTGCAATTTGTGGGTACTTCCACTTCAAGTACGTCGTTATTCGCCGCTCAAGGTTGGTCCAAAGGTGATTAGAGGCCATTGTGGCCATGAGAATAGACAGGTCTGCAATGATCTGGTTCTTCGCGTTCCCCCTGATGTCAACTTTGGATTGCCCCGGCTCTCTTAACAAGTCGAACAGAAGACGACTACTCTCGAAGTCTTCGCCAAGAGTCGACCCCTTACATTTGTTGGTACTGACTGCAAGAAGGCACCGGTAGAAGAAGTTGCAATTTACAGGAGGGACAGCGATACCATTCTCAAAAAGATGAGCAATGTGGAAATTTGCGAAAATATAACCCTCTCCAAGCAACTTGTTCATGTCCAGTACCAGTGTGTCTATCTTTTTACGGAGCCAATCATGGGGAATAAAGGTACTCAATTTCATCTTGACCACACAAATCGCTCGCCCAGGTGCACGCTCCTCATCCTCATCCCCTTCATAATCTACAAGTTCAGCAGCGTCATCATGTTGGTCAGCCTCATGTACCAACACGACCCCATGCTCCATTACAAATTGTACCCCGAAAACGTTTTGATGTAATCTGGATCTGCAGACAGGCTCTCTCGAACATGCCTAACCCAATCTCTCGTATTAATCATATATTTTGACAAGTCTTTATACCTCCACATTTCTATAACGCAACATATTTGCATGAAGTAATCGAAGTTACAGGTTGACGTCAATGGACAATATTATTGGATATCGTGGAACGTAAAAGCATGGACAATTCTTTCCTTTTTCGTTTTAAACGCTTACTTTTACCCACCTGATCAGCATTGACCCATCTATGTAGTGAGCTCTTGGACACGTTGTATATATTACAAACCTTCCTCAGACTCCTCAAAACATATTTGTAGTGAACCACGGACCTGTATCTGGTTTCAGGGGATATCATTCAAATTATACTGAGTGTCCCAAAATTATTTGAGAACAACTGTATACAATTTGGCGAGATGTCGGATTCATCTGATTAAGATCACCCAGATGTCTGAGTTTTTGGCACATTCATGCCAACCTGGATGGTGCCCCTCAAGCGTAAGCCACCCCTCCGGTGCTTTCCTTGTGTGTATTTACGTGCCTCTCACAATGCACAAAACACATTAAATACGCCTCAAGCAGAAGTAGCCTAGTGATCGTAGGCGCGGAACAAGCGACGTACGAAGGGGAGCCCTCACGACTCACGCAAGTGAACAGGAATAAGATGCACACACGCACATTTGCATCCATCGACCGCATGCATCAATGAATCAATGAATCAATGCAAGCAACACACACGTACGTACGTACGAACAAACGAACACACGCAAACGGAGGAACACTGTCGACGACGACGATCGAAAAACATCTGACTCCACATGGAAACGGCGGCTTGCGCATCCTCATTGTCGTCCATCTGACTCCACATGCAAACGGCGGCTTGCGCATCATCATTGTCTCGTCCATCTGTCTCCACATGCAAACGGCGGCTTGCGCATCCTCATTGTCGTCCATCTGACTCCACATGCAAACAGCGGCTTGCGCATCCTCATTGTCTCGTCAATCTGTATCCACAAGATAAAAGCGACGGAAAAGTGCAGTAGTGTGTGTTAGTTACTGTTGGCTGTAAACTTTTCTAGTACTAGTAATGCACAACACTGACATGACTACGTTATGCTGTGCAGAAATGACAGCCAAGGGGTGCTTCTCGTACAAGAATGCCACCGTCAACGGCTTCAACATCACCAATCAGCTCCAGGTCCGAGTGGAGGCGATCGACAACAACGTTGCGAAGATCTATACCACAGATGAGAACGGCAACCCGCTGCCGATGCCTGTCAACGTCTCATTGTGCACCGGAGAGGATGTGAACGTCCCAGTCTACAACAATGAGTTCCTCATCGTGTGGATTGAAAGCTACGTGCTGGCTGTCGGTGGCGTCGACATCCTGTGGCTCCACAACCAGAAGCAGCAGGCCTTCTCTGCTAGCAACGGCATCACGGCTTTCTCACTGTAAACGTAGTGTGATTTGAGCGAGTGAGCGACACTTGAAAGGTGCCAGACTTGTGGTCCGCCATCAGATTTGTGTAACAGCCGTGCATCTTGTCTTGCCCGCATGCCACCTTGTCTTGCAGTTCCTCAGTACACGTACGTGGTGTATCCAGTGCCATGCAGCCGTAAAATAACCTCGCATCAGGCGGCACCTGTGTCGACTCACATCACATCACAGAGCGACCGACCGACCACTCTCATCACGGCGGCACCTGTGTCGGCACAGGTGCCGCTTTGGCCCTCCACATAAAAAAATAACGAAAGTAACAAAATTCAGGGAAACCTATCATTCTACATCACGGTTGTTCTCATCCTCAAGCAACCAACCTCAAAACTGCTTGTCAATGGATGAGAACCACCGTACCACATTAAACAAGTGGCGGAGCCCCTTTCACCTCTTCCCCACAGCGGAGCGACCGGGGGCGACCGGAGGGGAGCCCCCACAAAGGAGTCCGCGAGGAACCGAGCGGGTGGGCGACCGGAGGGGAGCCCACAGTGTAACATCAACCAGCAGACACACTACTGATTTACGGAACTGAAATCACACAAACACACACACACACACACGCGACGCCGCGGATGATAGATGCAGGCTGGGACGGAGCAAGTTGGTTGGTTGGTTGGTTGTCTGTGCAAGAGGGGAGGAGGGAGCAAGACGCCGACGTCAGGAGAACAAGAGACACGCACGCACGCACGCACGCATGGAACACACACGCAAACGGAGGGGGGAATTCACATGGGGACCATGGGGTACGGTACAGTACAGTACATACAGGCAGGACCATTTTTTCTCGTCTCTAAGAAATGTATCAAAAAAAAGAGGTTTTAGTATCTAACTGAGTATCTAAATAACTGAGTATATAACTAAAGCTGCTGGCTGAGGGACAGGGAGCGAAGCTCAATTGAGAGCTCGATAGCAGCGAGCTTCTTGGCGAGGTACGCCTCACGCTTGGAGGGAGTCTGGTTCATGCACGCTAGGTGCGCGCACTTGCCAGTGGTGAATGTCCCACCATTGGGGTTGCTTAATAGCACCTGTCTTCTACCGCACGGGTTGCCGTGAATGGTGACGGCACTGCATCCCAGGGTGGGGGAGTACCCCACGATGGTCAACTCACCGTGTTTGGAGCCAACAGGAAGCTCGTTCTTTAGAACGGACCCGCGACCAACACGACCGGAGGCCAAGGAGGAGGACAGGGAGCACGTTGAGAACGAGCCAGCAGGAGTAGCAGCAGGAGCAGCAGCAGGAGCAGGAGCAGGAGCAGGAGCAGGAGCAGGATCAGCAGCAGGAACAGCAGAAGCAGAGCGTGAAGCAGAGCGTGAAGCATTGGCGCGGGGGCGCTTGTTACCGCTACTGCCGGACCCCGTGCCAACGTCCTCGGTGGTTTTGTCGTCCTCGGGGAGGGAGACGGAGGCACTGGAGAGGGCAAGCACGGAGGAAGTCGCAGAATTATCAGCGACGGCATCCGCAGCAGCGACGGCAATAGGGAGAAGCATGGCCTGTAGAGGCTCCTTCTCCCCTTTGGGGGAATCTTCGAGAAACTTTTTGTGCGCCATCTTCATTGCGCCGACAGAGTCGGCGAGGCAATCAGGAACGCTGGTCAGGGATATGACTGCGTTGCAGATGCTCTTCAACTGAGCGACGGTGGCGCTGTGGGATATCTTAGTTCGATCCTTCTTCTGAACGACGTCGAAGATATTGGTGGTATCGACGAACGTAGTGATTTGGGCAGCAGACATGTAAGACATGACGACGGGAAAGAGTTATTTGGTGGTTTATCAAAGGTTGTTGTTGTTGGTTTTAAAAGGAGGAAAATGTGCGTGCTGTAAGGTTCATAAACTCGATTCGTTTACACTCGTTTTTGGAAGGTTGCAACTGAGGAAGTACACCACTACTACTACTACTACAGTCGGCGGAACAGTAAAATGAAACATATATCAGATGGAAATAAATGTACGACATCGCCGTTAGAAAATTGGCGTTAAGAATGGTCGCTGATTCGGGTGTGTTAAAAACTTCTGTGTTTACGAACATCAGTCGTTCTACTCTGTGGAGGTGGAAACGCTTTGGTGTAAATCGAAAACGACGTGAATTTGTAAGCAAACTTTTTGAGACGAACAAAGATTTGTTGAAATTGTTTTTATTGTCAACTCAATGCACAACCGCAAGAGGTGTTGTTGCATTTTTCAAAAGTACTCACAATTTACGATTATCAACTAAAACAGTGTATCGTTTCATAAAACTCATTGGTTTTACAAGAAAAAGGAGCAAACTCCGTGGACAGTGTAAAGGGGACTTAGTTCCACTTGTCACTGAATTTTGTAGTAGATACAAGGATACAATCAATGCTGGGAAAATTTTAGTATCAGTTGACGAATGTGGGTTTAGTGAGCGTCTCAAGCCACATTATGGGTATTCCCCTGTAGGAAAACCTGTTATCGTTAAAACTACTGGTGGGTGGGTACACCATAGTTTGTTGATGGCAGTTTTTTCAGATGGTAGGAAGGAGTTCGTTGTGAAGAAAGGATCTGTGAAGAAGACGAACTTCGCTGCATTTATTGACTCATTGAGTTTGTGCAATAATTCAGTAGTAATAATGGACAACACCAGTATCCATAAGAACTTGGTCCTCAGAAGCCCCGTAAATATTTGTTACACTCCTCCTTACAGTCCAGAATTCAATGCTATTGAGCTGTGCTTCGCTAAGGTGAAGAAGGACTTTCGTCGATTGAACTATATACCAAACAATACAAAGACGCACGTGTCTGATATGATTTCCTTAGCATTCAGCAACCTCACTGATAAATCATTATGGGTTGTTTTGACCACGTATGGAACACGTATGTGATGTTTGTATAAAGAGTTCTGTGATGTACAAATTATGTAAGATGGCAACGAAACCTCCGACAGTCGCGAAATTGAAGGAGCTACTAAAATTGGCCGAAGTAGCATACTCCTCAAAGGACAAGAAGGACGATATTGTCCGTTTATGCGAAGACAATGGTCTCATCGCCAGACCCCCTCCAGAGTCCAAGACGGTGGAAAAGATGTGCGTCGTGAAATGCGCCCTGAAGAAGGCAATGAGTCTTGACGATGAAGAATTCGGTAAGTTCAGGGGGCATGTGGATCAGCTCGTCAATGTGGCGAGGCGCATGTTACAGCGTTCCAGTCTGGTGCTGACTTTCCATGTCACGAGGCTCATGGAGGGCGACCTGCCGATTCCTAATATGTACGATATGAAGGATACCTACTGGAAGGATTGGCTAAGGATCGGAGTTGACGGCGTCTTTCCAGATGAAGAGAGTAGAATATCATACGAAGCCGTGAAAGACGTAATCGGAAAGGTGCTTGGTAGCGATGACCCTGACTACATCAACTCCTACCCTATCTATTTCGACCAGGTTTTGAAACTATGCCGGTCACACATTGAGCACTGTCGTGTCGAACAACGCATGGGTTCCTTTGGTACCTCGTCTGACCCGCCTCACTAAGGCTACTTTGAAGGCACTGGGAGCTCCGAAGACCATCCGTGTGTACGACGTGATGAGGGTCATCCAACAAGAAATACAGGAGATGGAATCTTGGCCAGAGCCTGTTCAGGAGTACGTCCGTGAAGTTCGAGTCAGGCTGAAAGTTCCAGATGGAAGTCGACTTTATGATGACTATGGCAAAGACATGGACTTCCCGACCATGGTCCGGTTCAATTATTGGATGCAGACACGGTTGGAGGCTATTGGTGCACGTCGTATCCGGTTGATGCCCATCTTTAATGTCCAACGGGCGCATGTCCGCCTTGACATGAAGACCCTCGTGAACCTGTTCAGGCACGTGTTCCCCAAAGACCCAAACATCGTCGAGCTTTCAAAGTGGGAAAATGTAAAGGATCCCGACCGCTTCATGTTGCCTCTGAAGCCTGCAGTTAAGAAGAAAAAATCATGTGGTCCTGGTGAATGGGAGGCATAAAAGTTGGCCCAACAGAAGTACGATGCTGACGTTAAGGATATCAAGGCTACTGACGAGTACAGACATGCAAAGGGTAGGTATGACACGCTCGTGAACGCCCGAAAAACAGTCGCAGGTTCCTTCTTCAAGAAACCACCTGTCAAGACGGGGTGGGTGTTCGATTGTAGCATCTGTACTGACGGAGTCTCATTGAGCATGCAGTACAGCAAGACAGTACAAGTTCGTGTATCCGATCTGAAGAAGACAAGTAAGAGGTCTCGTGACGAGGAAGGTATGAGCGTCTCAGAACAGTATGACCATAAACTCAAAACGACATTGCCCGATATGGGTATCGTCGTTCTGGGTGTGGATCCTGGTAGGAGCAACATCGCTACAGTCACGTATCTGGCAGACGACAAAAGCAAGACATGGAAGCTTACACGCGGAGCTTTTTACCACAAGTCTGGTATCAAGAAACAGAAAAAACAGCAAGAAAAACGTTTCTCAGACATGATTCCTAGATGGGAGTCTCTGCGTGAAAATGGAGCAGCGTTGAGTACATCCAGGAAGGATGATATCTCGGCTTACTTGAAAAATTACGCTACGTTTTCCGACGAGTGGTGGAGGATGGCACTCCGTCGCAGAGAATCCCGAGACAACTTTCAGAGGTACATTGGCAAGCGCAAGGCTATGGACTCATTTTGGGCAGGGATCAAGCGCAACATGAAGTTGGATCATCCTAACCTGAGGGTTCGCGTAGCATATGGTTCTGCAATCACGAAGCTGAAGGCTACCGGACCAGGAGAGGTAGCTGTGCCTACGGGATCTATGTTCGCTTCCTGCAAGCGCCTCTTCAAAGAGGAGGTTCATGTGACAGATGAGTTCAAGACGACTCTCGTGTCTTGGGAAACCGGTGCCAAGAAGGAATGTGTTTACAAGATTCCAAGTGTCCAAATAACCACGGAAGGTCAGATTTGTCTAGGTTACGAGTTGTTGGGTCACACCCCATTGAAGGAGACTCCAAAGGTCTCTTATCGCGACCAGTTGGCGGTGAGGGTGTACTGCACACGTAAAAAAATCCAAGAAAAACACAGGAGGGGTGGCTTAGCCCCCTCTCTTGTCGACAACAAATCGATCAAGCGGTACCCTGAGGTACGAGGACTGCGATTCTCTCCAGAAACCAGCACTTACTCGGACCGGGACCGCTCCTCTGCTCTCACAATCGCAAGGCTGCACTGCATGGAACTGTTGGGTCAAGGGAGACCGCTTCCATTTTGCAGGGATGCGTGTTGTTGATGGGCTACAAAAAAACATGATGGTGTTCTACTGCAATGTGGGTTGCTACACCATAAGGTTACACCATAAGGTGTACCGTACACTCCAGAAAGCGGTTTCATTTTAGTATTCCGTCGAGTGTACTACTCACTCAGATTAAAGGGGTCATGAAGCTCTGACTTGTTTACACACGTGTTTGGGAACATGTGTCGTCGCAAGCAGACTTCTGCTTGACAACACTATGGGAATTTTGAAGGGGGAGCGCGGGCAGATTGGATTCATTTTGATGACTCGCGTACACCATTCACTGTAACGCTTGGGATTCTCACTGTAACACTTGGGCTTCTCCACATCAGGCAGAGGCCTCAATCAAGCACCCTTTGTTCATGCTTCAAGTAGTTAGTTGGCTGCAGTCTGAGAGAGTTGGACAATTATTTTGACATGGCAGACCACAAGACGACGACTGACTGACTGACTGACTGACTGACCAAGACGTCTTCAGACGATCACCGCAGGGGAATACCCATAATGTGGCTTGAGACGCTCACTAAACCCACATTCGTCAACTGATACTAAAATTTTCCCAGCATTGATTGTATCCTTGTATCTACTACAAAATTCAGTGACAAGTGGAACTAAGTCCCCTTTACACTGTCCACGGAGTTTGCTCCTTTTTCTTGTAAAACCAATGAGTTTTATGAAACGATACACTGTTTTAGTTGATAATCGTAAATTGTGAGTACTTTTGAAAAATGCAACAACACCTCTTGCGGTTGTGCATTGAGTTGACAATAAAAACAATTTCAACAAATCTCTGTTCGTCTCAAAAAGTTTGCTTACAAATTCACGTCGTTTTCGATTTACACCAAAGCGTTTCCACCTCCACAGAGTAGAACGACTGATGTTCGTAAACACAGAAGTTTTTAACACACCCAAGTCAGCGACCATTCTTAACGCCAATTTTCTAACGGCGATGTCGTACATTTATTTCCATCTGATATATGTTTCATTTTACTGTTCCGCGGACTGTAGGATATACGGGTAGCTTAAATTCAACGGTTTTACAAAATCGGCCTCATACCAAAACGAGCTTGAACTGCGCATGAAAAGAGAGTGCGAGCAACAATTGCCGATACGTACGTCGGATGTTCAGGCTGAGGAGGCACAGCAGCAGCTGCCTCGGTGACCTCAGCCCGGCGGTAGAGTTCTTCGATCGCATCATCAGCTTGAGGGGTGCCGAGCATCGCCCTAAGCTCCGATACGGTCTTTGTGTCCATCCTGTATACAACTATTCAAGCTATATATATTACCGTGGCAAAACGAGAAGAGATTTCTTCAACTTTATAAACAATCAATCAATATGATTGACAAGTCTCTACTAATACCTATCTGCAACGCTACCTTGGCTTTTATTTACATAGCTCAACTGAAGATTGAGCTTGAGACTGAGCGCGCTTGAAATAAGGCAGATGCTGCTCGACTGAAGATTGAGCTTGAGACTGAGCGCGCTCGAAATAAGGCAGATGCTTCTCGAGTGAATAGTCTGGAGATTGAGCTTGAGACTGAGCGCGATCGAAATAAGGCAGATGTTGCTAGACTCAAGATTGAGACTGAGCGCGCAGAAGCACTTGAGAAGCAACTGAGGTACGAACTGTCAAGCATGACTGTCGAGCAGTGGAATTCCCTTAACGATCATGACAGGCGTCTCAATGAGGATCTTTGCAAACAATACGGAATCCCCTTCCCCAACATGGTGATCCCTAAAGAGTATCGACATGACAGCGTTTCCTACAGTCGACGGAATACTAAAATGAAACCGCCTCGTGTACGGCACACCTTACGGTGTAACCTAATGATGTAGCAACCCACGGGGCAGTGGAACACCAATACGATTTTGAATCAACAAATTGCAGGATGTTAACGAGAATTTTAGATCACGGCTCTCCATCCTGCAGACTCCGTATCGTTCTTTCGTCGGTACTTTCGAGAGTGTCCATTGAAGGACCAGCCGCACTTAAGCGATCGCCTCTTCCCCAGTACCGTGGCCCAAAAGAACACGGGGTCTTTGTTGATGTGCAATGCGTCATGTAAGGAGGTTTCTTTGCTGGACGGGTCATTTTATAGGACCATCCACTCATACAATATATGATTGTCACCGCCTTATACCGTTTTTTGGATGTTTCATTTTACTGTTCCGCCGACTGTAGTTCTCAAATAAAGTGGGACACACCTTATAATCATCCAGACTGCAGATCGTTGCTTTTGGGCAACGTTGGGGGGTGCAGCAGGTTGAAGAGGTTCTCGAAGATATTCCGAGTAGCCTCTTTGGTACAAGCCAAGCTCACCTCTCTCTGCATGACGAATGCCGGTTGAAACAAAGAACCTCGCATCTCGTTGTTTGCCCCCACCAGATGCAAGACGGATCCGTTGAACACATGCATGTGACAGCGAATGGCGTCCTCAATCCCAGAGTAACAACATTCCCTGGTATCCATGATGCTGCCGATCGCTTTCACAAATGCATTCAGTGTTTGCGAGTTCAAGACAGCGTCATCGGTTGCAAAGATGAACATGCACCGTCGAAGTTTGTTGTTGTTCTTGATCCCTCTCAGTGGGTTGAGGCCCTCGGAAGGCCGCGCACCGCAAAACAACATGAAAGGCAACACTGTTCCTCTGTGATGCATTGTCGCATGTGACACCTCCTCCAGTGACACCTTCGCCCCGTTGGTCATGACGAGTTGGCCGGAGGATCCATGACCACACAAGACGATCACGAGCACCGAGTCATCATGTGAGTGTACCACGTGATCATCCAACAGATCCATCAGCTCTGCCTTCTTCAAGTGCCCCGGAAGCACAGCGACATGAAAGTCGAGTGGGTGCAAAAAGCGAACCCACGTGCTGTGGTGACCTGGTATGTCCAAACCATCCACATTCTTGCCCAACATGGTTCCTGCTTCACGCATGTGCACACATAAAGTCCTCTGAATGTGATCCGTAGGAACATAAGTATAATCCACATACAACAGAAGTGCCTTGCTGCTGGATGATGAAGAGGGCGAGTCGGTTGGCAGCTCATGTTCATGGTGGCAAAATTGATGATCTGGCTCTTCTTCATCATCATCATACTGCGGGAGACGCCAACGCATTTCGTCAAATATTTTGACCCTGAGTACAGTAAACACACGATTTCCCCCTTATCTACATTCACCTGAGTACACAAGAAACGCGGGGTATCCCAAAGACGCAAGTATCGAAGACTGCCAGGACGCTTCTTTGCGCCTGGGTGCGCTGCGAGTCGGTGTCGACCCGGGTATGACAGATATCGTCACTGTAGCATCTTCTGCCGGTCGTGTCGAGTCTTTCAGCTCCGCGCGCTTTAGCGAAGCAGCTGGGTACAATACCAGCAATCGTCGCACCAACAAATGGAATGACGATACGCAAGACCTCGTGAAGTCCATTCCATCGCGGACTACGAGCAGTATGCCCGACATGCAGGACCATGTCAGAGGTTACCTCAGCGCGCTCCCGAACCTCCTTCATCATTGTCACACACGAATCATGTCACACACAAACAACCTCTAAAACATATGTCTGCATATGCGGACTCTTCAAATTGCCTTTTATATACGAAGTGCATTCGAAAAATGTTAATATATACCATGATATCTTCCACCATACAGTCCACATTTTCAGCCGGTTGAGCTGCAGATCGGGATATAAAAAGGATGGTTCCATGGTTAAAACATAATTTCTAACGAGAATCTAGGTCTACGACAGGTGTCCCGTTGAAAACGATGCCATGAGTGGTTCCTGTTAAGATCATTTGCTCTATTGTGTCATTGTAACGCCGACCTTTTTCACCCTTGAAGCGTTTAACATTGGGGTAGAGCCCCACCCCTGCGTGCTCTAGGAGCTCGGCAGCCAAGATCAAAGGGTTCAGGCAGTAATGTCTGCTATGGTCAAGAGTGGGCCATAGGTTCGAGTACATCTGCAATGCTACATCCATGTCAGCATCTGGAATGGCGTGGCTGTTAGGATAGGTGTCACGCCATGTCTGCAAACTTGAGCGAGTGAGGCACATATTGTTTCTCTGCCAGAGAGCGATATGTTTATAATACAAGTAATGTGGCCTGAATTTATTTTTTCTCATTGCACCGCATGGGGTGTCTTGAGGGGGGCTTCTCGTCCACGTCACCCCTCGTTTTTTTTGGGGGGGGGGCGGACATGCGGACCCGGATTCCCTACACTCTATGAGGCATTCGACTCTATGGAAGCTTCGAGAGCAGACCTACGACTTGGCTTGCGAGTTTCACAAAGTTCACTCGCGATTCTGAGACCAGAGATCGCGGAAACGCATTCAATAGGTGGGTTTGCATGGGAGACGCTTTTGGAATCGTTCAATTCTGACACCAGCCAAGAAAGTTAGGGGATCTCAAAGTTTTGTTTGGTGTGACTTTCTTTCCATTTGCTGCGCAGATTCGCATTCATTCGCACGCATCCCCCTCTCGCGACAAAATCGAGGACCAGAGCGTCGAAGGAGGTGAGTCTCGCGATATTGGAAGGCGATCGACTTGAGGAGATGTTGAGGGGGTTGGGGACCTGCAAGCAAGCTATCAGGGTGCAATTTGTGGTCTTGGGCGCATGAGGGTTCCTATAGGCTGCAATTTGTTGTCTTGAGCTACATGAATCCACGAATTATGACCCCAATCACTCTGGTGTCCAACTAAAAGTCCTAATTACGTTTTTGATCTCAGAGATGTCAGTGAGAGGCGTTGGCCAGGCAGAGAATCCATGATTCTCAGGATATGCCAGCCACATTGTAACCCGATGTCTAAAGTCATCGATAGCCTCTGATATTGTTCCCCCTATTCCCCCCTAACATGCCAACAAGGAATCTTCCACAGTTCGAATACTGCAAATGAAACCTGATATCGGACTACTGTCGTCTGTATACTGAACGGTGACTGTGTACGTTGGTGGCATTTGTATGATTTTTATAATGGTTGGGCTCTATTTGTAAATAAAGCACGCCTTATACTCTAAAAAACTGCAGATCGTTGCTTTTGGGCAACGTTGGGGGGTGTACGTACCCATGTCATCGACCTCCTTATATTCAAGCATGTGATTTTGGCACGGCATGCAACGCATCATCACTCTCTTGGAGGGGCAGACAGAGGCAGGCAGCGTCGGTGATAGGCGACCTGAACTGTCAAGTCATCCACGTCCGTACACACGTCAAGCTGGATGAATACAATGAAGCTGGGTGGGCGGCCTCTACAGTCGGCGGAACAGTAAAATGAAACATCCCAATAAACGGTATAAGGCGTCGACAGACGTTATAGTGTATGAGTGGATGGTCCTACAAAATGGCCCGTCCAGCAAAGAAACCTCCTTTCATGACGCATTGCACATCAACAAAGACCCCGTGTTCTTTTGGGCCACGGTACCGGGGAAGAGGCGATCGCTTAAGTGCGGCTGGTCCTTCAATGGACACTCTCGAAAGTACCGACAAAAGAACGATACGGAGTCTGCAGGATGGAGAGCCGTGATCTTAAAAAGAACCACGATATTCTCGTTAACATCTTGCAATTTGTTGATTCAAAATCGTATTGGTGTTCCACTGCCCCGTGGATTTCTACACCATTAGGTTACACCGTAAGGTGTGCTGTACTCGAAGCGGTTTCATTTTAGTATTCCGTTGACTGTACAAGTGGTCTGTGACAAACGTAACAGCTTCCGACCCGCTCCTGCACTTTTCTTGTATGTCGAGAACGCTACCGGTCAGGTCCTTAGTGGGCAATTTGAGGACCACAAGGAAAGCGAAATCTACATCTGCATCAAGCCCTACATTGTAATTCCCATGGATGTGTCCGGAACTACGTGCGTCTGATTGCAAAATATTGTCGCTTATGTATTAACAACAACAAACATGGGACACAAATTTGTCATCGTATCTGCCTCTTGTCCGTCACTTCAAGCATACAACCATATATTCCATCCACTACAGGATATCATGGGGTTTCGCATCATAGCACTGGATGAGCCCCTTACATATTGCGTTACTGAACTACTCTCGGTGTGGCAGGTGACTTCATTGCCAGCCATCAGAGATGACAATGGACTCTTCTGCGGCCGTCAAGCACTGATGTGGGCGCAGGAGAAGGGGTTCGACATCACAGAGGATGCTCTCGATGCATGTAGTGTCACAATCAGCGAATTGAAACAACTGACTCGCGAAAATAGACCAAGGGGGCAAAGAGTGAATCCTGTGCATACAATTTAAACATGCTCATTGGAGAGCATGTATGTTAAATATATGTTACTCCTTGCCATACGGTTGTTCTCAAATAATTTTGGGACACCGTGTTTCACTACAAATATTTTTCCGTGGTTCACTACAAATATTTTTTGAGGAGTCTGAGGAAGGTTTGTAATTCTCTACGGACATTCAAAAGAAAATGTAGAAATGTTCTGTGACAAGTACAGAGAAAGCTCTAACGTTGTTTGTATCGACGAAGCAGGATTTTACGCAGGCGAACAAAGACAATTTATCTTTTCAGAGGTGTTCATGTGAACACGTTTAAAATAGGGAGCCTCCGGAAGAATTCTCCAGTATCTATTTTTTGTTGAAATAATTGTTGTTCCCGAGATGGAGTGTGCGTTTTTGCTGAGTTTGTGAGCAATGCACTTGTCATTCAGCGCGGATACGTGTTCGGCCCCTGACAATTTTATAGAAGTGCCTACACCTGTTCTTCATTGGAGTCCCGTCACTCCACACATGATATTGTAAGAAGTTGAGACAAGACTGCAGCTGCTTGTTGTGTTGCACCTTGAATGCCGCAAAATTGTCTTGCTCTATATTTTTATACATTGTTAACGAAACTAGATCATGCAACACCTTTGAGTCGTACAGCAAGATCTTTGTTTGCGTATCAATCATGTTGATGATCGTGTCTAACACATCTTGTGGCAATGCACCCATGAGCTAAGATGTGTTTATAGTTAAAGCTAAGATGTGTTTTTAGTTAAAGCTAACGGGATAAACATGTATCTCAACGCTAATGTTCTGAGTCACATCATGCACCTGTGCGACATACATACTCAGATGGTGTGCCAGCATCGTGCAGTTTTAAATGCGGACGAGCATGAACAGGGCGATGCAATACGGAGGGTCATTGATGAGGAGGACACGGTCACCTTACGGTGTCTGTGCAAATGGGCATCCGAGAGCAATAGACTGTGCAGGTTACTAAGCATCCTAATGTGTTATTCCATTGACGCAAACAGATTGAACAGTTTTCGTTGCATCCTGTTACATCTTCCTCAATATCCATGGTTTTACGAGTTCGGGAGAAACACGGTGGGAGTATACACTCTCATGCACTCAGCTGCACGATTCCGACCACGCCACATGCACCTGCTCCTTCAAAAGTTTTCATACAATAGTTTTGAACTGGCAACTGCAAACCATGTTGCAGAGCATCACAAACAAGGATGGGTGAGCGACATCCTGGAACCTATTAGTTCTCAATTTCCGACCCCAATGCATGCACACAAAGACAAAATGGTGCGTCCATACCGAAGCACGCCGTTCGCCTTCAAAGGAATTACAGACTGAGGTTGGGCATTTGTGAGGCTGCCTTATAGTACCATGGGTTGGCATGGATTACATGAGGCTGCTTGGGTAGGGTGGTGAATTCCGGGGAACTAAAATTCAACGGCCAAGCAGGGTTCGGCACTTGAATTGGTCAAGTTTTCGTAAGTCCCAGACGACAAGGTGACCCACTTTCAAATGTCCCTAGCTGTATGATAGTGCTGTCATCCAACGCTGCCGCCACGGCATTGGTCACGCACTCTTCGATCAGTCGATCATCAGTGTCACAGTAAGCCTTCATCTGACGTAGTTGTTCCTCACGAACATTCGCTACCCTAACGGATCCTCCATGTCAAGTTGTAGCATCCATAGTGGAACCGTTGCACACAAACATAGCTTGCTGCTGCTGTCTGCAAATCCTTAGAATTTGAATGCCGCAGTAAGCGATGACATATGACCGATTAATCTCGATGATGTAGCTGTTCTCTACGCGCGCAGCCTTAATGGCAGTTACATCTGTTGTATCATGCACACTCAGCTCAGGTGTGAACACTGTGATACCATCTGCATTCTCTGTCCAAACGCGTCCCGTGTGGTTTGACAAGCTTTGAAGCTTGATGACTATGTCTGGCGCCATGTCACTCCGGAGCACGTGGACGGTGCAATTCATATAGCTTATCAACATGGGAACAATGCCTTTAGAAGTCATGACAACAGGTGTATTACACACACACATAAATAGTTGCTTTACATTAATAATGAGGCCTCCGACAAAAAAGAACGGACGCTTGATGAATGGATCGAGTGGGCCGGCGCGCTCCGCATGAACGCATCGAATTGCAGAAAATTAACAAAATGCAACGAGAAAGTATCGGATGCGGGTGAAGTCGTTGACAAAACTTCAAAGCCCCGTCATCCTCACGCAAACGGCGGAACACTGTGTCGTCCAGTCATCAATCATCCTCGTCCATCGGAGTACATCAATCATCCTCACACATGCACGGCGGCTTGCGCATACCCCTGTTCGTCCATCAGCGTCCACACGACACACTAAGAAAAGCACACGGGAACGAAAATCTGCGAGGGGGGGGGTCAAAGGATACAGGATGGTGTAAAGGATCGACTTATTCTGCTTGAAGGAGCAGCTTGTTCAGGATGGAAGGGAGAATAAATAAGGACTAAGGCGACTTCAAGGAACCCTCAAGGATCGTACAGAGTGCCCAGGTGCTTTCACAGCTTGGAAGGAGCGAGTCTGACGATTCCAGAGGTAAGCCAACCTCGAGTGTGTACTCACCTACGTAGATCGGGCGTTTTTTTCAGATTTATGGCACCAAAAATCAGGACAATCAGACGTCAGGTTGATTTATGGGAATTATTATAAGTTTTTGCTGTCTGGCTGGGGTGTGGTTGGGGCCTGGCTGGAGCCCCCAAAGTAATACCAATGAACACATTTTCAGAGCCAAAACAGGGTCCTGGGGGTCAGAGGCCCCTGCGCCAGGGCTGGAATAAGGGGAGCAGCCACTTAGGTCGGGCTCTAAGGTCCACCTTATGTCCGGGGGGGAAGAGGAATGCGGCGTCGACCAAAAGCGGCTTTGAGTAGCCTCTGGGTTGCCTCACGGTAATCTCTGGGTTGTCTCACGGTTGTCTCACAGTTGTCTCACGGTAGTCTCACGGTAGTCTCACGGTAGTCTCACGGTACTATCACGGTAGTTTCACGGTTGTGCCACGGTTGGGGCCGCAAATGTTACCTGAAATGTAACCAAAATGCGGCGTCGGCCAGGTGTAACTCACGGAGTCTCCAATTTCATCATGAACGCGCGCCACACTCTCCTCATAATCCACAATCCCTAGCTACATCAGGTGCCTCGCCAGGGCGTGCATCTGCAACTGCAAGTTTTTGGTCAACATACACATATTGCAGTTGCAGCCGCTCACGACGTGTACTGCGGCTCTCATGATACCCTCCTCGTCCTGTCTGATCTCGAAAGGTTTTTCCCGAAAAAGTACACTGAATGCCATGTTAGCCATTGTACATGCGTCAAATGAAGTGAGGCCTCTCTCGAATAGCATGTGCATGATGGTAATGTGCCCGTGGGCGAATGCCTTGTCATAGTGATCGTCGGCGTAGCCAGTTCTGTCTATCGCATTAGTGTCCATTAGGATCTGCACGACCTCAGCGTACCCAAACTTGCAGGCAATCATGAATGGGTCGTCGAAGTGTTTCCGACGGAGACGCATGGGTCCTCCAGTGATGAGGAAACTCCTCACGATGTCTGGGCGGTTGCGTCTGATGGCCAGGCCCATGCACTCAATGACGAGATTGTCATTGATGACATCCTTCCAGTATTCTTGCATGCATCTCAAAGCTTCAATGCTCCCGTCACTGTGTGCCGTCTCACTGAGCATGCAAGAACGTGCTACTTTGGGAGAGACATCAGAGTTATCTTGGACTAAAGCGAGTATGCACTACATGTTTCCCATTGATTGCATGGCACGAACTGCCGTCCGCATGGAGCAGAACCTATTCACCAACAGATGTCGCATGTACCCAGGGGTCTCCCACGCTGCCTTTTGCATGGAGCGGCTCAGCGCCCACGGAAAAGGCGTTGAGGATCCGCTACGGTCCACAGTCAATGATGCTATGTGTAGCCACACCTCGGTTGGGATCCCATGATATGGGACGGATCCCATGATGTTGATTGTTGTGCCTGAGGGAAAACAAGTGCGTGGAATTAAATGTTGTAGTCATCAAATGAAGAACCAATGAATAGTCGATGATATTGATCGTGTTTACCTTGGACGTGAAGAAGCAAGTGGGGATAAGTAGGGATTTATTGATGTGGTGAATGGGTTTTGTGAATGAAATAATGAAAGAATGGGAGAATGGAAGAATAAATAGATCGCGAAACCCGCTCCGCGGGTATCCTTGTATCCTGGGTTTTAGCCCTTATGGTTTACAAATGATGGGCATCGTTCCTGCCGCGCGGTCGATTTCGACCGGTTTCGACCGGAGCCGCCCGGTCGATTTCGACCGGAGCTGGTACGTCTGCCTATTTTTGCAACGCCTAAATGCCAGCTAATATATAGGTAAAATTTGCACGGCACACAGCGCATGCCCCATGGTACACACCGCATGCCCCATGCAACCCCATGGCACACACCGCATGCCCCATGCAACCCCATGGTAAACACAGCATGCCCCATGGTACACACAGCATGCCCCATGCAACCCATGGCACACACCGCATGCCCCATGCACCCCATGGCACACACCGCAATGCCCCATGCAACCCCATGGGCACACAACCGCATGCCCCATGCAACCCCATGGTAAAACCCACAGCATGCCCCATGGTACACACAGCATGCCCCATGCACCCATACCTCATGCAACCCATGGCACACACCGCATGCCCCATGCAACCCCATGGCACACACCGCATGCCCCATGCAACCCCATGGCACACACCGCAATGCCCCTCGCACCCCATGGTAAACACAGCATGCCCCATGGTACACACAGCATGCCCCATGGCACACACCGCATGCCCCATGGTACACACAGCATGCCCTATGGCACACACTGCATGCCGCATACAACCCCATGCCTTATGCAACCCCATGGCACACACCGCATGCCCCATGGCACACACCGCATGCCCCATGCAACCCCATGGTAAACACAGCATGCCCCATGGTACACACAGCATGCCCCATGGTACACACAGCATGCCCCATGGTACACACTGCATGCCCGATGGGCACACACCGCATGCCCCATGGTACACACAGCATGCCCATGGTACACCACAGCATCCCCATGCAACCCCATGCCTCATGCACCCCATGGCACACACCGCATGCCCCATGCAACCCCATGGCACACACCGCATGCCCCATGCTACACACAGCATGCCCATGGCCCACACACAGATGCCCATGGTACACACAGCATGCCTATGGCACACACCGCATGCCGCATACAACCCCATGCCTCATGCCAACACCCAATGGCACACACCGACATGCCCCATGGGCACCCTACACCGCATGCACCATGCAACCCCATGGTAACACAGCATGCCCCATGGTACAACACAGCATGCCCATGGTACACACAGCACTGCCCCATGGTAGACACAACAGCATGCCCATGGCCCACACCGCATTGCCCCATCGGTACACACAAGCATGCCCCATGGTACAGACCGCGCATGCCCAGCAAACCCCATGGCACACACCGCATGCCCCATTGGCATACCCATTGGCACACACCGCATGCCCCATGCAACCCCATGGTAAACACAGCATGCCCATGGTACACACAGCATGCCCCATGCAACCCACCTGCCTCATGCCAACCCCATGGCACACACCGCCATTGGCCCCATGGTACACACCGCACACACAGCATGCCCCATGCAACCCCATGGCACACACCGCATGCCCCATGCAACCCCATGGCACACGCCGCTTGCCCCATGCAACCCCATGCCTCATGCAACCCCATGGCACACACCGCATGCCCCATGGCACACACCGCATGCCCCATGGTACACACAGCATGCCCTATGGCACACACCGCATGCCCCATGCAACCCCATGCCTCATGCAACCCCATGGCAAACACCGCATGCCCCATGCAACCCCGTGGTACACACAACATGCCCCATGCAACCTAAAGACCTCAAATGCCGGGCTTCGCCCCTACACGAAACGTGCGTGATCCTGTGTTGTAAATCTATCTATCACTCTTCTTCACGTGCGTGTGCGTGCGTTTGCATTATCGCATGCTTTCGGTCGAGTCTGACCTTTGCATCAATCATGATGTAGCAACAATGTTAACGCTTTAACGCGCACAATGTGAGACAGCAGGAGCGAAGACACTTCTGAACGGGTTTGATCGGTTAAATGATTGATGGTCAACTTGTCAAAATCCCAAGGTGTCCATTTTCATCAGATCAAATCACAAACGTAGCTGCCGTCGCGAAGGGGTGCCGATTGGACGGAACACACACTTTTGTCGGCTTCTTTTCCAATAGTCTTCGCTTGCCTTTGCTTTGCATTCCTTGCATGAATCCCTCTTCGTCATCAGATTTGCGCATTGAGGGCAACACCATTTAGCACCCGAGGCACCCTCATCTTCGTCATCATGCATCAAGTCCACTTCCACTGCTCTCTGCCCACGTTTGGCACGTTGCACAGTCAGAGGCACAACACTACTAGGGCCAGCTATGGAGGCACGTTGCACAGTCAGAGGCACAACAGTACTAGGGCCAGCTATGGAGGCACGTCGCACAGTCAGAGGCACATCAGTACTAGGGCCAGCTATGGAGGCACGTCGCACAGTCAGAGGCACAACAGTACTAGGGCCAGCTATGGAGGCACGTCGCACAGTCAGAGGCACATCAGTACTAGGGCCAGCTATGGAGGCACGTCGCACAGTCAGAGGGCGCTCGATCTCAACCACCTCGACCTCATTCTCAACCACCTCGACCTCATTCTCAACCACCTCGACCTCATCCTCAACCACCTCGACCTCATTCTCAACCACCTCGACCTCATTCTCAACCACCTCGACCTCATCCTCAACTACCTCGACCTCATCCTCTTCATCTGTAGTCACAGGTTAAAATGAAAACCCGTGTCAGATGGAAATGTAAAACGACATCGCAGTTGTACATTATATTGAAAGCAAACAATTGCATGTACCTTGGTCCTCTGACGACGACGATATATAGCCTGTCAAGTTGACATAGGTTGACTTGGGCATGTTTCCTGTGTTACGAAAAAATGGAGCATAAAATCAGTCAGGCAGGCAGGCAGTGCAGCAACAGCATTTGACTATCCTGTAATATAGATCCTACAAGCTCAACTCGATCAAGCATCCTGTAAGTTATCGAACAATTGCGACAGTGCAGGCAGGCATTGCAGCAGCAGCAATTGACTATCCTGTAAGCTAGGTCCGACCAGCTCAACTCGATCTAGCATCCTATAAGCTATCGAACAATCGCGATAGTGCAGGCAGGCAGTGCAGCAGCAGCATTTGACTATCCTGTAAGCTATATCCGACCAGCTCAACTCGATCTAGCATCCTGTCAGCTATCGAACAATTGCGACAGTGCAGGCAGGCAGCGCAGAAGCAACAGCAGCATTTGACTATCCTGTAAGCTAGGTCCGACCAGCTAAACACGATATAGCATCCTATAAGCTATCGAACAATCGCGACAGTGCAGGCAGGCATTGCAACAGCAGCATTTGACTATCCTGTAAGCTATATCCGACCAGCTCAACTCGATCTAGCATCCTGTCAGTTATCGAACAGTCGCGACAGTGCAGGCAGGCATTGCAGCAGCAGCATTTGACTATCCTGTAAGATAGGTCCGACCAGCTCAACTCGATCTAGCATCCTGTCAGTTATCGAACAGTCGCGACAGTGCAGGCAGGCATTGCAGCAGCAGCATCTAACAACTATCCTGTAAGCTAGATCCGACCAACTTCACCTGGTTGATTGAACAAAACGCGATTGAGCGAGCGAGCAAGCACTTCCTGAGCAATGCGAGCAAGCACTTCCTGAGCGATGCGAGCAAGCACTTCCTGAGCGAGCGAGCAAAAGCACTTCCTGAGCAATGCAATTCGGCAATGCAATTCAAATTAGCGAACAGGCGATGCAACTCGTCGCGAAATCCTGGAAGCTATTTCAAAGACACCTCACCTTGGGCTTCCGAATTTCCAGGAATTGAGTGGTAACCAGCGAAAGATGTGGTGCTTCCTCGCTGGACCGAGCATACGAACCTACCAAACCCTTATCATGTTTCAGCTGAAGCTCTCGACGTTTGACATGTCTATCCTGTGTCACGTCACCTTTCACCGATGCGAGCGTTTGCGGTCAGCCAGCTAGCGACACGAACCTCCGGCCAGCGTGTGGTTTCGCATATCCGGGCAGCTCGCGACACGAACCTCCGGGCAGCTCGCGACACGAACCTCCGGGCAGCTCGCGACACAAACCTCCGTGCATGCCCCATGCAAACCCATGGCACACACCGCATGCCCCATGCAACCCCATGGCACACACCGCATGCCCCTTGCAACCTAAAGACCTCAAATGCCGGGCTTCGCCCCTACACGAAACGTGCGTGATCCTGTGTTGTAAATCTATCTATCACTCTTCTTCACGTGCGTGTGCGTGCGTTTGCATTATCGCATGCATTCGGTCGAGTGTAGAATGATCAATGAATCAATGAATCCAGTCTCATGCATGTGAACTGTGGGCTTTAGCTTCCGAGTATTATCTCGTGAGGACTGTTACAGGGAATGTCGGAAGGTGCTACGTTTACAATCGTGATGGCATGCCAGGCGGCAAGCGAGGTATAAGAAGGGAAAGGGCGACAGTACCTCAGGGTACTGCCGCCGGTAGGTGCCGGCCCTAACGGGTGGAGGCACTACTATGGAAGCTTCCAGGCGGAAGGCCTGGAGCCCCAAGACACTCTAGCTGAGCCGGGAGAACCGGTCAATAACATCCCCCCCAATTCCTGGTATTCTTGATATACAAGAATCCCTGGAATTAGGAGGTTCTAGGGAAGGGAGGCTAGAGTAAAAATAAACATTGGTGCACATGGAAGCACAAGGGGAAAGGCCATACTGAGTCAAAGAGTGATGCTTGGCTTGTAAGGCATGTGCGAGTACACTCAGAGGAGACCAGGGGCCAGTGGCAGTACAGGTCATCTATTATCAAAATAGGACTGGATTCCAGCTTGTGGAGCTGCCAGGAAGGTACAGCCAATGTTCAGGCATAGGAGAATCTGGGTGGCAATCAGGTGCTTGGCCATATGAGATAAAACATCTTTTAAGGTAGACATCCCCCGCAGGGTCATAACTGTCAGTCTGTGGGAAGGACATTATGAGGTACTTCCATTATCATCTATAAAGTGTTGCTTGGTCTGGTGGTTAGGCAGTAACTATTCCAGTGGCCGGGGCACCTATGTGGTGAAGTCAGTATCAATCTAGGAGCACAAGGCTGGAGATTCCCCCCTATGATGAGGTTCTTATCATGCAAATAGATCTGTGCCAGTGCTACATATGCTGGGTCTGCTGCTTGGGGGGCTGGGAAATATGGCACTTGGTAGAATCCATCTTGCTGGAGCCTTTTGGTGATGCACTGGTGGAAGTCATCCCACAGGTCAGGAGTAGGACGGGGGTGGAACTCAGGTGGGAACATGTTGAGGATGAAATAGGCTTGGTGGTTCCATGGGAGGATGATCTCATCAATATAGATGAGGAATGGACTGGGTTCGTTATCAACTCTGATCTGATGGGATTGTAGGAGTATTCCAGCTGTCTGTGGGTTGCAATGGAGTATGCATTGACAAGGGCAGCTTGGAGACATATGGTCCATTTGAGTTGGTCCTTTATGTGTGGGGAGCAGGTGTCATACTGGTGGACTAGAGTGGCCAAACTTTTGTGTGCAGATGGAGGGGGGCAATGATGGTTGCTGGGTGTTTGGGCATGTCTGTTGTTGACCAGATAGAATTTGGGAGGGATCTGATGGATGGGTAGAGTGCAAAAATGCTGAGATGAGCTGATACATGGGGGCTCTGAACATGTTTACCAGGAGTGGGGGTGGGACGGTGGATTGTTGGCATATGTTTTCCAGGATGGTGATAAGTTCACCTAGTGGGTAGTGTCCTGGGTGAGTTCCTACTAGGGACTGGAAGCTGAGCTACTGCATTACTGTTGTTTAGTGTATGTTCATCGAGGTTTTCAAAGTCATTGGTGTGGAGTGGGGGAAGGGTGGAAATCTGTGATGCCAACTGGTGTGTAGACGGTTTGGTGACCTGTTTTGTTGCTGGGGAAGTTTTGCAGGCGTTTTACTTGGTTGTTGGGGGAGGGTATAGGGATCATGTTGGTCTGCATTGCCAATGAATAAACAAACACGTGGTACATGTTGTTAGGGTGGCATGCTCTTCTTAGTCAGATGGACAGAAATTTTGGTTGCTCTTCATTTTGTCTTCTTATTTGCTGGACCTAATTTTTCTGGCTTGGGGGACTGGGGTTGGGTGGAAGAGGGTGTAGCCAGCTGCTTTGCAAAAATTCGCCCATTCCTTGGCATGTCCCTGGCAGGTCCTGGATGTTGGCCAGTCTAGGGTTCTGGTGGACTCTGGGGGTGCTTGCCAGGATTTTGTAGTAGCAGTGGGTCTGGTGCATGTTAGTATTTGAGTTGGGTTCAGAAAACCCTGAATGAAACCATGGTAGGTTCATCTTTGGGGGGCTGCCTGTGGGTGGGGGAGAATAGGGATAGCGATTTTGGGTGCCTGACTGCAAGGAGGTTGTATGGCTAGAAAATTCAATTGCGTTATGGCCATATTCCCCACAGTTCCAGCATGTAACGGGGCCTGGGGTCTTGTCTTACAGATCTTTTCTCTTGTCTGGTTATGGGGGGGGGTCAGGATCAGTGCCGTTGGTTATGGGGGGGCAGGATCAGTGGCAGATGGGGGTTGAGCTGAAGCGGTAGGAGGAGAAGTGGTTGGTGGGAAGGGGGAGGGGAAAGAGGGGTGTAGGGTGGAGAGGGAGGGGATGAGTAGGTTGAGAAGATGGGGAAGAGGAGGGGGAGGAGGAGGTGGAGTTGTGAATACGTTGTTCCACCTTGACTTTCCTGTGGGGCCAGGATGAGGGTCATGTGGTAGGGTTCAGTTACCATGTGACTCAGGGAGGTCGTTGCCCGGGTGACAAATCTGATGGCTTATACAGCTCTGTGGGTAGAGGCCGTTGCTCTTGATGAAGGTTACCTCAGGCCAATGGTTGTGTAACATTTTATATGCCATCTCCATGGTTAGTGCAGTTTCAATTGTGCAGTACAGGAGGTATCAGTGTGGATTTGTATGTCATCCTCATAAAAGCAGCATGGTCAGGGCATTGAGAGGTTGAGGAGTTAGACACGGGCACAAGGGCGAATCTAGAAGTGTCACCACAGTCCTATTACTTGAATTACTGTGTGCCAGGTAGGAAATGTGACTGGTGTTGTGGATTCTGGTGGGATGATTCGACCGGGAGGGTAGCGGGGTGTTACCTAAGAGGGCCAATTCACAGCCTTTGGAGTATGTGATGATGGTTTGTTGTAGGTCAAAACACCAGTGACATGGTAAAAAGTAGATAGTTCACTGTGTGGGGGTCTCAGAGTGAGGGTACTTTCCTACCCAGAGTCAGTGTTCATCAGATTTCTACCACTGGTATCTTATTCCAGAGTGTCTCAGGTGTCTGGTGGGGATTCCCATAACGGGGGTCTCATGCAGGGTTTTGGCAGGTGATCACGGGCACCACATCATGGCAATTGTAAGGGGGACCTGTGTCTGAATGGGGCCACGGGGTTGATGAGAAGCATGCTTCCCAGTGTCCTCTGCACGCAGTTGACACAGACCTCGGTACGCTATGTCGTGGTACTGGGAGGGGGGCGCTTGGTTCTGGCGCTGTGCACTGGCTTCATGGTGTTTGGATTTCACACAGCAGTTTGCACAGTTGGGACGTTGACGGTTAAGGCGGAGGTTTGCCCCGTAAAAGGCGTTATGTCCGACTCTGCGCCTATGGTGCACTGAAGAAACCGGGTGGCCACCATTCCCTTGTGAGGGTTTTGGCCCCGTCCGTAGAGGCACAGGATGGTTGTCGGTTGGACGTGGGATTACCGAATGCATTGAGCGCTGGGATGGCCCTGCCACCCGGTTCCATCGTTATGCCGCATCCTGGAAAGCTCGGATAGGAGGCTCCCCGTCCGCTAGGTGGCGAGGGTGGTGCAGTAGACTCGTTGCCGGCAGACGGGCGTAGAGGGGCTGGTGAATTGAACTGGGATAGGAGGACGCGATGGCCGCATCCTGGGCCGAGCTGGGTAGTCGCAAGAGTGTTGTTAGTGATATCTGAGTCGTCGAGGGGTTTAACACCTTTTTGACTGCATGGTTTAAGTAAAATCCATGGCCCCAATCCTTGCCGAATGTAGCGCTTTGTTTGTTGGTAGCGCGTCTATAGAGCAGATTAGGTGCTGGTTGTGGTACGCCGGTCTTTAGAGCAGATAGGTGGTTGCGGTACGGGTCCTATTAGAGCAGATAGGGCTGGAGGGCGTTGTCAGCATGTGGTTCATAGCCATGTAGTGGATACAGGTGTGTGATTACTGCTGTTCCTGGGGTGGTAGTTTTATCCATGGATGTTCCTCATGGTGGTAGTCTAAATCCGCATCGAGTACTGAGAAAACTGATGATTGACGAGCAGGGGTTGCCGACACGGTTTGTGTCACCAGTCTACTCCATATATCGGTACCACCCTTACCATCCATTTGCGCTTGGGACATGGCGATGGATGGGTTGAGGGTGCGAGGTGATTGAACAGATTAGGCGAGATGGAAATAGAGGCATTGATATCCTGATATGGGATAGGAAGAAGAGGGTGGTTTATAAGATCGCGGCGGCAGGAAGGGGTGTTGGGGGGGGGGCTTTGGCAGGAGGATTGGCTTGCGGGGCCCAGAGAGGTAAGGACGCACGGGGGGGGCCTTCGGGAGAGACGGGCATTGATTGCGCGTGACGCAGTGGTGTGGTGGTGTTCCGGGGGTGGGGGGGGTAGGTAGACTCAGAGATGGGTTTGTTGCGGAGCAACGTTACTTGCGGTTCTCAGCTGGGGTCTTGGGTAGACTCAAGAGAGGGGTTTGTTATGGAGCAACGATTGCGGTCCGCGGGGTTTGTGTAGACTCAGAGAAGGGGTTGTTGGGGGGGCATTATGGCGGTCCGCGGGGGGGGGGGGTCTTGGGGGAGACTGTTTGGACTGGTGGTCCAGGGGGGGGGGGGGGGGGGGGGGGCGCGGGGGCTAGACAACAGAGAAGATTCTGCAACTGAGATCCAGTTCCTTCGGTTGTTGCGGCGGCAACTGTTGCAAGGCCACTGCAGTTGCGCGGGGAGCTCGGATCTACGGGACATGGGTGGTAACAGCGTGGATGGAAGACTGTTGAGTGGACACACGGGACGCGTGTGGCGAACCTTTAGGCTCCGTGCCGTCGATTATCTGTGAGGACTGTACAGAAATGTGGAAGGTGCTACGTTAATCGTGATGGCCGCCCGGCGGCACGCGAGTCTTCAGAAGGGAAAGGGCGCAGTAACCTCAGATCTCAGCGGCTGAGCGATGACTTTAGACATTACCATGTGGCTGGCACATCTGTTAATCATTATACGCGATGATATATCATCGGTCATACCACAACGCTTTGTCAAATTTGGTTGTATACAAACTCAATAAATCAATTTGTGTATGCCACTAAATGGAAACCAAGTTGGTGATACAAATCAATAAAAAGAAAGCAAATTGGGGCCTATAGGGGGTAAGTCAGGGAGCTGCTGCGTATTCCCACGAGGGGTGGTCGTCAGAGGAAATTCTCGAATCCCAAAGTTGGCCGTTAAAAAACCTATTCTAGACATTTGGTCCTATAACCTATTATTATATATCAATCCTTAGGTTATATTACCTACGATGATACCCATACCCATATAGATCATTCAGGATCATCGTCTTCAACACAGAGGCGTAATGTCAGATCATCGTCCATCCAACGTAGGTAGAATGCGCGGTAGTTGAGATCCCTCGTGTTGGGTGAGGCTAACCAAAAAACTCAACCTCACCCAAAACGCAACCCTAAAAACTAACCCCTAAACAAAACCAAAACCCAAAACCAAATAAATTTAAAGATCAAACCAAAAAGCAAAACAAAAACTGTAAATATAAAACAACAAAAAAAAGCAAACCCAAAAACCAAAAAGCAACCAAAAATAAACCCTTAAACCAAAACTAAAAACAAGCCAAAACCCCAAACCAAACTAAATTTAACTATCAAAACCAAAAGCAAAACCAAAACTTGTTGTTACATATCAAAACAACAACGCAAACCCAAAACCAAAAAACCCTAAACTAAACCACAAACGGCCAACCAAAAACTAAACCCTCAACCCCCTAAACAGGACAAAGCTGAGCAATGAATCTTGAATTGTGTTGGTGACTTGTATCTATGCTGGTCTGCTACAGTACCCCATGGCTACCAGCCACGTTTAATTTCCAGGGTCAGGGTTATCATGAATCGCGGACCTCGTACATTGCTAGTGCGGACACATGTTTGTGTTGCAACTCTTCCAAATTTATATGACGGATCCTCTTCCACCCCTGGACCGCCTTTCCCCATTTCCTCCACCGAACGCCACCAGTGTCGTGCGCATTGAAGGCAGCGAAAAAACTTTGCAATCCCGCGATCGTCGAACGGCTCCAGGTGCGTCTCGGGGCCGGTAAGGGTATTCCCCGCCAAACCGCGGCACAATGGACTATAATGTGTGTCAATCGTGCAGTCAGTCAGTCAGTCACTTATTCCGGTCAGTCCGGTCAATTATCAATCGTTCGTCCGCAGTCCAAACACAATCAGTTCGTCAGTCCGTCAAATATTGCGGTCCGTAGTCATTCAAACAACCTATGAATTTGACAAGTCACAACCTGTTGAAGACCACCATCTCCCTGCACTAGTCATCCACAAGTAGGGCTGAAATGCCCATGAATTCGTCATTCAAAATAAGTTTCAGCCAAGCCTCATCCATTAATTGATCAGTATGACCCTACACAAGTGCTTGACAGACAGTAAACATTTACAATCAAGAACAAACCTATGAATTTGACAAGGCACCAACCCCTGTTTGACGCACACATTCTACTGCACCACGGTCATATGCAAGTAGGGCTGGACAAATTGCAATGCATTCGTCATTCCAAAATAAGGCTTGACATGACAGTAACAATTACAAAAAATGCAAGGCTCATCATTAATTGATTCAGTATGACCATACCACACACAGTGCTTGAACATGATGTAAATACAAAATGCCAAGGCTCTCCATGAATTGATCCGTTATGACCATACACAAGTGCTTGACTGACCAGTAACATTACAATCAAGAAACAACTCTGGAATTTTGTGCAACGTCAGTCAGTCAGTCCGTACTATGCAACAGTTGTCATCAGTCAGTCAGTCAGTCAAATATGCGGTCTCAGTCAGTCAGTCAAATATGCGGGTCCGTGAGGTTAGTCAGTAGTCAGTCAGTCAAATATGCAATCTTAGTCAGTCAGTCAAAATTGCCGGGTCAGTCGTTCGTCAGTCACTTTATTGCAATTCCGGTTAGTCAGTAGTCAGTCAAATAAATTCTGAGGAGAAATTTCAAAAAAATCCGCCGGGAGGCAGGAAAGCCCATTACTTACTGGAACCATTGGTATTTGTAGAGGGTAGTGAGGTCCCCACACCAACGCAATCCATCCCAAAACACCATTTTTCACTCCACAATGCTTGTGGATTGGTGGAATTTGACTATCTCGGAAAAAGTTGCGCGTTCACGAACCGTTTGAAAGATACGTCTGATAATATCCCCTTGCCGACCCAATGAATTGAATTGAATGAATTGAACACTGTGTTGTGGTGTGGGAGTACAAACTGTGTGTCGTGTCGCAGCAAGGTAAGAAAACGCAAGAAAAACTTCACGCTGGTCTCAGCGACATGACTGGGGAGGAGGGCTGGGGGGGGGGGGTGGGGTTGGTAGTGGTTTGGTAGCGACAGAGGAGGGCTGGGGGGGGCTGGGGTGGTGCGGGGTCGGGTAGCGGACGAGGCGGGTGGGGGGGGGTAGCTGACAGAGGAGTATGGCCGACAGGGGGGGGGGGGTTAGCGACAGATGAGTATGGCGGACCGTGGCGGAGGGTGGGGGGGGGGGGGGGGTTGGGGTTGGGGGGGTAGCTACGAACAGAGGAGGTATGGCGACAGTGGAGGAGGGCTGGGGGCGGGGGGTGGGGGGGGTCTAGCGACAGCGGATTATGGCGACAGGGGAGGAGGGGTGGGGGGGGTGGGGGGGGGTGGCGAAGAGAGTATGGCGACAGGGGAGAGGGCTGGGGACGCTCTCAAGCTTAACGGCACTGGGGGGAGTCGCAAGGCTCAATGGCTCCCTGGGGAGAAGGAGGATTCGTATCCGACGACGACAAAGCAGACATTGTCAATAACGTCAGGGTAACGGTATCTGCGCCAGCGAAAAGCAGTGCAAACCGTGAAATCCCGTTGCCCCAACAAAATCAAAAGCTGGGAAAACACACAGGGGGGTTGTCAGTAGTGGGAAAATACGGTTGACGAGTCGTCAGTCAGTGGGAAAACCACGACGGTCAGTAGCTGGGAAACACGCGGGCAGCACACTCACCACCCACGGCATTTCCATCTCGATTTAGTCAGTAGAGTCGTAGTAGTAGTTAGTAGTACATAAAGTTTCCATCTAGATGTAGTAGTAGTAGTAGAGAAGGGACGAAGGAAATGACGAAGTACTAAGGACCGAAAAGGACGAAAGGACGAAAAGGACGAAAGGAAGGGTTCGTCGGAATGCTGGCTGACCGCAACGCTCGCCCTTCGGTGAAATGTGACGTGCTCCACAAGATAGACATGTCAGTGAGAAGCTTCAGCCTGATGAAACCTGATAAGGGTTTGGTAGGTTCATATGCTCCGTCCAGGCGAGGAAAGCACCAATCTTTCGCTTGGTTACATCAATTAATGGAAATTCGGAAGCCCAAGTGAGCGTTCTTTGAAATAAGCGTCCAGGATTTGCGACGAGACACGAATCGAAATGTTCGCTAATTTGAAATTGCATTCGAATTGCATGCTTCAGAAGGTTTTTGCTCGCTCGCTCAATGCGTTGTTCAATCAACCAGGTGTGATGAAGTTTGGGGTCGGATATAGACAGCTGGCAATTGTTGCGACTGTCGATAATGAAAGGATGCTAGAGAGCTGAGCTGCTCGGATCTCAGTGGCGATAGTTCAATGCTGGCTGCTGTGATTGCTTGACTGCCCTGCCTGCACTGTCGTGATTGTCGCTAGTTACAGGATTCTTATATAGTGTGAGGGTCGTAAGCTTACAGGAAGTCAAAAGCTGGCCTGCTGCTGCAGCCGCCTGCACTGTCGCAATTGTTCTATAACTGACAGGATGCTCGATCAGTTGAGTTGTCGGGACCTTCTTAAAGGATAGTAAAATGCGTCTGCTGCAATGCCTGCTGCACTGTCGCAATTGTGATAAATGACAGGCTGCTAGATCATTGAGCTGCTGACCTATCTACAGGATAAGTAAAATGTTGCTTCTGCAATGCCGCATTTGTCGAGATGTCGCGGACTGTTCGATAGCTCACAGGATGCTCTAGATCGAGTTGAGGTTGCGTCGGACCTCCTTACACGATAGTCAAATGCTGCTGCCTTGCTTCTGCACTGCGGCTCGCCATGCACTGTCGGCAATTGTTCGACACTCTACAGCGCTGCAGTCGAGTGAGGTGTCGGGCTGGTCGGATCTAGCTTACCGGATAGTCAAATGCTGTGTTGCACGTGCCGACTGTTTATGCTCGATTTTTCGTAAACACAGGAAACAGCCAAGTCAACCCAGGTAGCCAGAATAATCAGGGACCTCGAAAAAAAGTCTCGAGGTGGGAGGAAAGCTGAAAAAGCTAAAGGCTGCAAATCCATCGAGTCAATAGTAGTCCTTCCTTGTTCGGAGCAGCCTTGGTAGTTGAAGGAAGGGGGGGGGTGATGCTTTTTTACAGCGTACACTCAATCTTGTGAGTTAAAATCCAGCTACTAATAAATTTTTACCCCTGTTGTTGTCCACACTGGCACACACTGACACACACTGCATCCCATGAAACCCATGCACCGGGAGTCCGTGAAGCCATCCTGAGTATCTCGATGAGGAGAGTTGTTGGATGGATAATGACATCTGATTTTTTTTTTTTTCTCATGGGAGCAGCCTTCTTGCGTTAACACCCAAGCATCTGGCACGTAAACATTCAACCCATGAAGGAGATTTCTTACAGCACCTCGTTGAGTTTTTTTTGTGAAGTACTTTCTTGTCAAATTATAGGTGTCTTTGATTGTAATGTTACTGTCATGTCAAGCCAACTTGTGATGGTTACTGAATCATTAAGGGATGATGCTTGGCATTTGTAATGTTACTGTTGTTCAAGCACTTATGTTTGAATTGACGAATTTATGGCAATTGTCAGCCCTACTTGTAGGAATGGGACTGGTGCCAGCTGACAGGTGATGTCGTCTTCAACAAAGGTTGTGCCGGTTCAAATCAAATCATAGGTGTTTATTGATTGTAATGTTATGTCATGTCAAAGCACTGTGTATTGTTATACTGAATCAATTAATGGATGATCCTTGCGCATTAACATGTTTGATTGACGAATTTCATTGGCAATGCTCAGCCTCTTGTAGGATGGACTGGTGCAGTGAGATGTGTCTCAAAAGGGTTGTGCCTTGTCCAATTCATAGGTTGTTATTAATTGTTATTTTACTGTCATGTCAAGCACTTGTGTATGGTCACTGAATCAATTACTGGATGATGCCTTGCATTTGTAAGTATGTCTGTCACGAATTTTATGTTTGCATTGAACGAATTCATTGGCCAATTGTCCGCTATTGAGGATGACTGGTGCAGTGCGATGTGTCTTCAAACAGTTTGTCCTGTCAAACTACTATGTTGTTTTGATTAATGTTACTGTTAAGGCAAGCACTGTGTTATGGTCATACTGAAATCAATTAATGGATGCTGCCTTGGCATTAAACTTATGTTTGAATTGACGCATCATTTTCTGCGCAATTGTCCGCCCTACTTGTAGGATGATTGGTGCCCAGTGAGATGTGTCTTCAAACAGGGTGTGCTTGTTTCAATCATAGGTTTTTGATGTAATGTTACTGTCATGTCAAGCAATGTGTATTGTCATATGAATCAATCGGTTATGCCTTGGAATTTGTATGTTTATGTCCATGTCAAGCACTTCTGTGAATTGCACGCATCTTGGCCAATGTCAGCCCTCCCGACTTGTACTGATGACGGTTGCGTGTGCTGTGTCCCTAAAATAGGGTGTGCTTGTCAAAATTCATAGGTTGTTCTGCTTGATTGTAATTGTTACTGTTTCCATGTAAGCTACTTGGTATTGTATACTGAATCAATTAATGGATGCTGCCTGGCATAAACTTTATGTTTGAATTTGCACGAATCATTTGCCAATTGTCAGCATAGTGTAGGACACTGGTTGCAGTGAGAGTGTCATTAACCAGGGTTGGCCTTGTCACATTCATTAGGTTGTTATGTTTTTCATCTGGAATGGGAACTGTCAGCATCATTTGTGATTGTGCGAACTTAAGTGACTTCCTTGTCTTATCTTTATGTGATGTATCCTGTTGTTTTGTAGACTGACTCGAGACGCTCGCGTTGAAGGGTCAATTCCGATTCAAGTGCGGACTGTAGTACTTGCAGAATTAAAACCAGAAACGCCTCTGACGTACGCCTGAGAACCATCTTGTTGCCCATTATGTTGTGGATACTGAGCGTGTTGGGTCCTCACATGACTCTATTTGGATAGGCCATCTGTATAGCTAGGAAGGTGTTGGAGTTCGTTTCTGATGGGTCAATTCGATTGATATGCACAGATACACTCCACCTATTGTCTCCCACTACGTGGGAGATATACCACAAATCCGAGTTTTCACGAATTTGCAGGGACTCCTTCGATCGGAAGAGAAGTTTAACATGCTTTCGAGAAATAAGAAAGAATCCTTTATGTACTAAAATTGAAATGATCACAACCTACTGAGTATTTCATCACAGGTGTTCCTCCAAACAAAATGGACGTTATGAAAACCAATGCTCAGATCGTTTGCGAAGCTCTATTTAGGGACGCTGTGCAAGAAATCCGCCCTGAGAAATACTTATGAAACACGATGTTGTTGTTTGTGTCAAGCATAGGAGGAGATGGAACTGGTTTACATTGGGATA
>JACBWV010000927.1:0-45031 GCA_013435795.1 Chlamydomonas sp. ICE-L
ACGAGGGCTCAGATGCTAGTGCTAGTACTATTAAAGTTGCGTTGTCCGCCCGACGACCGACCGACCGACGACGTTGTCACGGGTTTAGGGCTTAACTGGCAATGGTTCCGCTTATCTGGCAAGCATTTCCCTCATGGTCTGGCACATTTACACCTCAACCGCCAACTGCTGATCTGGCACATGTCCACCTCAACCCTCGATTTTCAAACGCTTTCACCGCCCCCGACGAGTTCAAACCCGCATCTTTCACCTGCTTTCACCTTGCGACAGCGCCAAGCGCGCTCTTCGCGCTCCGCGATCTGACAATGCCTTGGCCCACATCACAATGGGAGCTTTGCTCCCTCACCCAAGCATGTTTGTCTTCAACTTTTTCTCCATTCCCGAATTTGCACGCGCACTTCTACTGTCCACTAACTTCGATATGAGCTCTTGCTGAACCACCTAACCTTGCTGCTCTCCCCGTTACAACACTCTCTTCTCCTTCTCCTGCTCGCTCGCTGGCTGCTTTTCCATCGCGTGATCCCCAGCTCCTCGCTTAATCGTTCAATCTACACAAGCATGGACCAGCCCTGGGAACCTCGAATCAGCGACAGGCAGGTGTTCTAGACCAGTTTTGGCCAAACCACCTCAGTCGCTTATGAGCGCTCACTCAGAAGCTATTTCTCCACGAGTATTACAACTGCTGCCGTTGAATTGAATGCTTGCCGCCCTTTTTTCACTTGCAACAGGGACAAAGCTCTGACAAGGCGCGCTCATGGCCAACATGCTTTGCACTGGGCGGGAATGCGTGCCCTTCTACTCCCTGCCGGCATCAATGCCTAACAATTTCGCGCTGCATGCAGATTGTTCTCGGACCTCTAACCGACAGCTGCTCCCTGCTTTTCCCCCCTAGCCTTCAATTCCAGTGAGGGCATAGCTGATAGCTGATGGGCAACGCATTTATTCCTGCAGCGATGTGTCTGCTTTGTACCAAACGAGCGACTCTTTGGTTCAGGAGTTTGCGGGGTGGGAAGGGTCCGCACGCGAAATGCTATGCTTAACATGCTCCCTGGATGCTACTTCCCCTTGCCCTCTAACTTCGGTCAACCTGAAATGCATCGCATTGATTCCTACAAAGCTGTGTCCGTTTCCCCAGGAATCAAGCTGCTCTTGGGGGGGGGCGGGGGGGGGGGGGGGGGGGGGGGGGGCATACATGCATGGGGGTGGTTGGTAATGGTGTTGCGTGTACATTTGTGTTGTGGCCGTCTGCCACTCAACTGTAAGTGTGATGGTGATGATCATGGAAACAGTGCACGATGACAAGCCACCTAATGTGAATGGGGATGGAAAATGAGTGGGTGGGTGACCCCGGGGTGGCCCTCCAAAAGTCATTTCATTGGGGGTCGTGGGGAGGGAGGAGGCCTGCCGTCGGTGCGACGGGCACACTGCCCTAGTCGCTGCGAGAGTAGAGTAGTTTCTGTTGCAACGGAAATGACCGGTGAGAGGAGTGTGATGCCTGGTCACTCATAGTAGGTTGGCTAACCCCAAAGTGGGCCCACTTGGATTCCTGCGGAGTTGATTGATTGCTGATTGCTGATTGCGGATTCTACTAAAGCCAACTAATTGTCACGGCTTGATGCGTGTGTAATGATGTGTAGATGTTCCCACTGTGATCTCTATGGCGAAATGGACCACGCCAAGAGTGGTCGGAGTTTCTGTACCCACGCCGTGAGGAGCCGGGGGTTGACCTAGTCGGGGGAGGGCGCTTCCGAGCCTTACCGTTGTCGTGAGGGGAAACTCGCCCGACGGGAAAGAGAATCAAGTGGAGGTGGAGGCTCGACCGGTGGCTGCAGGAGACTGGCGTCCGTGACGGCAACTCTGGGGCGCTTAATGGGACGCAGAGGGGTGGGGTTTCCGGAAAGTTTCTGAGACAAGAGTGAAAACAAGAGTTACAATATGTTATTGAAAGGGAAAACTATGCGCAAGGCGCTTGCAAAGGGCGACAGCGCCGAAGGTCAATCTAGTTGCAAGGGACAGTGTCACGGTCAAGCGACAGGAATAACATTCGCGTCACGGTTAAGCGACAGGAATAACATTCACGTCGCCTTTGGTAACGTTGAAATGCGGGCGACATGTTGGCTGTCAATTGGGTTTGACATTTGACAATAGAGGGCGCCAGCGGCATTGCAACATGATCTACACTTAGGGAAGCGCACCTGAGACAAGAGTGAAAACAAGAGGTCGATGCACGCGACTGCTCCGATTATCAACACTCGACTCAGGGGTGAGATCGGGGTTCCAAGCCGTGAAAGACCTGAAGTTGCTACTGACCGTGCAGAATTAAGGGGGTCTTGCTGGTTGGCAGGGCGCTGGAAGGTCACTGTGGACGCGAGCGCAAAGCTTAAGAAAAGTATCGTAATGACTAAGGGCTCAAACCGGAACCCTTGGCAGGGGCATTGGCTGGCACCGCTGCGGGTTGCGTTTGGTCAATGCGCCAAGGTAGCTATACGGGAATGGTTTGTTACGTGTCTGGCCTGGCCTGGTATGGCTTGGCCAGAGCTGGCTGTGTGTGTGTCTAAGTGATACTTGGTGTTACACGTGATCGCGTGTGACAGCTGTCACGGCTTGATGCGTGTGTAATGATGTGTAGATGTTCCCACTGTGATTCCCCCCCTTCACTGCTGATAGGGAGTGAAAAAAAAGAAGTGGGAACGGAGAGAGTGAATTTTGAAATTCAGGAAAGACCTGGAAAAAAAAAATTCTAGGAGATCTCTCTATCCCCTGCTGGTATCGAGCAGGAGATGGAATGTGCGATGTGTAGTGATATAAATTATGCACAGAATTGCATTTACTCTTGCGGTGGGTGAGGGAAGAAGATATGCAATCTGTTTTTGTGAAGCACCACCGAGGATTCCCCCCCTTCTGCACGAAGTGAAGAAAAGAAAGGTGGTGAGAAGTGAGGACTGAACGGAGCTGAAAGCATGACTAAAACTGTGGTACGAAACTACAAAGATCCAAGAAGATCGAAATTACGCACATGGATTAACAAACACACATGACAACCTATTGGCAAGTCGTAACTTGTCCAAAACAGGCACAAGGCAGGTATGTCTGGTTTATGCAAGCTGTCTACCTCCTACACAGCTGGCATAACCAAACCAGACGGCGGTTATTGTCTGGGAGCCTAAGGCAGGTACTCTATGGTGATCTGATCGTCTCTGAATCCCCAGCAAATTTCGTCGAGAACATAGCCTGGGACGGTAGCAGGGTAGAAGTTGTAGTGGCCTCCAGCTTGGTATCTGTTCTCATAGTTGGGGTAGATGTGCAGATGCACATCCTCAATGAGGAGCATCAGGTATGCAATCTCATCCCAGGTTTCACCGAAGTCCCACATGAGATGTTGGCCATTAATGTGGATTGTGTTGCCCTCAGCAAATGCGAAGAAGGTATCCTTTTTGGCTATATCTACAATGGTGTGGACTACGTGCATGGGAAGGTGCGCTGCCAGGGCGCCAATAACCGTGGTTGGTTGAGGCTGCAATTCTGTGGCGTGATGCATGGTGGAAGAATGCAGCCCTGCATGCGTGGATGATGGTGGTTAGGCCTAGTGCAGCGCATGTGGGTGGTACGTGTTGGCGATAAACTTTAGGGATGGGGTGTGATAAATCTGAGTGAGGGTTGCCGTGGGGTGTGACGTATGCGAGGAATGCTGGGAGCACAGTAGCATAGCAAATGGGAGGGGGTGATGCCTCATAGTCGAGGAAGGGGGAGGTGGGGTAGTCCCCGTAGGTTGCCAAAAAGGTACTGGGGTCCATGTCTGAGGGCATGTGGACCAGGGTCCAGGGGTTGTTGTTACATTACATTACATTACATTACATGTTAAAGTCTACTTGACACCGCGAGGGTGTATGAGACTCTGTGCTTTAAACAAAAAGAAAAAGCACCCACAAAGCAAAAAAACCCCATTACATCAGGGGTGTGTCGAGGACAAACAAACCAAACTCCCAACCACCGTTTTGGTGGCGTAGGTATTAAACCCCTTAGAGCAGGACCCAGATCTCAACCACTGTTGTGAATACGCCTGGCGTAGTTAGGTGCAAACACAGTGTTGTAAGGGAATGCAGCCACGCTTCCGGATGCTTCCATCTGAAAGCAAATGCGGAATAGTGTAGCTTGCTGGTGGGTCCAAGCAGCTTGCAAAAAGTAAATGCGTTTGTGGTATTGATGCAATAATTCTGTGGGGAGTCGACGGACATGGCCCACAGGGCAGTCGGGGTCGCCGGTGTAGCAAGGGCCTAGGCACAGGGTTTCGGTTGTGCGGTATGGTTGGCCAGTGTAGGGCTTTGACCAGTGAGATTGGAATTGTGGTGCATCCTGGGGCAAGGAGGCGAACAAGAGCTCACAGTTGTGAGCGCGATGTCCTTCTGTGTTGACCATGACCTGAGAGGGGTAGGAACAGAGTTACATGAGATGTATGACTGCGTTTTATGCGTGGTATACGTCACATGATGGGTTGTCCTCCGCTGCAAGAAGGTGATGTGTGGGGTGCCTGCACGCATTGCGGATGCATGAGATGACAGCGGTTAGTGTGGTGGGTTTCTGTGTGCCTATGGGGAGTGGGTTTAACTTCTTCAGTCCAGCCATGGTCAGTTTGATGACTTGGCCGTCATCGTAGGTGACCTGAAAGTACCAAGGCCTGGAAAGAGCACCTTGGTAAGTGGCTGTGCCCCAAACAGCTTTATCAAGACTGCCTGGGACCCTGGTGTGTTTGACAACTACCATCTTGTCGCAGGCTTGGGCAGCCAGATCCCTGGACCTAGTCAGGCGGGTGGGAAAGAGGTTAGGCTCCTTAGGAGCGGGGCCAGGGATGGTAGCTAGGTCGGCTGGGACGGCATTAATACCATTGGCTGCGCAGGTAGGGCAAAACCAGTGCCCGTCTGGCACATCCGAGAGGGGAGGGCTGAGGCAGTATGTGCGGTACCCAGCGCCGCAAGAGTCACACAGTAGCATACGGCTGTCGTTGTCAGGAAAGTTGCAAACGCTGCATGGCAAAGTTGGGGGCGGTTTTGCCAGGTCTGGGCGGATGGTTCCGTCAATGTTGGGGAGGTGGCATGGAGACAAGTTGCGGGCGTGTTGGGTGATAGTACACCCGCACCGTCCTTGCAAAACCACCACCTCACTGGGCTTGATGGCCAGGATGCGCAGGATCATGCCTTGTGCAGCCATCTGCAAAGAATTGCGCACATTAGGCCTCCGGATGTAGACAAAATCACCCAACTGGAACTTGCGCAGGCGAGGATGGTAAGCTCCCCCCCTGATTTTGGCGTAGCGCAAGGAGTCCCTGTGGTGTGCAATGGCAATGTGATTTGCGATAGTGGGGGAGACTCTCTCAATCCACTTCATCCGCAGGAGGAGCGTGTCTGCCAGAGCTTGGACCTGTGAGCTGTCTGTCAAGTCAGGCAGGGTCTGTGACATGCAGAGCTGGGCCTCTGGGTTGTTCATTCGTGGCTCCCTAGCGAACATGAGAGTGAAGGGGGCACACTTAGTGGTTTCCTGTGGGCTGCAGTTGTAGGCCATGACAACCTTGGCAACATCGATGTCCCACTGGTTAGTGGCCAAGTGTTCGGAGCATATCTTGGTTAAGGCAGCTTTGATGGTGCCCACACTCCGTTCAACAAAGCCGTTCCCTTGGGGGTGGTTAGGATGTGTTGTTCGGTGGTCGATGAAGTTATGTGTCAAGTGCTCCTTGAACACTCCTTGGAACTCTGGGCCATTGTCAATGATACACACTGCATGTGCGCCGTATGGAGCAAGGACACCGTGTGCGTGGGCATACTTGGTGTGCACTGCTTCCTTGGCAGGGATGGGGATGCAGACCATGGCAGCGCTGAAGTACTCCATAGCGTGCATGAGGTAAACATTCCCCCTGGGAGTTTTGATGTACGGGCCTGAAAGGTCAATACCCCAGGCAAAGAAGAGACCGTGGATGGGATGCGACTGCAGCGTTGCTGTAGGCTGGTTGAAGTAGGCTAGGGCCTGGTCACAGACTTTGCAAGTTCTGACCAGCGCCTTGACCTGCTGACAACTCCTTGCCACCAGAAAGTGCTGACAACCAGGTAGGCTGTGCGGCGAGATCCGAAGTGGCCACTAGCCTCATGGGCCTTCTGAATGATGGCGTCCCGTGTGCTGGGGTGGGGGACGATGCGTTCGATGCCGTTGGCGAGAATGCGGATGACCCTTTCTGTACCGTCAGGGGCTTACCCTAACTTGTACTTCCTGGCCCGTGCAAGAACTCGCCTTGTCCTAGAGGTGGTCCAGGTAGATCCGATAACCTGTCGACGTAAGTACTCCAAGACGAAGGCGTCAGCGTGGATGTCCAAACCATCCGTGTCCTTTGGACATGGTGGCAAGCCGCAGGTCGGCATCCAGTTGCCTGCCCGGTGCAAGTGGAGACGGAGGGGGCACAGTAGGGACTGCATCAGGGAGGGGAGGGAGAAGGGGTTTGGGGGGGCTGGGGAGTTGGATGAGCCCGAGGTCTGCCTGGCTTGGGAGCGAGCGGTGGAAGGTACAGCTTGGTCTTTGCTGATGCCTTCCTGGTAACCGCTAGCATGCAAGCGAGTTCAGTTCCGAAGAACTCACGGGTTGGCTCAGCCAAAGTTGAGGTGCGATCACCCGTGTGATAGGGATAGTGGGGCACGACGGTGAGGCACAAGACAGGTTTGGGGGGGCTCAAGAGTGCAGGTCTGGGTGGAGGTTTGAATTCCATGAGAGACACCAGACGAGCCGGAAGTACAATCTCCAAAGCCTGCCGCATGATGGCGACCAATGCGCGTTGATCCATGCAGTTACCTGTCAGGGTGTGCCGCTGTTGTGTTGTAAGCCCTGGTGCCCTCGTAGTTCCCGTCTCGTAGCCTAGCATCCTCTCACGCTCATCGGGGTTGGGTTCGGACCAGGCCCCCCCAGTCAGGGAAAATATGCTACCTGGTTTGCCAGGGTGAAAGGCCCTAGACATAGGATAGGCAACGAGGGTGGGCAGAGCGTTGCGCGTCTGCCCAATGGTGTTAGCTAGGCAGAAGGGAGCAGTATCTGACCTGTAGACGCGTGTAGTGCTGCGCCCAGGATCCAGAAATGCGTTGGCTGAGGTGTCCTCCTCGCCTTGGGAGTCATAAGGAACGGCAGGAAATGCTGCGTACCGATCTGTGTCTAGATCAATGCGGGCACCAGTGTTGTCTGTGCTTGTATCTCTGGGGAAGCGGGACAGTGCGTCAGCGTTGCCATGCTGTACTCCAGGCCTGTGCATGATGTCAAAGTCAAAGGACTGCAACATACATGCCCATCTAGCGATGGCACCTGTGCAGTTTGCTGAGGAAAACATGTAGAGCAACGGCTGGTGGTCAGTGACCAAGGTGAAGTGCAATCCGAAGACGTACACTCGGAAGATTTTGCAAGCCCAGCAAGCAGCAAGCATTTCTCCCTTGAAGCTGCTGTATTCTGCTTCATGCTTGTTGAGGCTACGGCTGGCGCAAGCTACAAGGTACTCATTGCCCTCTGAGTCAAGCTGGCCAAGCACAGCTCCAAGGCCATGCTTGCTCCAGTCGCAATGAATGAGGGTTCTGGCGTTGATGTCGAAGCGGCGGAGGACCTTGCCTGGAGTGGTGATGGTGCTTCTGATGGCATCCATGGCCGCGGTGTGCGTAGGGCCCCAGGTCCATGGTACGTCCTTCTTGGTCAGATCGTTCAAAGGCCGAGCTGTGGCTGAGAAATTTTCGCAAAAACAACCATAGTAGCGCAGCTTCCCCAAGACAGTTTTCAAGTCCTTGAGGTTGGACGGGTAGGGCAGGTCATTAATTGCTTGGACTTTTGCAGCTTGTGGTGTAAGTCCATGGTTGCTCACATCAAAGCCCAGGAAGTCCACGACATCAAGGGCAAAGATGGACTTATCCGGATGGATGCGAAGTCCCACGTCAATGAGGCACTGCAGCACGGCTTCGACATGCTTGATATGTTCCTCAAAGGTGTCGCTGTAGATCATGATGTCATCGATGAACACCTTGGAGAAGTTGAGCAAGTTTCTGACGCCCAGTTCAGTCTCCATGACTTTCTGAAAGTAGGCAGGGGCTTGTTTCAGACCAAACGGTACTCGTTTGAATCTGTACAGTGTTTTGTCCCACCAGAATGCCGAGTAGTCCTGCGAGCCTTTGGACAAGTGAACTTGGTAGAAACCGGATCGCAGATCAACCCTTGTAAACCACTTAGCGTCACCGAGGTCTTGGAACAGCTCCTCAGCGACCGGAAAACCAGTGTGCATGTCCTTAGTAAGGAGGTTGATCCCCTTATAGTTGTAGCACACGCGGTTAGCTGTGTAATTGCCATCTGGTCCTTTCTTCAAGGCGACCACTGGGTTTGCAGCGTGCTTGGAAGAAGGAGCGGGTTCGATGAAGCTCAGCATCTGTAGTTCAGTGCAGACTGTGTCCTGGGCAAGCTTCTCTATTGGTGGTTTGCGGTAGGGGCTGTTGAAAGCCGCCTTATCATTGTCTTTCTCAATGTCCAATGGCGGGACAATTCCACTGTATCCACCCCTCAACTCCTGCATAGTGCGAGCGACAGCTGGCGACATGCGTTTCAGCATTGCTGCCATCCTGTCCCGCTGAGCAGGGCTGCCGTCTCTGTGATGGCCGATGAACAGGTCACAGCCTTCATGAATAGCCCCGCGAGCAGGGTTAGGAGTGACTGCACCATCAGGCATGGAACTGTTAATTCCCCCTTCTTGCAGAAAGTTGGGGTCCATGTGATTGAGGCAGCCTTGGAGGCGGCCAGGTAGGAGTGAGGCTGGTGTGGGCTCGTTAGAACCAACCGCAACAGGCAAGACTCCAATGGAAGGGCAAGAATGCAGGGACGCCTGCTGACGAAGGAAGTCCACGCCTGGTTTCCAGGGGACATCTTCGAGCTGGCTGGTGAAGAAATCAGACGCGTACTCATGTTCTACATGTGAAGACTCGTGCAAATCATCGAGAGGCATTACGTGTAGGGCCGGTCAGTAAAGTGCAGGTCTAGGTTGCCTCGACCGACCAGGAAGACGGAGCTTGGGTGTACACTGGGCAGTGTGGAGGGCTGGTCCTCGGACTGCGGCAGACACTTGAATTGGTAGCATTGCATGGCCTCCTCTACCTCTGCATCTTGAACAGGGTGGGGGGAAGGTAAGAAAGCAGGGGTGGGCTGTAGGCGAGCCGCCTGGTGTAAGGCGAATGGAATGGGGAGAATGGAGCAGGAGTCACGAAAGTTCCTTGAAGTGTCCTGCCTCCCGCGGGTGGTGCGGGTAGGTGTTGGTCGTTGTGGACCTCTGTGATGCAGGTCGCTTGGACTGTCTAACTTGTCTTCGAGAGTGGTGATCTGCGAGAGATAAGTGGGGTGCACTGCAACTGATGCATCTACCATAGGATAGACTGATGCGTCAGGGAATATCAAGTGGTGGGCCAGGTGCAAGGAGGGGATGGGAAAAGGTGAGCCTGGCACAATGATCTGCATGCCTCCCTTGCGAATAGCCACTCTGATAGGTAGTCCTTGGGCCTTGCCCCAAACAGGAATGGAAGTCCAGTCTTTCAAGCCTGTGATGACTGCTGCCAGGACTTTGACGTTACCGGTGTTCAAGGACCCATCCTTAGTCCTCTCATAGTGGTAGTCAATCATGATGCATTGATTGGCTACCATTTGCATCAAGAGAGTTATGTAGAAATATGCCCACTCAGGGTGAGAGGAGCAGATGGATGCCATCGCGAAGGGGGTATGCTCTCTGAGGTGGGGGTAGAATCGAAGGATGTCCATCATCGTGTCAATTGGGGTGGAGTATGACTCAGGGTCCCACAGGGTGTTGATAGTGGAACAGGTGGGTGGTCCTGCGAATGGGAACTTGGGGTTGGTGGGCGTGCCTTTCCCATCTTGTGCAACCAGTTTGTGGTACTGCACGTAGTGTGCAATGTGCTGGCGGTGGGTCCCTGTGTCAGAAAAGGGGTTGGCCATTTTGATGTCCTTGTTGGACACAGCTTGACACGCCATGGGCTGTGCGTTGCTATCTGCTTGATATTCTTCGGGATACCAGTCTGTCAGCCTGTCCAAGTACAGCTGCCACGTTTGCAGTAACATCCTCCAAGTCTTCAGGCTGGGAGATGATGTAGGAGTGGAAGATGGACGCTTGGACTGGAAAAATGGTGAGCAGGCATTCCCTTGTAGCGCACATGTGATGACCAGTTGAGGACTCAATCACGTGGGTGGGGGAGGGTTTCAGCCTAGGCGGATGCATGTTCACCCATGTTGAAACAATGGCTGCACCTGTTTGGAGTAGTGCTGCGGAGTATTCAGGGGATGGGTCATTGCGAGGCTCTTGGCCTGCGAGAGGGTGAGAGGGGAAGGACTCGAAGATGTGCTCAATAGCTGAGGACAGGAGGTCCTTCTTCTGCATGACATGCAGGAGGACAGTTGGTGCATTGTGCATGGGGAGTTTGCATGTAGCCCCTCGTGGCAGGTTGCTTTGGAGAAGGGACGCATTCTCCTTGACTCTCCAGTTGGCTGGGAAGTTGTAAGGGGACCACAAAAGGGGTGCTCCTGGGTCCATGAACATGAGGTAGTTGATGTAATCAGAGCTGAATAAGGGGCTTTTGAGGCATGGGCTGTGGGCAGGTCCATATGGCCAAGTGAGGCCCCCCATCTTGTCTGCTGATGGACTTCTGATGCGCAACTCCCGGTGAATCATCAATGCTTGGAGCGACGCAACATAAGGTTCCAAGATGTCGCGAACGGCGTAATCTTCACTGTGAAGGGCGTCAATGCTAATGTTGAATTCTTGCAGCATGACGTCTTGCACTGCCCGGAAAAGCAAGAGGAAGCGGACTGCAAGAGTCTCGCTCACTAGCGTGTTGTGGAAGTTGTACCCTGCAATGTAGTGCCCATTAAAATGGACTTGGAACGTGCTCATGTAGTGGACCCACAATGGATTGTCATACACCGTCGTGCGTCCGCAATACGTTCCTTGGAATCCTTCTTGACTGGGCACTTGCAAGTGGTGGAGCACGGAGCTAGATGGGTGTCCTGGGATGGTTGTCCGAAGGGCGTACCATTCAGCATGTGATCCAACTGCTGCGAAGTGCATCCTAGTGTCTGGTGGGACGAGCTGGGTCCAAGTGATGGATCCGCCTGCATTGGTAATGTATTGGGGGCAATCCCTGTGTCGACGGGCTCTGGGCGGTGGAGCAGGTGCACTAGTTGGGTGTGGTAACTTCAATTTATACCAAAGTTCCTTGTAGGGGTGGTTGGGTCTGTTGAGCTCGGGATCGACGTTGTCACACTCGAGAGGTTGTGCCACGACTTCGTAGAGGATTTTGGGCTGTGGTGTTGTGATAACCTTGACATGGCCAGCAACTATCTGGTGGTGAAAGTGGGATTCCGAGTCATGAGGTGTAGAGTTGTCGTCCATAATGGTCCCGAACGTGAGCTCAGGGAACCAAAGGTCTTGAAGGTCCCGAACGTGAGCTCAGGGTACCAACATGCAGAACTTGTCGGTCCCGAACGTGAGCTCTAGGGACCGAGGTTCAGGGTCTGCTGATTGCCTTGAAGGGCAGATCCAAAGTCTTGGGATCTGAAATTGGCAAGTGCAGGAAAGGACGCAAAGTTAAATTTTGCTGTGTGACGTCAGGTAGTGCTGCTACACCATCCATGCCGAGCAACAGCAAAATGTCAAAAATGCTGTTGTTGGGTGCTACAACGAATGTGGACCAAACTGAGATCTCATCGGGGGTGCCCGCGCAAAAGACAACTGGTATGCAGATCTCTTGGGTCAAGCTGCTGCGCTGGTCGTTGAAAGCCACCGTCTTGTGGTTGCACGCTGTAGCTGGGTAATCCAAGGACGAAGCTGTTGCGGCAGAAATGAAGTTGAGCCCACTGCCCGTTTCCACCAAGATCATTAGTTTAACGCAAAGCAGAAGACCGCCCACAGTTATGAGGGAGCAACCTGTCTGAGGAGACATGTTGGCAAGGTAAGGTACTCCGTATGTGGGTTCTGTGCCTTGCAGAAGGGTAGCCACTGATGGACTAAGGCCTCCATCCATGGCGTAGTCCTGCACAAGGGTGCGAACTGAGTCTTTGGTTACACAAGCGGCGCGCTGTGTAGTCTCCAAGGCTGAAGCGTTGACTTGCAGAGCTCTGTTGAACTCATGCAGATTCTGGATCTCCCTCAGCAGCTGTTCTTGCGTTGCTTTGAACACGGTGAACTGATCCATGAGCGCGTCCAGCGATGCCTGGTGCTGTGCTTGCGTCACGTACTTGTGAGCTCCAGGCAAGGGGATGGCTGCCGTCACGCCACTGCCAGGCACTGCCGGGCTGTATGTAGGCTTGTACATACCTGGAGGTTCAGCGTTCTGGAGCGATGGCGGTGACTGGCCGAAGCTGACGACCATAGCAGTGTTGTACCAGTCCGCCTCTTGCTGACCCTCGTTTGTAGATGGGGGAGCCTCGATGCGGGGTTGCTGGTTAGCCTGGTTGTTTCGGCTATGTTGGTCGTTGCTGATGAGGTCTCTATACTCCTGGCGGATCGACGAGGCCATGGCATGCATCTGCTGGGTATGGTGGGCAGCTTGCTGTTCGATGTGAGCCTGCAGCGCCATGACCGTATTCTCCCCTTGCATGCCTTGGTAACCTTGGCGGCCTTGAGTCATGTTGGACCTGTGGTCTTGAGTACCCTGGTAACTACCTGGGCCACGGCTTTGTTGCCTGCCGTAACCACCTCTCTGGTTGTTACCTTTGTTGTAACCTTGGGTGGCACCATGGTTGTTGCTGCCTTGGTTGTAGCCACCAGTGTTACCACCATTGTTTCCACCATTGCCTCCACCATGGGTGCCGCTGTTGTTACCACCAAAGTTTCCGCCGTTGGTGCCTTGGTTGTAGCCACCGGTGTTACCACCATTGTTTCCACCATTGCCTCCACCATGGGTGCCGCTGTTGTTACCACCAAAGTTTCCGCTGTTGGTGCCACCGCCATTGCCTTGGCCCCGGCGGCGCCCTGGGTTATTGGTCTGCTGAGGGGTTTGGTTCCCCCCCAGTACAGTGCGCTTGTATGGGGTGCCAGCCAGGAGAAGTTCTAGAGCGGGTGGTGGGGAGAAGCCGAGGCGCTGCAGTGATGCGCGCCAAATGGGATAGCGAATGGGGTCGTTAGGGAACCATGTAGGGCTTGCTCCTCCAGGGGAGTTGCAAAAGCACGTGTCCGCAGTGTGCTTGGCGATCCCGCATGTGGCGCACTTGACTTGGTTGTCCCGTTGGATTGGCTTAGGCTTTGGTGGGCCTGAAGGGCTAGGGTCAACTGGGAAGACTGGAGTGGCTGTGGGTCGCTTGGCGGGTGGCCTGGAGATGGCTGTGTACTGAGTGGTAGCAGTCATCTTATTCCTCTTGGTGTATTCCAATTGGGCGATAGATGAGAGCTTGTCCAAGGTGTGCAAGGACTCCTCCAACTTGTAAAGCTGAGTCATGGCCCATGCGCCAAGGCTGACGAGGTTGGTTTTGGTACCCCAATTCGTCTTAAGGGAGACAGACATCTTGTCGATAAGATCGGCTGCTTTGATCATGGCAGCCTGGTAGTTGGGTGCACCAGGCTGTGTGTCGTAGTCAGTGTACACTTCCTTGTACCTCTGCATCAGAATCTGTGGTGTTGAGAATAAGATGCCATGCTCATCGTATGCGTCAAAGGCTTCCCACTTGGTCTTGGCGTCCAAGGGTGTGACTCGGAGCAGCACAGCTAGGGCAGTCTTGATTAAAGTGTAGAACAACTTAAGCTTGGGTTCCCAGCCAGCTGGGACCATGATGGTGTCACCCGTATTGTCTACGAGGATGACACCAAGGGAGCGCTTGGGGACGAGAAGGGCTTCACAAGTGCCGACCCATTCTTCCCCCTTCTCTGTGAAGAGTCGGTGGGGTTCTGAGTCTGCATAGCATCGGATCAGGACTTGTCCCAGCAGCTTGGAAGGGGAGATTTCCTTGCGCAGGTCGACAATGTAGCTTTCCAGCATGTGCAACCAAGCCTTGGTCTCCTCGACAGTTCCTCCGTTAAGTTGGGTGTCCACTGTTGTGACATGCCATGATGGTTGGCTGTTGACATTCATCATGACGATGTGGTGAGCACCGTTGTCACTATCAGAGTCGCTGGCTTCTGTGTTGCTGGTTGGTGGGCTTGGGGAGCCATCACCGTTACCGCCAAGAGGTGGACCACCGCCGTTGTTGTTATTGTCATCGGGGGAATCTTGTCCAGGTGGGCCACCGCCCAAGTCATCACTGGGAGGGCCTCCACTGGGGGAACCGCCGGTGGCGTCATCACCAGGCAGTCCTGGACTGGGTGGGCCACCGTTTCCGCCATTGCCATTGCTGGGGGAACCACCAGGGGATCCATCACCAGGTGGGTCTCCACCATTGCCGCCAACACCATCGCTGGGAGGTCCGCCAGGGGGTCCATCACCAGGTGGGTCTCCACCATTGCCGCCAACGCCATCACTGGGAGGTCCGCCAGGGGATCCATCACCAGGTGGGTCTCCACCATTGCCGCCAACGCCATCGCTGGGAGGTCCGCCAGGGGATCCATCACCAGGTGGGGGAGCAATAGGGGAACCTTCTGGGGACCCATCACCATAGTTGGGAGGATCTCTCCCATTGGTGGTTTGGAGAGGATTGTCGACCACTTCATGAGACGCAAAGAGGGCATTGTTGATCATGATGTTGTTGCCGGTACCGCCATGGTTGTGAGGGGCGCCGGCGAAGGAATCAACTGGTGTGACATATTGGTCGGCGGGGGACAGTGCTCTGGTTGGAGTGGGAGCTGCTGGTGTCCTTGCCGGGGACAGAGGTGGGTACTCTAGGTCCATGTTGTGCGTGTTTTGCGGTAGTGGGACGCGTGTGGCAGGTTGTCCCAAGGTTGTGTTGGTCAGTGGTCTGGAAGAACTGCCAATGGCCCGTCTTGTGTTGCTCTGACCAGACCACGGCGTAGCCGGGTTGGGGTGTCAAAAGCAAGGATGTCTGTGGAGTGTTGGACACTGGTTTCCATGCTGTCTGAAATTGGAGGCAGGGACGCAGGCTGAAGGACGACTGGTGAGGGCAGTACAGAGCTGCCGGAGTACAACGACGTGGCTGGTAGACTGACCAGAGGAGGGAGGAAAGGGGCAACTGTGTGATGCCGACAGTTCCTATTGGACTCATTACAGGATCGGTGTTCTTCCCCCCATGCCAGGGATGGTTGTACCCCTAACGGGGGAGGTGAGCCCTAGAGGACCTAATGCAAGATTCATAGATGCTTGTGCTTGTAGGTGGAGTAGGATTAATTGAGACTTGAGGATGAGTTCCGTCAGTGTCCTGCAGTTGGAGCTGGTCCATGTGGTGAGCGATGTTAGATTCATCTGAGTGTGTATTAGTGATGTCTGATAAGCTTGGACGCTCAGCCGCCGCACGAGCACGTGCGCGTTGAGCTCTTTTTCCTAACATAGTGGAAGGTTGAAGGTGGTTTATAAGTATGCACGACAGTCGTTGTACTTAGGTTGGATCGATTTTGGACTGGATGGATAAACAAAAAGGATGGCAACGCTTGTCACTATGAATTTCTACCGTCAATGATACTTTCCACTTGTGGGAGGAATCAGAGTGAGCAAAATCAATGGGACACCGCGAGGCAGTCACTTAACTGTTTATTTAGCGAGTGAAAAAGAAATCAACTGTAGGTGTATACGCTGTTTGGTTGATGTGCAATACTATAAGGTAGTGTAAAGTACTGAATGGGTTGAGGATCGGAACGTAATGGAATCTCACAGCCTGGACAGTTGTCAATCGTGGAATGAAAGTGTACCAACCAGTGGTATGGGGTTCAGGCGGAGGGTGGGATATATGCTCCAGTAGAAGTATATCAATTTCAGCTGTCAAGGGTAGCAGACCTGAAAGGGGAAGGGAATTCAAATTGTATTATTAAGGGCTGGTGCGCAATAATAAGCGTGAACTGAGCGTTTGCTTTGTTGTAGGCAGCGCTTCGCCGTCTAAAATTTGAAGGGGGGTTGGCAGGGCCTAAAAGAAGGGCAGAAGCGGCGCTTCGCCGCCTAAGTGGGGAAGGTGGGGTTGTGCAACCAAAATCAACAAGACGGGAGCGGCGCTACGCCGTCAATTGGTAGAAAAAGGGGGGCCGGACAGCTCCGTACCTTGATAGGTGGGAAGACTGTTGGTAGGGTAAGGGACGACCAAGTGGCGGGATCTTGGTAGTCAAGAGGTACCAGCGCAAGTGGAAGGTGGGGAAAGGTATCAGCACAGCAAGAATTGCGGTTGATGATCGTGGGTGTAGGATTAAATGCACTAGAGTACTAAGAAGTACAGGTTTTTGACTGGCTGGGCAAGTGTGGAATCTCAAGGCTGAGGCTGAGGTATCCAAAGACTGTACCGGAATGTCAGCAAGGCTGATCGGCTGTAACCAAGATAACGCAGCCAAGGTACAGTCACGGCAGGGGTGGCTGAACAGCAAGGGCGGGTTAGGGAGCCTAGAGAGGAGCAGATTGACTGCCGTGAGTCAAAGGATGGAAGCATTGCTCGGAGGGTCTGAAAACACTGCTCGGAGGGGCTTAAAAAAAACGGGCTGACAGATATGCCTGGGCTGTGATAAGCAAGGTATCAGCAGGTCATATGGCTGGACAGTCGGTCAGCTACCACAGAACACAAGGAAGTGCTAGCTAGTTGGGTGGGTTCCGCAACTGTGGTAGGGTGGGTCTTTAGTTTTATTGGTGGCGCAGGCTCAGTTGAGTCGACTGAGGGCGTCAAATGCAAGTAAAACGAAGAAGCCCATGATCTATGTGATCAGTAGTTATGGTGGCGCAAGATTCAAGGAGAGTGGGGTATTTACTTCCACTCAACAGTCTATTGCAAGCCTAACCAATCAGTTTGCAGGTCTTCTTGGGGTCTCTATCCCAAAGCAAGACAGCTGCAATACTGGCTCAAATACAATAGGGATTCTCAGGATAGGACTGGGAAAGCCTCTCTCACTCAAAGAAAAAGAAATCCAGAAAAGCCCTGGGCAGGGGTACCAAGAGTCGTCGGAGTCTCTGTACCCACGCCGTGAGGAGCCGGGGGTTGACCTAGTCGGGGGAGGGCGCTTCCGAGCCTTACCGTTGTCGTGAGGGGAAACTCGCCCGACGGGAAAGAGAATCAGGTGGAGGTGGAGGCTCGACCGGTGGCTGCAGGAGACTGGCGTCCGTGACGGCAACTCTGGGGCGCTTAATGGGACGCAGAGGGGTTGGGTTTCCGGAAAGTTTCTGAGACAAGAGTGAAAACAAGAGTTACAATATATTATTGAAAGGAAAAACTATGCGCAAGGCGCTTGCAAGGGGCGACAGCGCCGAGGGTAAATCTAGTTGCAAGGGACAGTGTCACGGTCAAGCGACAGGAATAACATTCGCGTCACGGTCTAGCGACAGGAATAACATTCACGTCGCCTTTGGTAACGTTGAAATGCGGGCGACATGTTGGCTGTCAATTGGGTTTGACATTTGACAACAGAGGGCGCCAGCGGCATTGCAACATGATCTACACTTAGGGCAGCGCACCTGAGACAAGAGTGAAAACAAGAGGTCGATGCACGCGACTGCTCCGATTATCAACACTCGAATCAGGGGTGAGATCGGGGTTCCAAGCCGTGAAAGACCTGAAGTGGCTACTGACCGTGCAGAATTAAGGAGGGGGCCTTTTTGGTTTGCAGGGCGCTGGAAGGTCACTGTGGACGCGAGCGCAAAGCTTAAGAAGAAGTATCGTAATGACTAAGGGCTCAAACCGGGAACGCTTGGCAGGGGCATTGGCTGGCACCAGCTGCGGTTGCGTTTGGTCAATGGGCCAAGGTAGCTATACGGGGATGGTTTGTTACGTGTCTGGCCTGGCCTGGTATGGCTTGGTCAGAGCTGGCTGTGTGTGTGTCTAAGTGATACGTGGTGTTACACACAATCGCGTGTGACAAAACAAACAAACAAACAAACAAACAAACAAACAAACAAACAAACAAACAAACAAACAAACAAACAAACAAACAAACAAACAAGCAAACAAACAAGCAAACAAACAAGCAAACAAGCAAACAAGCAAGCAAACAAGCAAACAAACAAACAAGCAAACAAGCAAACAAACAAACAAACAAACAAACAAGCAAGCAAGCAAACAAGCAAGCAAACAAACAAACAAACAAACAAACAAACAAACAAACAAACAAACAAACAAACAAACAGTTTTGATAGGCTAATCCCTTAATCAAAAATCTGTAGATTGGATTGGAACGACATGGCACGTTGTTTGCAGTACTGCCAGGTCTGGAGATATTGCCGTGCGCTCGAAGGTCTGGATGGAGTCCAGCCTGGATGTACCATTCAGGACAGACACCAATTACACCCCGGCTGTAACCGACTAAGGACTGCAGATTATTAGCGAGATGTGCTTCTATATGAAGACGGTCTGGGACAAAATGTGTTTCCTTGCCTCCCTTATATCATAAAACGCTTCGAACAGGATTCGAACCTGTACGGGAGAACCCAATTGATTTCTAGTCAATCGCCTTAACCGCTCGGCCACCGAAGCTTCGGTTAGAAACATACATGTTGCCCGTCCAGGACATTATTAATATATATAACAGTTCTAAACGAGAGGGGGCAAGGATTTTTTTATTTATTTACCCTCTCTCTTATTTAGTAGTTCGCATTGCTTGTTGTCAAGCCTCTTACTTGCTCTTTCGTACGCTTTTTTGGAGGTCACCTCCTGGACCAGGTTCTGAGGGGTATGTTGCCCAAACGCTCACTGTTATAAAACTGTCCAGCTGCCTCGGCGCTGTTCAGTCTCGGCATTGATTTTTGCTGAGTATGTAACAATTTCCTGTCTCTATTTAGCCTATATATACGCTTAATTCGCTAGTCACTTTATGCCTTGGTAGTTCGCTTTTCTTGTTGTCAAGCCTTTTAATTTGCTATTTCGTACCAGTGTTTTTCCTAAGGATTTGGCCATAAACATTAAGTATATGGCAGCCAGATGCCCAGGTGTAGACTTTGGTGAGACAGAAACATTAAGTGTATGGCAGCCCGATGCCCAGGTATAGACTTTGGTGGGACAGAAACATTAAGTATATGGCAGCCCGATGCCTAGGTGTAAATTTGGAAAAGCATAAACATTAAGTATCTGGCACGCCCGATATTGCTTACAAGTGGTTACATAAAAAAAGGGACACACACTGCCCACGGAGCTGCGTACCTGCTGGGAGCGAGTTGGCTGCCTTTGGCAGCGTTACACCAGCGTTTACTGAATCTGCGAATGTGCGAGGGGAGAGGGTAACGTAGCAAACGAGCGACGAGGGGGGGGGAGACAAACGATGAAATGAGCAACGATCAAACGAGCTGCGAGCAAAGGAAATAAGATAATCTTCCAATTGCCAATTGCTACTGAAAGCGAGGCAAGAGAGAGCAAAGTTCCGAATTGCTGTGAAGAGACTAATATGAAGCAAGAATCTAGCGATTGCGAACCTGCTGGGTTCAAGTTGACGAGGGGCGAGGGTCGCCATGTTGTATTCAGGCCCTTGGCTGAAACCGCATCTCTACAGACCAGGGCCGTTACATTTTTTGAAATTCGTGGACGCTCTGCCTGGCAGCTCTTCACCTGCCAATAGGTCGACAAGTCGAAGAGCTGCCAAGTCACCAAGGGCCCACGTGGGACCTGCGCGATGCTCCTGCCAGGTACCCACAATCCACTAACATTAAGTATCTGGCAGCGCGATGCTCCACTCAAGCATCCGCAAGCCATAAACATTAAGTATAGGGCACGCGCGATGCTCCAGCCAGGTATCTGACAGACGGAAACATTAAGTATATGGCACGCGCGATGCTCCACCCAGAGATCTGAAATCCGAAAACATTACCCACACCTGGGAGCGCGATGGACCAAAACGGAAATAAACATTTATAATCGGCTTTGCGCGATAAATCGTTCTTAGGAAAAACACTGTTTCGTACGCTTTTTGGGAGGTTACCTCCTGGACCAGGTTCTGAGGGGTATGTTGCCCAAACCCTCACTGTTATAAAACTGTCCAGCTGCCCTGGCGCTGTTCAGTCTCGGCATTGATTTTTGCTGAGTATGTAACAATTTCCTGTCTCTATTTAGCCTATATATACGCTTAATCCGCTAGTTACTTTATGCCTTGGTAGTTCGCTTTGCTTGTTGTCAAGCCTTTTAATTTGCTATTTCGTACGCTTTTTGGGAGGTTACCTCCTGGACCAGGTTCTGAGAGGTATGTTGCCAGTAACCTCACTGTTATGAAACTGCCCAGCTGCCCCGGCGCTGTTCAGTCTCGGCATTGATTTTTGCTGAGTATGTAACAATATCCTCTCTCTATTTAACCCAGTCTGGAGGGCGGTATGGTCCAGACCCGGTGGTTAAGGCTTCGGCCACCGGAGTTCGAGCCCCGCTGCCGGATAGACGGCGGGTGGTTTCTCGATTCCGACTTTAGGGCGGTGTTGTTTCACTGCCAGGACATGAGCCCCTTGTAATCTTTATTTATTTCGTAAGTATGTAACAAAATCCTCTCTCTATTTCGTACCTCATCTTCAATATGGATAGAGAACCGCGAACACATGTTGATACCGTCGAAAACATGTCGATAAACCTAGGGGTGGGCCGAGATTGAAAAACAAGTAACCACTTGCACACTTGTCGACTTAGCGTACTTTGTACTCCGTCAGTCGTACGTTATTGCTGAGCTGGCATTATTAAGATATTTGTACAAGGCAATTCCGCCCGGAGGCGGGCTCCAGCCTGTGACCTATCGTTGTCTTCAGATGTGACATGATTACGGCCAAGTACTCTAACCACCAAGTATTCATCGGCCAAGTATTCTTACGGCCAAGTACTCTTAGATTGCAAAATTACAGCCCAAAGAGATCAACTGCATTACTGATGTACGTAAATATCATCTCTGCAGTACTGATGTACGTTGTGTTACCAAACTGCGAGATTGAAAAACAAGTACGGGGGGGGGGACCGTTTTTCCAACTTAATTTGTACTTCGTGTAACTTTCTTGCCAGTTCGAATTTTCGATCGTGAGGTACACTAAGACGAGTACTAATCTGCAACCGTCAGTCGGTTACACTAAGTGTGTAGTTGGTGGATGCTCTGGAAGGCACATCCAGGCTGGACGTCACTTAGACCTTCGCGCCTGGTGGGTGGGTGAGGGGGGTGATGGGGTATGTGGGTGGGTGGGTGGGGGTGGGGGGGTCAGGGGTGAAAATAACAACTTTCAACTAGAGGTGACCGCCCTATCGGGCGGTCACCTCGCGCACGGTCGTGGTTATGTGGGTCTCTGTCTCGGTCTGGGTCTGTGCCTCGGTCTGGGTATCGGTCTGTGCCTCGATCTGTGTATTGGTCTGGGTCTCGGTCTGTGTCTGTGTAACGGCCTGGGTCTCGGTCTGGGTCTGTGTATCGGTCTGGGTCTCGGTCTGGGTCTCGGTCTCGATCTGGGTCTGGGTCTGGGTCTCGATCTGGGTCTGGGTCTGGGTCTCGATCTGGGTCTCGGTCTGGGTCTCGGTCTGGGTCTGGGTCTCGGTCTTCTGCGTCTCGAAGCTTCCATGCGGCATCCGCAGGTCATGCGCAACGCCGGCTGGCGTCGCCCGAAGGCGCTCACGAGCGCCGAACCCTTAGGTTAAATTGCTCCTCCGCCAGTGTGAGCGGTGTAACCGTTGGATCTCTGCTTAGTTGAGGGCGGTAAACATATGGTCTGCCAACTTAATTTCTAAATCTGAATACCGGTACCCAAGTCATTAGAGTACATGGTTCTAGGATCTGCAAGTATGGTAGAGAGTACACTGTGTCGAAGCCATCCCATTAACTTTCTCAGCATAGCAATACCGGATGCACGTTCTTTCAAAGAACTACGGTTATACACGCAATCGGAAACATCAACTTTGAATTGGAAGACGGTGAGCAGCCCAGAGTTGGCTGAAAACCATGTAACAATTCAAATTCAAATTCAGAAACATCAACTCACGTAATCATCATTAAATCTCTTGCTCTGATTTCTAGGACTTGCCACTAAGGCATCTCATAAACAAGAGCACACAGTGTGTTCATGTATATATTATTCATTACCTCAACCGTCCCACACTCTTCGCCCTACCCCTGAACGCCAAAATGGCCAAAACCACCACGAAGCCAACTAAGAACAGGATGCCCGTGATGGGCAGGCCGAAGGCAATCCCCCCACCCCTCATGAACTGCGAATACAACCGCTCAGAAGACGCCAAGGTAGACGAATAAGCCTGGTCTGTTCGACCAGATGTGAACACGGCTGAGGAGTCCGAGGAGGAAGAGGAGGAGCTCATTGAGGATCGGACTGATCTTGCCGCTTGCTCGGTGCACCCAGCTGGGTCTTGGAACTCGCATGCAGCACTCGAGTAACACCTGCAGTTGTGGTAGGAGGGTAAGCAATTGAGAGTGAAGACAACAACACGTGCGGACAGCCCTTGCCGCTTGCTCGGTGCACCCAGCTGGGTCTTGGAACTCGCATGCAGCACTCGAGTAACACCTGCAGTTTTGGTACAATTAGGGTTTAGGGTTTAGGGTTTAGGGCACCCAGCTGAGTCTTGGTCGAGTGGGTCTTGGAACTCGCATGCAGCACTTAAGTAACACCTGCAGCTGTAAAAGATGGGAAGAGATTGAGAGTGAAGACAACAACACGTGTAGACAGACCTTGCTGCTTGCTGGGTGCAAGCAACCAGCTGGGTCTTGGCCGAGTGGGTCTTGGACCTCACACGCAGCACTCAAGTACCCCCCCCCCCCCCCCCCCCCCCCCACACACACACACACACACACACACACATACACCACACCACCCTCACCCCCACTCACTTCAGTTTGTTCTGACCCACAAAGGACACAGCTGCCATTGGCTAGATGGATCCCCCCCCCCCCCCCCCCCCCCACCCACACACACACACACACACACACACACACACATACACCACACCCACCCTCACCCCCACTCACTTCAGTTTGTTCTGACCCACAAAGGACACAGCTGCCAATTGGCTAGATGGATCCCCCCCCCCCCCCCCCCCCCACACACACACACACACACATACACCACCCCACCCTCACCCCCACTCACTTCAGTTTGTTCTGACCCACAAAGGACGCAGCTGCCAATTGGCTAGATGGATCCCCCCCCCCCCCCCCCACACACACACACACACACACACACACACACATACACCACCCCACCCTCACCCCCACTCACTTCAGTTTGTTCTGACCCACAAAGGACACAGCTGCCAATTGGCTAGATGGACCCCCCCCCCCCCCCCCCACACACACACACACACACACATACACCACCCCACCCTCACCCCCCACTCACTTCAGTTTGTTCTGACCCACAAAGGACACAGCTGCCAATTGGCTAGATGGATCCCCCCCCACCCCCACCCTCACCCCCACTCACTTCAGTTTGATCTGACCCACAAAAGAGACAGCAGTGAAGTTGACGTCCCTGCGGCATAGTGGTGCCAAAGATCAACCTCACTCACACCCCTACTCCTACCCCCCCCCCCCCCCACACACACACACATACACCCCCCCCCCCTCACCCACACTCACTTCAGTTTGTTCTGACCCATGAAAGACACAGCAGTGAAGTTGACGTCCCTGCGGTGTAGCGGTGCCACAAAGTTTGGGCGCTCATAGGCCTCTGCCAATTGGCTCGCTGGATCAACCCCAACTCCCACTCCCACTCCTACCCCCCCAAATCTGATTCTGATTCTCAATCTCATGTTTCGAGTTGAGTTGGGTCAACCGGTTCAAATGGGAGAATTTCTGTACTTTGTTCAAAAGATACTCCCTCAATTACCATAGGTGTTGGATTCGCGTTAGAGTGAATCACTTCAATTTCTGATTCTGATTGATAAGGCTGAAAAGGAAGTGAATTTCAGTTCGGAAGATGAGGGAGGGTAGCTAACTCAGGGGCTTGAACGAATTGTAGCTCGAGTGGTGCGCTATTACTAACATTCAAACTTGCTGCATCTGCTAACGCAGGAGTTACACTCCCCCTCTCACTTCAGTTTGCTCTGACCCACGAAAGACACAGCAGTGAAGTTGTCGTCCCTGCGGCGCAGTGGAGCCACGAAGTTTGGGCGCTCATAGGCCTCCCCCCCCCCCCCCCAAAAAAACCTCACCCCCACTCACTTCAGTTTGTTCTGACCCACAAAAGACACAGCAGTGAAGTTGACGTCCCTGCAGCGCAGCGGTGCCACAAAGTTGGGTAGCTCATAGGCCTCTACCAAATGGCTGGCTGGATCAACCCCCACTCCCACTCCTCACCACCCCAACCTCCCCCCCCCCCACCACCACCACCACACACACACACCCAACCTCACCCCCACTCACTTCAGTTTATTCTGACCCACAAAAGACACAGCAGTGAAGTTGACGTTTCTGCGGCGTAGTGGTGCCAAAGATCAACCTCACTCTCCCCCCCCACTCCTCCCCCCCCCACCCCCTAACCCCCCCCCCCCCCCCCCCGCCCCCCCCCCCCCCCCCCCCCACCCCACCCTACCCCCCCCACCCTACCACCCACCCCCCACACATCACCCCCCCCACCCCCCCCACCCACACCTTACCCCCACTCACTTCAGTTTATTTTGACCCACAAAAGACACAGCAGTGAAGTTGACGTCCCTGCGGCGCAGTGGAGCAACAAAGTTGGGGCGCTCATAGGCCTCTGCCAATTGGCTGGCTGCATCAGCTAGCCCGTTTTGGTCACCCTGCAGCACAACAGTGGGAAGAATCAATATCGCAGTTATTAATCATGCTCAATACGCCAATGTTTGGACAGCCTCACACACGTTGGAAGAATCATATCGAAGTTATTAATCATTGCTCATACTCATGTGTTGGACAGCCTGCAGTACAACAGTGGGAAGAATCAATATCGCAGTTATTAATCATGCTCAATACGCCAATCTTTGGACAGCCTGCAGTACAACAGTGGGAAGAATCAATATCGCAGTTATTAATCATGCTCAATACTCCAATGTTTGGACAGCCTGCAGTACAACAGTGGAAGAAGCAATAGCGCGTTATTAATCATGCTCAATAAACGCATGTTTTGGACCAGGCCTGCAGTACAACGTGGGAAGAAATCATATGCAGTTTATTAATCATGCGCAATACGCCAAGGTTGTTTTGGACCGGCCTGGCAAGTCAACAGTGGGAAATCATATCGGCATTATGATCATGCTCAATACGCCATGTTGGACAGCCTGCATACAACAGTGGGACGAATCCAATATCGCGTTATTAATCTGCTCCATGTACCCAAAGGTTTTGGGACAGCCCCTGCAAGTACAACAGTGGGACAATCAAGATCTCGTATATTAATCACGCCATACCCAATGTTGGACAGCCTGCAGTACAACAGTGGGAAGAATCAATATCGCAGTTATTAATCATGCTCAATACGCCAATGTTTGGACAGCCTGCAGTACAACAGTGGGAAGAATCAATATCGCAGTTATTAATCATGCTCAATACTCCAATGTTTGGACAGCCTGCAGCACAACGGTGGGAAGGATCAATATCGCAGCTATAATACACGCTCAATACGCCAATGTTTGGACAGCCTGCAGCACAACGGTGCAAAGGATCAATGGTGCAGCTATACTACATGCTCAATACGCCCATTTTGATAAACCTGCAGCAAATAGGTGGCAAGGATCAATATCGCAGCTATTATACATGCTCAATAAACCATATACATGTTCAATATACCCATACACATGCTCGATATACCCACTACGCACATTTTGGTCACCCTGCAGCACAGCGGTGGGAAATATCAATACCGCAGCTATTATACTTGCTCAATATAACCAACACGCCCATTTTGGTCACCCTGCAGCACAGCGATGGGAAGGATCAATATCACAGCTATTATACATGCTTAATATACCTTAACACATGCTCGATATGCCCAACACGCCCATTTTGGTCACCCTGCAGCACATAGGTGCAGAGGATCAATAGTACAGCTTTTATACATGCTCAATATACCTAAAAAGCTTCTTTTGGTCACCCTGCAGCACATAGGTGGCAAGGATCAATATCGCAGCTATTGTACGTGCTCAAGATACCCTTACACATGCTCGATACACCCAATACGCCCATGTTGGTCACCCTGCAGCACATAGGTGGCAAGGATCAATATCGCAGCTATTGTACGTGCTCAAGATACCCTTACACATGCTCGATACACCCAACACGCCCATGTTGGTCACCCTGCAGCAAATAGGTGGCAAGGATCAATATCGCAGCTATTATACATGCTCAATAAACCATATACATGTTCAATATACCCATACACATGCTCGATATACCCACTACGCACATTTTGGTCACCCTGCAGCACAGCGGTGGGAAATATCAATACCGCAGCTATTATACTCGCTCAATATAACCAACACGCCCATTTTGGTCACCCTGCAGCACAGCGGTGGGAAGGATCAATATCACAGCTATTATACATGCTTAATATACCTTAACACATGCTCGATATGCCCAACACGCCCATTTTGGTCACCCTGCAGCACATAGGTGCAGAGGATCAATAGTACAGCTTTTATACATGCTCAATATACCTAAAAAGCTTCTTTTGGTCACCCTGCAGAACAACGGTGGCAAGGATCAATATCGCAGCTATTGTACGTGCTCAAGATACCCTTACACATGCTCGATACACCCAATACGCCCATGTTGGTCACCCTGCAGCACATAGGTGGCAAGGATCAATATCGCAGCTATTGTACGTGCTCAAGATACCCTTACACATGCTCGATACACCCAACACGCACATGTTGGTCACCCTGCAGCAAATAGGTGGCAAGGATCAATATCGCAGCTATCATACATGCTCAATAAACCATATACATGTTCAATATACCCATACACATGCTCGATATACCCACTACGCCCATTTTGGTCACCCTGCAGCACAGCGGTGGGAAATATCAATACCGCAGCTATTATACTTGCTGAATATAACCAACACGCCCATTTTGGTCACCCTGCAGCACAGCGGTGGGAAGGATCAATATCACAGCTTTATACATGCTTAATATACCTTAACACATGCTCGATATGCCCAACACGCCCATTTGGTCACCCGCAGCACATAGGTGTCAGAGGATCAATATACAGCTTTTATACATGCTCAATATACCTAAAAAGCTTCTTTTGGTCACCCTGCATAACAACGGTGGCAAGGATCAATATCGCAGCTATTGTACGTGCTCAAGATACCCTTACACATGCTCGATACACCTAATATGCCCATGTTGGTCACCCTGCAGCACATAGGTGGCAAGGATCAATATCGCAGCTATTGTACGTGCTCAAGATACCCTTACACATGCTCGATACACCCAACACGCCCATGTTGGTCACCCTGCAGCAAATAGGTGGCAAGGATCAATATCGCAGCTACTGTACGTGCTCAAGATACCCTTACACATGCTCGATATACCCACTACGCCCATGTTGGTCACCCTGCAGCAAATAGGTGGCAAGGATCAATATCGCAGCTATTATACATGCTGCATACGCCCATTTTGGTCAACCTGCAGCACAACGGTGCAAAAGATCAATGGTGCAGCTATTATACATGCTCAACACGCCAATTTTTGGACAGCCTGCAGCACAACGGTGGGAAGGATCAATATAGCAGCTACTATATGTGCTCAATATGCCAATTTTTGGACAGCCTCAGGACAACAAGTGGGAGGATCAATAGTGGCACTGCGATTATACCTTATCAATATACCCACCAAAAACACACGTTTGGTCACCATGCAGCAAACTGGGTGAGGATCATGGGGGCAGCTTTATACTTGATCAATAATACCCAATACGCCCATGTTGGTACCCCCTGCAGCCACCAGTGTAAGGATCATTAGTGCAAGGCTTATTATAACTTGATCAATATACCCAATACGCCCATTTTGGTCACCCTGCAGCACAACAGTGTGAAGGATCAATAGTGCAGCTATTATACTTGATCAATATACCCAATACGCCCATTTTGGTCACCCTGCAGCACAACAGTGTGAAGGATCAATAGTGCAGCTATTATACTTGATCAATATACCCAATAACGCCATTTGGTCACCCTGCAGCACAACAGTGTGAAGGATCATAGTGCAAGCTATTATACTTGATCAATATACCCAATACACCCATTTTGGGTCACCCTGCAGCACACAGTGTGAAGGATCAATAGTGCAGCTATTATACTTGATCAATATACCCAATACGCCCATTTTGGTCACCCTGCAGCACAACAGTGTGAAGGATCAATAGTGCAGCTATTATACTTGATCAATATACCCAATACGCCCATTTTGGTCACCCTGCAGCACAACATTGTGAAGATCAATAGTGCAGCTATTATACTTGATCAATATACCCAATACTCCCATTTTGGTCACCCTGCAGCACAAACAGTGTGAAGGATCAATAGTGCAGCTATTATACTTGATCAATATACCCAATACGCGCCCATTTTGGTCACCCTGCAGCACAACGTGTGAAGGAGCATAGTGCAGCTATTATACTTATATTACCCATACGCCCTTTTGGTCCACCCTGCCAGCAAAAAAGTTGTGAGATTCAAGAGTGCAGCTATTATACTTAAGCATATACCCAATAGCCCATTTTGGTCACCCACCCGCAGCACAACATGTAAGGTCATAGTGCAGCGATTATACGTGATCAATATACCCATACGCCCGTTTGGTTCAACCTGCACCCAACCGTGCGAAGGATTCAATAGTGCAGCTATTATCTTTGATCATATAACTCAATAGACCCCATTTTGGTCACCCTGCAGCACAACAGTGTGAAGGATCAATAGTGCAGCTATTATGCTTGATCAATAAACTATATACATGCTTTAGATACCAATAAGCCCATTATGGTCACCCTGCAGAACAACGGTGGGAGATATCAACAGTGCAGCTTTTATACATGCTCAATATACCCAATAAGCCCATTATGGTCACCCTGCAGCACTAAGGTTGGAAGGATCAATATGGCAGCTATTATATGTATTTAGGGACCGGCACATCATACGATGTTGACCAAAGGACAAGAGAAAGCAAAAATATCAGGCTATATCATGCTATTTCGGGTTATTTCAGGTTATTTCACCTTCATGCCCGGTCTATTAGCTTGGCAAAAAAACTCGTAACAAGAGAACGCAAAAATATCAGGCTATACCAGCTATTTCGGGTTATACCACCTTAATCGCCCGGTCAAGGAGCTTGGCCCAAAATGTGTACACGAGAAAGCATACAATTCCATACTTATTCAGGCTATATCAGGCTATATCAGGCTATATCAGGCTATTTCGGGTTATATCACCTTTATCGCCCGGTCAAGGAGCTTGGCCCCAGACGTGAACATGAGAATTCATAAAATATCGGGCTATTTCAGGCTATATCAAACTATTTTCAGGTTATTTCACCTTCATAGCCCGGTCAAGGAGCTCGGCAAAAAACTCGCAACAGAAGAACGCATGAAATAGCAGGCTATATCAGGCTATATGAGGCCATTTCGGATTATTTCAGGCCATATCAAGCTATTTAGGGTTAATTCAGGCTATTTCAGGCTATTTCAGGCTTTACCAGGTTATATCACCTTCATCGTCCGGTCAAGGAGCTTGGCCCCAAAATTGTGCACAACAATTCATAACATATCAGGCTATTTCAGGCTTTATCAAGCTATTTCGGGCTATCTCAGGCTATTTCAGACTATATCAGGCTATTTCAAGCTATTTGAGGCTTTATCAAGCTATTTCGGGTTATCTCAGGCCATCTGACTATATCAGGCTATTTCAAGCTATTTCAGGCCATATCAAGCTATTTAGGGTTAATTCAGGCTATTTCAGGCTTTACCAGGTTATATCACCATCATCGTCCGGTCAAGGAGCTTGGCCCAAAACTTGTGCACAACAATTCATAACATATCAGGCTATTTCAGGCTATTTCAGGCTTTATAAAGCTATTTCGGGTTATTTCAGGCTATTTCAGGTTTTTCCAGGTTAAAGCACTTCATCGTCCAGGTTAAAGCACTTCATCGTCCGGTCAAGGAGCTTGGCACAAAACTTGTTCACGACAATTCATAACATATTAGGCTATTTCAGGCTATTTCAGGCTTTAACAAGCTATTTCGGGTTATTTCAAGCTATTTCAGGCTATATCAGGCTATTTCAAGCTATTTGAGGCTTTATCAAGCTATTTAGGGTTATCTCGGGCTATTTCAGGTTTTACCAGGTCAAAGCACCTTCATCGTCCGGTCAAGGAGCTTGGCCCAAAACTTGTTCACGACAATTCATAACATATTAGGCTATTTCAGGCTTTATCAAGCTATTTCGGGTTATTTCAAGCTATTTCAGGAAATTTCAAGCTATTTCAGGCTTTCTCAAGCTCTTTCAAGCTCTTTCAGGCTATTTGATGCTTTATCAAGCTATTCGCTATTTCAGGCTAGGCTATATCAGGTTATATCACCTTCATCGTCCGGTCAAGGAGCTTGGCAAAAAACTTGTGCACAACAATTCATAACTTATCAGGCTATATGAGGCTTTAACAAGCTATTTCAGGCTCTATCAGGCTTTATCAAGCTATTTCAAGCTACCTCAGGCTACCTCAGGTTATATCACCTTCATCGTCCGGTCAAGGAGCTTGGCCAAAAACTCGTAACAGGTTCCGCGTTGATGGGAGAAGTCAAGGCAGTTGGTGTCGCTGAAGATTGCAACATGGCCACCATTTTTGCCCACGGGGGTGACTCCCAACACCCCGAAGCTTCCCTTGGACTGGGTCTGAGGAGGTGGGTAGGTGAGTAGGTCAGGTACTCCTAATTTAAAACGGAGAGAAAACACAAAAACGACATGGGAGATAAGACTGTTGGTGTCGCTGAAGATTGCAACATGGACAAAGTTCTTGCCAGCGGGGGTGACTCCCAACACTCCGAAGCTTCCCTTGGACTGGGTCTGAGGAGGTGGGTATGTGAGTAAGTGGGTGAGATAATCCTTATATTACACGGAGACAAAAGATGAAAAGGTATGTGAGTAAGTGGGTGAGATAATCCTTATATTACACGGAGACAAAAGATGAAAAGGTATGTGAGTAAGTGGGTGAGATAATCATTATATTATACGGAGACAAAAGATGAAAAGGTATGTGAGTAAGTGGGTGAGATAATCCTTATATTACACGGAGACAAAAGATGAAAAGGTATGTGAGTAAGTGGGTGAGATAATCATTATATTATACGGAGACAAAAGATGAAAAGGTATGTGAGTAAGTGGGTGAGATAATCCTTATATTACACGGAGACAAAAGATGAAAAGGTATGTGAGTAAGTGGGTGAGATAATCCTTATATTACACGGAGACAAAAGATGAAAAGGTATGTGAGTAAGTGGGTGAGATAATCCTTATATTACACGGAGACAAAAGATGAAAGGTATGTGAGTAAGTGGGTGAGATAATCCTTATATTACACGGAGACAAAAGATGAAAAGGTATGTGAGTAAGTGGGTGAGATAATCCTTATATTACACGGAGACAAAAGATGAAAAGGTATGTGAGTAAGTGGGTGAGATAATCCTTATGTTACACGGAGACAAAAGATGAAAAGGTGTGTGAGGACAGTAAACTGGTGTCGCTGAAGATTGCGACATGGCCGCCATTATTTGATTCTTGTCCACGGGGGTGACTCCCAACACCCCGAAGCTTCCATTGGACTGGGTCTGAGGAGGTGGGTAGGTGTGCAGGTGGGTCGGTGGTTAGGTGACTTGTTAGGCTGGTGGGTCGGTGAGTAGGTGTGTAGGTGAGTAGGTCAGGTACTCCTAATTAAAAACGGAGAGAAAACACAAAAAAGGCATGGGAGAGGTCAGACTGTTCGTGTCGCTGAAGGTTGCGCCATCGGCGACGTTCTTGCCCATGGGGGTTTACTCCCAACACCCCTAAAACCACCACCACATCTTGACCCCAAGACTTACAATCCCAGGACCCCCCCCCCCCCCCCTAAAACTTCCACCACCACCACGAACCCTAAAATTACCACCACCACCAGCACCCGTAATACCCCCCCCCCCCCCCCCCCCCTATACCCCCCCCCCCCCCCCCCCCCCCACACACACACACACCCTAAACCACCACAAACAAAAAACGGAATACCACCACCACCACCACCACTAAAACCACCACCACCACCATCCCTAAAACCACCACAAACACCACCACCACCACCACCCCAACGCAACTCACCCCACCCCACCCACGACCCGACCCCAAGACTTACAATTCCAGGACCAGCACTGCTGAGCTGAGCCTTGTGCAAGAAGGATCCAGCTGGCTTCTTGGCCCTAGGCCCCGCCATCCAAACCCTGTACTCCCACAACATTAGGCCTGCGTTATAAACACAAAACACTAACGATGCTAGGACCAACAGACCCCACCCCTGCACGGCACACCCCACCCCAACTCACCCACACCCAACACACCCCACCCCACCCATGGCACAACACAACCCCAACACACCCCACCCCAACACACCTCACACACAGCACAACACACCCACACCCAACACACCCCACCCCAACACACCTCAACGCGAGCCAACACACACAACACCTCCCATCACACCCCACCCCAACACACCTCACCCACGGCACAACACACCCCAACACACCCACACCCAACACACCCCACCCCAACACACCTCATCCGCCGCACAACACACCCTATCACACCCCCCAAACCCCCCCAACAGACAACCGCACCCGCGGAAAACACCCCAACACCCCACACCCACACCACCCACCCCAACAACCCTCACCCCCACGGCACAACACACCCCAACACACCACACCCAACCACACCCCACCCCAACACACTCACCCACGGCACAACACCCCCAACACACCCCACCTCACCCCACCTCACCCACGAGACACTCCACCACACACACCCACACCCAACACACCCCACCCCAACACACCTCACCCACGGCACAACACACCCCAACACACCCACACCCACACCCCACCCCAACACACCTCACCCACGGCACAACACACCCCAACACACACCCACCCAACACATCCCACACAACACCCTCACCCGCAGCACAACACACCCAACACACCCACACGCCACGCACCCCACCCCAACACACCCTCAACCCACTCACACACGCCCCAACACACACAAAACCACACACCCCACCTGCCAACACACCTCCACACGCACAACACACCCCAACACACCCCACCCAACCCACGCCCACCCCATACACACTCACCACGCACAACACACCCCAACACACCCACACCCACACACACCACACGCCCACCCACGCAACAACCACAACCCATCACAAACCCACCACAACACACACACCCAATCCACCTCACCCGCTGCCACACACCCCAACACACCCACACTCAACACACCCCACGCCCACCCCTGCAACACCGCACACCCATCACACCCCACCCCAACACACCACAACCCCAACACACCTCACCGGCACAACACACCCCAACACAACCCCCACCCACACCCAACACAGCCAACCACCACCCCAACACAAGACCTCACCCACAACCCTTACCCCAATACTTAACGAATTCCGATTACGCATCACTTTCTTACTCAAGCCGTTTTGCAGGAATAGCCACTTGCATCTTGGCCACGTCAGCACCATAAAAGTACCTTCAGGCATTAAGTGGATTAATGATTCATTCTAGTAATAGCCAACTAGCTAGAATAATAGAGTGAATGTTGTTGTGTGTGTGTGATGTTTGGGGGGGGTGTGGGGGGTTGGAATGTGTGGTTTGTGTGTGTGTGTTTTTGTGTGTGTTGTTTTTGTGGGGGGGGGGGGGGGGGTATTGGATTGCATTTCATGCCATAAAGCACCTTCAGGGGCAGACTGGGATGACCGTTTACGTTCAACTGTACCAACTATCCTACGTGATATAAACATCGGAAGTGTGTGTTTTGTGTTGTGTGTGTGTTTGTGATGTGTGTGTGTGGTGGTGGTGGTGGTGGTGGGTATGAATGTGGCCACGTCAACGCCAGAAAGTACCTTCAGGGGTATAAGGGGATGAATGATTCAGTTGAGGGATAGCCAACTAGCCTAGAAATATAGAGAGGGAAGGGTGTGTGTGTGGGGTGTGTGTGTGGGGTGTGTGTGTGTGGGGGGGGGTATGGATGTGTGGGTGGGTGGGGTGAGGGGGTGGGGTATGGATGTGGCCATGTCAGCACCAGAAAGTAACTTTAGGGGCATAAAGGGGATGGATGTTTCAGTCGAGGGGGAGCCAACTAGCCTAGAAATATAGAGAGGGAAGGGTGTGTGTGTGGGGTGTGTGGGGTGTGTGTGTGTGTGGGGGGGGGGGGGGGGGTATGGATGTGTGGGTGGGTGGGGTGAGGGGGTGGGTATGGATGTGGCCATGTCAGTGCCAGAAAGTACCTTCAGGAGCATAAAGGGGATGACCGTTTAAATTCAAGGGTAGCCAACTAGCCTAAGGGATATAAATAGGGAAGTGTGTGTGTGTGTGTGTTGTGTGTGTGTGTGTGTGTGGTGGTGGTGGTGGTGGTGGTGGTGGTGTATGAATGTGGCCACGTCAACGCCAGAAAGTACCTTCAGAGGTATAAGGGGATGAATGATTCAGTTGAGGGATAGCCAACTAGCCTTAGGAATATAGAGAGGGAAGGGTGTGTGTGTGTGTGTGTGTGTGTGTGTGTGTGTGTGTGTGTGTGGGGGGGGGGGGGGGGGGGGGGGGGGGGGGGGGGGGGGGGATGAATTGTGGCCACGCCAACGCCAGAAAGTACCTTCAGGGGTATAAGGGGGATGAATGATTCAGTCCAAGGGTGAAGGGATAGATGTTTTGGTCCAAGGGAAGCAAACTAAAATAAGGTTTATAAAGAGGGAAGGGTGGTGTGTGTGTGGAGGTATGGATGTGTGTGTGTGTGTGTGTGTGTGTGTGGGGGGGGGGGGGGGGGGGGGGGGGGGGGGGGGGGGGGGTAAGCATCTTGGCCACGTCAGCGCCAGAAAGTACCTTCAGGGGTAAAAGGGGATGGATGTTTCAGCTCGAGGGCAGCAAACCAGCCTAGAAATATGGAGGGAAGGGTGTGTGTGTGTGGGGTGGGGTTGGGGTTGGGGGTATGGATGTGTGGATGTGTGGGGTGAGGGGGGGGGGTATGGATGTGGCCATGTCAGCACCAGGAAGTACCTTCAGGGGCGTAAAGGGGATGGATGTTTCAGTCGAGGGATAGCCAACTAGCCTTAGGGATATAAAGGAGATGAACAGCCGGGGGGGCATCAAAACGTTTGTGGGGAGGCACAAGCTGTTAAGTGTGTGTCTTCAATTTGGTCGTAGACCCCGAAACCGTTGAAAAAAGAAAAAAAGTGCCTGGGCGCTGAGATATGGGGGGGTCCCAAAGGGGGGTACGGGTGGGGGTCCAGGCCGATCTCAAAATTTCTTCACAACTTCTCCATCTGTGGCCTGTATCGAACGTGCCGCACACCATCGAAAACGCCCCTACGAAAGCGTTACGAATGCAGTCATTGGTCGATTACACACAGGGTGTAATTGAATGGATGTACTAAAAGGTACATCCTGTCTGGACGCCAACCAGAACTTCACAACCATAGCCGACAAGTTCCCGAATTAGCAGTTGGAAGCTCAAGCAGCAGGAATCCGCGCTTGTTTACAGCTACGGATGAAAATAAAGGTTAAGGTCAAGGCCAGGGCTGAGGCCAAGGCTAGACAAGCAAACACAACCCGAGTCAGCAGTTGGAAGCTCAAACAACAAGAAGCCCAAGTCAGACTCGTTGTTTTGGAGCAGAGTGCTGAAGTAAAGAGCTGTGGATGGTCTACAAGACATGCAGCAAACATGCAGTCACATTGTTGAGAAGTATCCATTCGCCTGATAGGGACAAAACCAAAACTTGGGGGGCCTGCCCCCTTGACAGCTGCCCACAAGGCTACCGGCAATTTGACCTGGATCAGGCTAGACAAATAGTGTACTTAATACGGGTGTCAGGTGGATGTAGGTGTGTTTTACTGCCTGAGGCCCCTTTGGCCCCACACTGTTGTATCTCACGAGACTCCTCTGACCTGCCCTTGACTGATGTTATTAATGAACTACACTTTGTAACAAATGTAACCGCAGATGAAACTCACTTTGCAGCCTAACTCTTATTATCGGAGATACTTTCGTGTGGGTGTGGGTGGGTGTGGGTGGGGGGTGGGGGCAGGGGTCGCTTATACAGTTATACATAAGCCAAACCACATTTTTAAGATGACTAACTGATAGAGCTCGACTTGAGGGTTAGTATGCACCTAAAGTTCATGACATGATTATTCTTGGTGAGAAAGATATTGGCCTTCTAAGCCAATGGGGGGGGGGGGGGGAGGTAAGAGCAAAACAAAACTTCATAGCATGGGTGTCAAAAATAATATTCTTGATGGCCCCCTGTGAACAGCTTTATTTATGCATATATTTATTATTTAAGTTTTTAACTTGGTATTTCTATTTAATAGGAAGGGGGGGGGGGGGGGGGGGGGGTGTGGGGGGGGGGGGGGGGGGGTGGGGGGGGGGGGGGGGGGGGGGGGGGAGGGGGGGGGGGGGGGGGGGGGGGGGGGGCAGTCCTCCTCAGGGTTTTGAGCTACCCGCCACCTTTTTTGTTTTTGGTCACACACCTGCCTCCACATAAATAATCACCTTCACTTGGATGGAAAAGAACGGTTCACCCCCATGCAACCCCCTTACACACAAACCACATTACAACCCACAAAAACTCGCACACAAGCACACACACAAAACGCACACCTCTTCCATCTTGACCTCCACATAAATAATCACCTTTCACCTTAGATGGAAGAGACGGTCACCCCAATGAACCACCCTAAACACAACCGAACAATTCACCCCACTCCACTCGCACACAACACACACCAAACGCACACCTTCATCTGGCCCCTCCACATAAATAATCACCTTTCACTTGGATGGAAGAGACGGTCACCCCCATGAACCCCCCTAAACACAAACACACAATTACACCCACAAACTCGCACACACACACACAAACGCACACCTCTTCCATCTTGACCTCCACATAAATAATCACCTTTCACTTAGATGGAAGAGATGGTCACCCCCATGAACCCCCCTAAACACAAACACACAATTACACCCACAAACTCGCACACACACACACAAACGCACACCTCTTCCATCTTGACCTCCACATAAATAATCACCTTTCACTTAGATGGAAGAGACGGTCACCCCCATTAACCCCCCTAAACACAAACACACAATTACACCCACACGCTCGCACACATGCACACAAACGCACACCTCTTCCATCTTGACCTCCACATAAATAATCACCTTTCACTTAGATGGAAGAGACGGTCACCCCCATTAACCCCCCTAAACACAAACACACAATTACACCCACACGCTCGCACACATGCACACAAACGCACACCTCTTCCATCTCGACCTCCACATAAATAATCGCCTTTCACTTAGATGGAAGAGACGGTCACCCCCATCAACCCCTCAAAACACAAACACACAATTACACCCACACACTCGCACACACACACACAAACGCACACCTCTTCCATCTCGACCTCCACATAAATAATCACCTTTCACTTAGATGGAAGAGACGGTCACCCCCATCAACCCCTCAAAACACAAACACACAATTACACCCACACACTCGCACACACACACACAAACGCACACCTCTTTCATCTCGACCTCCACATAAATAATCGCCTTTCACTTAAATGGAAGAGACGGTCACCCCCATCAACCCCCCTAAACACAAACACACACACTCGCACACATACACACAAACGCACACCTTTTCCATCTTGACCTCCACATAAATAATTGCCTCTCACTCAGATGGACAAGTTCTATGCAGCGTTGCAAGCGACGCTAAAAATTGGCGGAGAGTGATCGTGACGGAGCGCCAGGTGGCAACGGAAGCGAGTTTGTTTCGAGGCCGTTGGCTGACGTGTCGGGCTTCATCATGGTCAGATGGATGGATGGTCAGTCGGTCGGACGGACAAATGGGTAACACTGGGGGCTCTCGTCTCCCAGAAGGGGGGGGCTCTGCCAAAAAGACCCCCACCTCAACCCCCACCAAACCACCAAAACACACACTCACACACTTAAACACACATATAAGTAGGGGTCAGCTATGTTATATAATATAAGTGGATAAATAATATTATATAATATTAGTCGGACGAGTCGTCTCACCAGAATCTTGTTTTTTTTGAAAAACTAATATTATTGTGACACTGTCATAATATTAGTTCATATTAGTTTTTCAAACACTAATATTAGTTGCCGTTCCCTACATGTAAGCCCATGGTCATGCTCCTACCGGCACCTTGTTGCCCGCGATCGTGACATGGAAATAATTCAAAGCTGGGATGTTACCACCACCAGGTAGCGCTGTTCACACACAAAAATCGACCTCCACAGAAAGAATCACCGACACACACTAACACACACGCACACACACTAACACACGAAATTGACCTCCACATAAAAAATCACACTCTCTCACACACAAAATTGACCTACCGGCACTTTGTTGCCCGCGATCGTGACATGGCCGTTGAGGATGTGATCTCCAAAGGCCATTCCATAGGGCGCCAGCAAATCATTCATAGCTGGGATGTTTCCACCACCTGGGAAGAGGGTTTTGGGGTTTTGGGGTTTAGGGTTTGGAGTTTGGGGCTTAAGGTTTAGGGTTTAGGGTTTCCGTAATTCCACCACAGATGACCAAAGGGCCATTCTATAGGGCATCAGCAAATCATTCATAGCGGGGATGTTTCCACCACCTAGGCAGAGGGGTTCAGGGTTCAGGGTTTAAGGTTTAGGGTTTAGGGTTTTCATAAGGCCACCAAAGATGAGTAGACGACCAAAGGACATTATATAGGGCGCCAGCAAATCATTCATAGCTGGGATGTTTCCACCACCTAGGAAGAGGGGTTCAGGGTTCAGGGTTTAGGGTTTGGGGTTAGGGTTTCCATAAGGCCACCATAGATGAACAAAGGACATTCCATAGGGCGCCAGCAAATCATTCATAGCTAGGATGTTACCACCACCAGGGCAGAGGGGTTTGGGGTTTAGAGTTTAGGGTTTGGGTTTTCCGTTAGGCCTCCACAGATGACAAAAGGCCATTCCATAGGGCGCCAGCAAGTGCTTCATTGCTGGGATGTTACCACCACCTGGGCAGAGGGGATTGTGGTTTAGGGTTTCCATAAGGCCACCCAAGATGACCAAATGACATTCCATAGAAAGCTAGCAAATCACTCATAGCTGTGATGTTACCACCACCTGGGCAGAGGGGATTGTGGTTTAGGGTTTAGGGTTTCCACAAGGCCACCAAAGATAAAGATAACCAAAGGCCATTCCATAGGGCGCCAGTAAGTGCTTCATAGCTGGGATGTTTCCACCACCTGGGCAGAGGGGTTTGGGGTTTAGGGTTTGGGGTTTAGAGTTTGGGGGTTAGGGTTCGGGGTTTGGGTTTTCCATTATGCCACCACAGATGACGAAAGGCCATTCCATAGGGCGCTAGCAAATCACTTATAGCTGGAATGTTTCCACCTCTTTGAATCAAAGAAATGCATGCGCCTCATGGCCACCAGCTTGTACCACTCCCAAAATATTATAATACATAATAAAACAGAATAAATACTAAATAACAAATAACAAAAAACAAATAACAAAAAACAAAAAGAAAATCTCACCTATAGCTGGAGTCCACCATGGGCGAGTGTTATCATCAAATAACTGCAGGTGCCTCATGGCCACCAGCTTGTACCACTCCCAAAATATAATAATACATAATAAAACATAATAAATACTAAAAAAAAAAATCTCACCTGTAGCTGGAGTCCACCATGAGCAAATGCTATCATCAAAGGACTGCAGGTGCCTCATGGCCACCAGGATGTACCATTCCAAAAATATAATAATACACAATAATACACCAATAAATAATAATAATAATAATACTAATAAATGAAAATACATAATAATACACCAATAAATAATCAATAATAATAATCAATACTAATAAATACTTATAATTGATAATACATAATAATACATCAATAAATTATCAATACTAATAAATGCTAATAAATGATAATACATAATAATACATCAATAAATTATCAATACTAATAAATGCTAATCAATACTAATAAATGATAATACATAATAATACATAATAATACATAATAATACATCAATAAATTATCAATACTAATAAATGCTAATAAATGATAATACATAATAATACATCAATAAATAATCAATAATAATAATCAATACTAATCAATACTAATAAATGATAATACATAATAATACATCAATAAATAATCAATAATAATAATCAATACTTATAAATGATAAGACATAATAATACATCAATAAATAATCAATAATAATAATCAATACTTATAAATGATAATACATAATAATACATCAATAAATAATCAAGAATAATAATAAATAATAACACACCAATAAATAATAAATAATAATAAATAATAATAAATACAAATAATTAACCTCAACTGTGGCTGGAATCCAACATGAGCGAGTGCTATTATCAAAAAACTGAATGTGCTTCATAGCCACCAGGTTGTACCACTCCCCATGTATATAAATAAAGAATACATACAAATAAATAATGCATAATATCACCTGTGGCTGGAGTTTACCATGAACGAGTGTTATCATCAAAGAACTACATGTGCTCCATGGTCACAAAGTTGTAACACTCACCTAACATACTAATAAATAATACATACAAATAAAAAAAATAAAAAACCACCTGTGGCTGGAGTCCACCATGAGCGAGTGTTATCGTCAAAGAACTGCATGTGCTTCATGGCCACCAGGTTGTACCACTCCCCAAATATAATCAAGTTTAGGCCATGCTCCTCTACATCCATCCTCAGCTTGGCCACCTCCTGCAGGGTTGGTGTATGTAAGCGTATTTGATGTGTGTGCGCGTGGGTAAGTGTATGTGTCTGTATGTGTGTTTGTATGTGTGTGTCTGTGTGTGTGCGTGTGTGTGTTTTTGTGCGTGTGCTTATGTGTGCATGTGTATGCGTGTCCTTGTATGCATATGTGTGTGTGTGTGTGTGTGTGCATGTGTTCGTGTGTGTATGTGTGTGTGCATGTGTGTATGTGCATGTGTTCGTGTGTATATGTAAGTGTGCAAGTGTGTGTGTGTGTGTGTGTGTGTGTGTGTGTGTGTGTGTGTGTGTGTGTGGTGTGTGTATGTGTGTGTATGTGTGTATGTGTGTGTGCATGTGTGTATGTGCATGTGTTCGTGTGTATATGTAAGTGTGTGTGTGTGTGTGTGTGTGTGTGTGTGTGTGTGTGTGTATGTGTGTGTATGTGTGTATGTGTGTGTGCATGTGTGTATGTGCATGTGTTCGTGTGTATATGTAAGTGTGCAAGTGTGTGTGTGTGTTGAGAGTCACGTAGCTCTTCTACATCCATCATCAGCTTGGCTACCTCCTGCAGGGTTGGTCTATGTAAGCGTATGTGATGTGTGTGTGCGTGGGTAAGTGTATGTGTATGCATGTGTGTTTGTATGTGTGTGTGTCTGTTTGTGTGTGTGTGTGTGTGCTTATGTGTTTGTGTGTGTGCTTATGTGTGCATGAGTATGCGTGTGCTTGTATGCATATGTATGTGCGTGTGTCTGTTTGTGTGCGTGTGCGTGCATGTGTGCGTGTGCGTGCATGTGCGTGCATGTGTTAGTGTGTGTGTGTTGAGAGTCACATATCTCCTCTTACATCCATCCTCAGCTTGGCCACCTCCTGCAGGGTTGGTGTATGTAAGCGTTTTTTATGTTTGTGTGTGTGTGTGTGTGCGTGTGTGGGTTTATGTGTATGTTTGTGTGTTTGTGTGTGTGTGTGTGTGTGTGTGTGTGTGCGTGAGTGGGTTTATGTGTATGTTTGTGTGTTTGTGTGTGTGTGTGTGTATTTGTGCGTGTGTGTGTGTGTGTGTATTTGTGCGTGTGTATTTATGTGTATGTGTGTGTGTGTGTGTCTCTGTGTGTGTGTGTGTGCATCTATGTGTGTGTATCCACAATCACAACGCTTTCATAGAGATCAGCGTTGAAACACTCATGCTTACATGCAATTTATATATACTGACTAATATGCACATATACCACATAGATTGAGATACACATTGGTGGTTGGCCCCAGTGCAAGCAAACAGGCTGCCCCCCCAACGTCACGCCTTGCAATAAGGCATACTATTCATTTGTTTATTGAGATACATATGGTGGTTGGTAGGGAGCGGCAGGGGGGGGGGGGGGGGGGGGGGGGGGGGGGGGGGGGGGGGGGGGGGTAGCGGTAGCTGGGTAGCGCTACCTAGCGCTACTCGCGCTACCTAGCGCTACCTGCCGTGCTCGCATAGCTGGTTTCGAGCTATTAATGTTGGTAACTTGTCCTCAAAGTTGCTATTTGGTACCGATGTTGCATAGCTTTTCACAAGGAATCCGAATTTCGCATTCGCGAAGCGTGATTCCGTTCATACAGCAAGGTAACCCGGAGCCTGTCGCGACCTACCCTTTCTCATGGTAAGATTTTCAATGGCTACATTTGGCTAAGTTAGCTCCCAGCTATTAGGACTAACCCAGCTATTAGGACTATTAGTCCTACTTAGGGCCGCGGTTAGGGCTACCTGCCGCTCCCTAGTGGTTGGCCCCAGTGCAAGCAAACAGGCTGCCCCCCCAACGTCACGCCTCGTAATAAGGCATACTATTCATTTGTTTATTGAGATTCACAATAACGCTTCGTAATAACGCTTCGTAATAACGCTTCGTAATGGTGATTCGTAATAACGCTTCGTAATAACTTCGTAATAACGCTTCATAATAGCGATTCGTAATACTATTCATTTGTTTATTGAGATTCGTAATAACGCTTTGTAATAACGCTTCGTAATAACGCTTCGTAATAACGCTTCGTAATAGCGATTCGTAATAACGCTTCGTAATAGCGATTCGTAATACTATTCATTTGTTTATTGAGATTCATAATAACGCTTCGTAATAGCGATTCGTAATACTTTTCATTTGTTTATTGAGATAAACACATAAATATGAGACAGCCAGGCTGGCAACTAGCTCACCTCGGGATAATACTCCTCCTCTGCATCCACAATCACAACGGCTCTGTCAAGGCCGGACTGTAACACACACACACACACAAGTGAGGGGGAGGAGAGCACTTCAACGTGTGCTCATGTGCCTATTTGACATGAGACAGGCAGGCTGACAAGTAGCTCACCTCGGGATAGTCCTCCTCCTCTGCATCCACAATCACAATGGCTCCGTAGAGGTCGGCGTTGAAACACGTTAGGGAGGAGGAGAGCACCTCAACGTTTTGCATGTACATATGACATTTTTTGGCGGAGCCCCCTATTCAGGGGACGGAGCCCCCAGGGTCACCCCATTGTCCCGTTTGACCCCGACCCCCCCCCCCCCCCCCCCCCCCCCCCCCGAAAAATGGTAAGCCTGATAAGGTACAGACAACTGTATCATAACTAAATGGCTTCGGTCTCAGCTCCCATTTCGAAGCTACCTTTAGTGGTCCTTGCAGAGTGCATAGGGACTTGTTCAACGTAGCGAGGTGCATGTTGACATGAGACAGGCGGCTGAAAACTTCACTCGGGATAGTACTCGCTCCTCTGCATCCACATACACTAAGGGCTCAGTACAGGGCGGTCGTTCTTAAAACACGTTAGGGGGGAGCGGAGCACTTCAACGTAGTAGCCCCCATTCCCCAAAAAATTGTTACAAGCGTGGGAAGTTGGTGAAAGAGGTGGTCGCCAGCCAGTCGAGCACACGCAGACGGGACGTCGAGGTCGTCGCGAGGGATTGTAACGCTGGAGGGGGGGGGGTGGGGGGGGGAGACGGGGTGGTGGGAGGGGTGTGTGTGTGGTGTGGTGGGTGTCGTGGTGTGGTGTGTGTTGTGTGGGGGGGGGGGGGGGGCGGGTGGGGGGGTTTAACGCGTGAAATTCCGTGTAAAGAGGGGGTCGCCCTGCAAGTATAGCAAGTCAGACCGGACGTCTAAGTTCGTCGCGAGGGATGTAGGCTGGAGGGCGGTTACGTGGGATGGGGGGGTGGGGTGTGGTGTGAGGGGGGGAGGGGGAGGATGTGGGGGGTGGCGGGTGGTGGTGGGGGGTGGGGGGGGGGGGGGGGGAAGAGGTGGAGTTTGTAGGGGGGGAGAGTGGTAGACGCGTGCCAGTCAAGCAAGTCAGAGCGGACATCAAGAGTTGTAAGGAGGGATTGTAAGTAAGCTGGATGGGTGGAGTTGGGGGTGGATTGGTTGGGGGATGTGGGTGTGCGTGTGGTGGGGGGGGGGAGTGTTTGGGGGGGAGAGGAGGGGGAGGGGTGTGTGTGGGAGGTGTGTGTGGATTGTGATGGGTGTGTGTGTGGATGGGGGGTGGGGGGGGGGTGGGGGGGGTAGATTGCCGTGGAAGTGTGAAAAGAAAGTGGTAGCATGCCAGTCAAAGCACGCAGAGCGACGTCAAGGTTATCGAGAGAGGGGATGTAGTGAAGGGGGGGTGGATGGTGGTGTGTGTGTGCGCGGGGGAAGGTGGGGGGTGCAAGAGGTGGGGGGTGGGGGAGGAAAGAGAGGTAGAGGTATGTGTGTGTGGTTGTGGAGGTAGTGTGGGCTGTGTGTGGTGTGGGGGGGGGGGAGGTGGACTTTGGGGGGGGGGGGGGGGGGTGAAAGGGGGGGGGGGTGAAGCGGTGGTTGCCTTGCCAGTCAAGCAGTCAGAGCGGGACTCAAGGTCCAAGGTGGCCAAGGGATGTAGGCTTGTGAAGGGGGGGGGGGATGGTT
>JACBWV010000928.1:0-55427 GCA_013435795.1 Chlamydomonas sp. ICE-L
CATGATCAAGGCATACAACTTACACCGATCTCTATCCATCATCCTATCCATCCATTCCATCCATCATACCAACCATCAATCGTATCCATCCATCATTTCAAACCATATTTTCCTGTCATCCATCCAACTACACCTTGATCCATACAGGACCGACAGACGACAACAGACAGACAGACAGATCAGACAGACAGCAAGAAAGACAGACAGAAAGACCGCCATTACAGACAGTTACAGAATTAAGTTACAACAGGGACAGACCATCAATACATACATACGTACAGACATCATTTAAAGACAGACTATACATATAAGACCTACACTACAGACTAAGACTACCTAGACAAAGAATGACATACAGAAGGCAAGAACATGTAAACAGCTGAGCCTGTCAGACAACGCCAGATATCCAGCATCCTCCATCCAGCACAGTCCATCCATCCAGCATCCAAGCCATCCAGCCATCCAGCCAGCCAGCCTATCCATGTCATCCATCCCGCCAGCCATCCATCCAGCCAGCAGCCAGCCAGCCATCAGCCTACCAAGCCCGCCCCCAGCAGCCAAGCCAGCCAGGCAGCAGCCAGCAGCCAGCCAGCCAGCCATCCATCCATCCATCAGCCAGCATACCATCGCAGCCATCATTCCGCCCATCCATCCTAGCCATCCATCCAATGATGCATTTCCAGCATCCAAGACATCCATGCATCAACCATCTCAGACAGATCCATACATACATCCATCATACTTAATACATACATACAGAACCAAACATACATATTTCCCAACCACCATCATGCATCCACCTTCCAGTCATCAATTCATCACATAACCAGTCCCTCCATCCAGCCCACATCATCATTCCATCCATGCCTTAATCCACATCCATTATTCAACCATCATCGGATCCATCCAATTTACACAAAGCATAATATCCTACTACCACATAAATAATAATACAGACATAGATCCATTCATAACAACTCCATATCCATCCACCATCCATACAGCCAGCCAGCATCAGCCAGGAACTCATCCATCCATCTCATCCATCCATCCCTTCACTATGGCATAATCCATCCAGTCCAGCATCCAGCTCATCATCCATCCACCATCGTCTATGCATCATCCAGTCTCATCCAGGCCATCCGTCATGCAGCCAGCAATCCAGTCCATCATCCTCTCCATCCCCTCCTCACATCCATATTCCAGCCAGCATCCCTATCCATCCGCCAGTCCATCCATCCATCATCCATTCCATCAGCCATCCATGCCATCCAGCCAGCCAGCCATCAGCAGCCATCCAGCACCATCAATCCATCAGCCACCACCAGATCCATCCTGCCATCCAGCCAGCATGTCACAGCCAGACTATCCATCCAGCCATGTTCCATCCATCAGCCCGAATCCAGCCAGCCATCCATCAGCTAGCAATGTCCATCCAGCCACCAGCCAGCTCCATCCAGCCATCCGCCATCCAATCCAGCAATGACAGCCAGCCAGACAGCCCGCAGCATCCAGCCATCCATCCATCCATCCATCCAGCCAGCCAGTCCATCCAGGCCAGCCCATCCAGCCAGCCATCCACCAGCCACCAGCCAGCCATCCAGCCAGCCATCCAGCCAGCCGAGCCGCCAGCAGCCATCCATCCCTCCACAAAACATTGGCCCCATGGGTGTGGTGGTGGGGCCCCTCCAAGTAATGCACCAGCCATCCAGCCAGCCAGCCAGCCAGCCAGCCAGCCAGCTCAGCCATGCCCTCCCATCCAGCCATCCCGCCAGCCAGCCAGCCATCAGCCTCCGCTCAGCAGACCAGCCAGCAGCATCCCAAGCCAGCCCCCAGCCAGCCATGAGGCAGCAGCCAGCCAGCAGCCAAGAGGCCATCAGCCAGTAACAGAACAACATACAGCCGTACCGACTGACATACAGACAGACATACAAAACAGACAAGTCCAACACCAGCAGCACATCCACCCGGCAGGAAGCAAGGCCTACAACGACACCACAGCCAGCAAGCCAAGCGTACATCCATCCACATCCATGCCACGCCAGGCATTCCTACGGGAGTTCAACCAGCCAGCCGGCCGCCACCAACGACCACAGTGCATACTCGACATACAGACAGTAAATAACGACAGACGAATAACATAATCCCGTATACAACCGCCATCCCTCCAGCAGCCACCAGACAGACAGCCCACCAGCCAGACCACTAAAGCATCAAGCCATCCAGCCAGCTCCATGCAGGATCCAGCAAAGCCAGCCAGCAAGCCAGCCAGCAGCCAGCCAGCCAGCCGGCCCAGCGCAGCCAGCCAGCCAGCAGCCAGCGGCCCAGCAGGCCAGCAGCAGCCAGCCACCTCCAGCCACCAGCAAGCCAGCCATAGTAAGCAGCCATCATCCATCCATCCAGCCAGCCAGCATCCAGCCCAGCCCAGCCATCCATCCCGCCAAGCCATCAGCCAGCCAGCCTCCAGTCCATCCATCCAGCAGCCAGCCAGCCAGCAGCCAGCCAGCCAGCCATAATCCAGCCAGCCATCCAGCAGCCGCCAGTGCCAGCCATCCATCATGCCACAGCCAGCCACAGCCACCAGGTCCAGTCCCCAGCATCCAGCCAGCCTCCATGCCAGCCATCCAGCCATCCAGCCCATCCATCATCATCCCGCATTCAGCCATATCCAGCCATCCATCCAGCAGCTATCCATCCAGCCAGCCAGCCGACATCCCAGCCAGCCAGCCATCCGTCCAGCCGCCAGACGCGAAATCCATCAAGATATGCCGCAGCCAGCCAGCCATCCTAGCAGCCATCCTCCTAGCAGACTTGCAGCCAGCCAGCAGCAGATTCAGCCAGCCAGCAGCAATACCATCCATACCAGCCAGCCACGCCAGCAATCCATCTACGCCATCCATCAGCAGCCCAGCCGCCCAGCCTATCCTCCAGCCACCACCATCCACCAGCCACCAGTCCAGCAGCCATCCACCCCCAAGCCGCATCTATCCAGCTCATCAGCCCCCTCCTAGCCCCCCAATGCATCCATTATCCAGCAGCCATCCATCCATCCAGCCATCATCCATCATCATCCATCCATCCAGCCATCCATCCATCAGCCAGCCATCCATATCCATGCCATCAGTCCATCCTCCATCCACCATCCAGCATCCATGCCATACTGCCAGCAAGCAGCCATCCAGCCATCCGCCAGCCCAGCCAGCCCTCCAGCCACCCAGCATCCATCCTATCCAGTCCATCCAGTCCATCCACATCCAGCCATCGCATCCATCACCATTCTCCCTTGTGTAGCCATTCCATCCAGCCAGCCCCAGCCACCATTCATCCGCAAGCATCCAGCCAGCCATCCATCAGTTTCCATCCAGCATGCCTCCATCCCCTCCATCCATCCATCCCGTCCAGCCATCCATCCATTTCCAGCCAGCACCGCAATCCATCATGCCATCCAGTCCTCCATCCAGCCATCCAGTTCCCCAACAAGCCATCCCTACAGCAGCTCATCAATCAGGCATCCAGCCTATCGATCACTACCATCCATCCATCCATCCATCCATCACCCATCACTCCACCATTCACATCCATCCATCATCATCCATCATCCAGCCATCGCATCACATCTCACCTCTCCAGCATCATCCCATCCATCCACGCATCCATCGCATCCTCCATCCATCCATCCATCATCCATCCTCCCATCATACATCCATGCCATCAGCCATCCACTCCATTCCTCAGCATCCTCATCCACTCCATCCATCATCATCCATCCATCCATCCATCCCCATCCCCATCCATCCATCCAGACCTCGCATCCATCCAGTCCATCCAGCCATCCTCCATCCACCATCCATCATCCATCCATCCTCCATTGCCATCCATCCATCCATCCATCCATCCATCCATGCCATCATCTCAGTCCCATCCATCCATCCATCCATCATCCATCCATCCATGCCAGTCAGCACCAGCCCTATCCACATCCATCCCATCCATCCATCCAAGATCCAGCAGCCGCCAGCATTCCTCCAGCATCCATCCACACCACCATCCATCCTCAGTCCATCCATCAGCATCCAGCCACCAGCCATCCATCTCCACCACCATCCTCCAGTCCATCCATCCTTCCATCCACACATCCATCCTCCAGCCATCCACTTCCAGCTCACGCATCCGATCCATCCCGCCGTCCAGTCCATACATTCATCCATCCATCCAGTCCATCCATCCATCAGGCATCCACCACCATCCATCATCCATCCATGATCCATGCATCAGATCATCCATCCTGCAGCCATGCCAGTCATCATCCATCAATCCAGCCATCCAGCAGCCAGCATCATCCATCATCATCCCGCCAGCCCATCCATCCATCAGCCCTCAGCCAGCCAGCATCCATCCAGCCATCCATCCATCTCATATCATCAGCCATCCAGCCAAGCCATCCATCCATCCTCCATCCAGCCAGCCATCAGCCATCCATCCATCTCTCATCATCCAGCCATCCTCCATCTCCTCCAGCCATCCATGCCATCATCCAGATCACAGCCATCTATCCATCCACGCCACCACCAGCATCCATCCAGCCATCATCCAGCCATCCAGCCAAGCCAGCCAAGCAGCCATCCAGCCATCCAGCCAGCCATCCCGCCAGCCAGCCACCAGCCAGCATCCACCAGTCACCATGCCAGCCATGCCAGCCATCAATCCAGCCGCCATTCCAGCCAGGCCAGGCCATGCCATCATCCATCAATCCAGCCATCCAGCCAGCATGCCAGCCTCCAGCATCAAAGCCATCCAGTTCATCCATCACCCAAGCTCGCATCATCCAGCCATCCATCCATCCATCATCAATCAGCCAGCAGCCCAGCCAGCCAGCCAGCCATCCATTCAAGAAGACCAGCCAGCCAGCCAGCAATCCAGCCATCCCAATCCATCACTCCAGCCTAGCCATATCAGCCAGCGAGCCAGCAGCAGCCAGCCAGCCAACAGACAGCCACCATCTCAGCCAGCCAGATCCGCCATCCATCCAGCCACAACACCAGCCATCATCCATCCAGCCAGCCATCCATCCAGCCATCCATCAGAGCCATCCATCCAGCCATCCATCCAGCCTCACGCCAGCAGAATGTCCAAGCCAGCCAGCCTTCCAGCCATCCGCCAGCCACCCAGTCATCCATCCAGCAGCCATCCCATCCATCCAGCCATCCAGCAATCCAGTCATCCAGCAAGCCATCCAGCCGCCATCCAGTCCATCCAGCCAGTCCATCCATTCAAGCCAGCCAGCCATCCATCCAGCCAGCCAGTCCATACATCCATCCATCCAGCCATCCAGCCATCCAGCCATCATCCAGCACATCCCTCCAGCCAGCCATCTCCATCCATCAATCCATCCATCCATCCATCCATCCATACATCATCCATGCCAGACATCATCATCCATCCATCCATCCATCCATCCATCCATCCATCCATCCATCCATCCATCCATCCATCCATCCATCCATCCATCCATCCATCCGGAACAAGAAAATGCACAACGGAACAAGAAAATACACAAGAATACCAGTGCTTTTTGCCTTTCTATTCTACAAGTGAGTATTGCACAACCTCGTATGACACAACGCGTATAAATTTCCGAACGTACAAATCTTATTATGGGTCAACATATTTTTCAACATGTTATTCAATTTGATACTATTGGCCACAAACTAATTTCGGGATTGAAAAATCAAGCACAGATGTTTTAATAAGACTCCTTGTAAATGTAGAAAGTGTTGCTAATATAATTTATTAAAATTCAAATGATGATTTTTCATTTTACACAAGTACGTCACATGTCAGAGAACTGACATTAAGCATTAAAGACGAAGATCGCGATTCTATAGCACCGTTTCCTTACGATTGGAGTATCACACTCCGAATCGATTATGAAGCTGAATATGATCCAATGAATTCCATTTTGAAAATTTTGGAAAAATTAGATGAGAATTACTTTAATTGCTTTGAAATAAAATCTATACATATATACGATAATGCGAATCTTCAATTCAGTCAAATCTGGTATAGGAAAAACCGTTGGCAGTTATGGAAACGTTTTGCGGAAAGTTGGAGACTTCGGTGGTTTTGTAACCCGGAAAGTTGGGCAACATGCGGGAGCGGTAAGTAATGCGGCAGCCGGGATAGCTGTCATGCTTGAACAATCGGGTCGGGGACGAAATTCGATCGTTTGGAAGTGCGATATCGTATTTCGGGCCTGAAGATCAGAAGATTCTAGAGAAAGCTGGTGACGTGGGTCGGATCGCTCAAGGAATCGGGAAAGTAATCAAATAGTAGGTCTCGAAGTCTTTTCACATCCTCTTAGCTACCTCTTAGCTACCTCTTGACTTCCTATTGGCTACCTCCGCGAATCGCGCCGGTCGTTTACGCATTCTTTTTTTCAATCATTCACTCGTTCAATCATTGACTCGTGAACGACCTATCACCGACATTACGCGACTACTACAGACATACCTCGACATACCGGAACATACCCGGATATACACCGGACATACCCGACATACAGCAGACATTCTAGGTACAGAAAGAGACTGTTGGACACCATGCGACTTGCGCATGTTGATCGTAATTTTCGCGACATATCATCCTTTTCTCCGTATTTTTGTGTAATTTCGTATAATTTCGTCTAATCTTGCGTAAATTCTCGGGTGGATGTTTATACCCCCACGGGCTGCATATATGGCCTTGGTGGGGGGGTAAACGACGTATTGGGCACACACCCCGAATCTTCATTTTTCTTCCTGGTTCTTTGCGCGAACTAAGAGAAATGATTCTATCCGGATTGTTGGACCCCATGCGATTGAACGAACCAAATCAAAAACAGCCCAGAGCCTCGCTAGAGAATCGCGAATACCATCGTCACAATATTGCAATTTTCGAGGTCCCTCTTCCTATTCCTGAAAAATGCGGCAAGTTCCCTGGTCTTTTACTTACTGAGATGTCCCCCCCCACCCCCCACCCCTACCTTCGACCACGTCCCCCTCGGTCGCTGGGGGCCTAGGAACGAAATCGAAGTGATCGATTCTGAGGTGTCCCCCTGCCCTCAAAAAGCTCCTCCTCCGTTTCTGGAGGCCCAGTGACGAATTGAAGTCGTGATGCTTAAGAATATGCTGCTGCTCCCACACCACCGTCCTGTACTATTTTCCGTCCCCCGTAACGCCCCTCCCCCGACCCCGGTGATGTCCGAGGACCCCCTTCAGAAAGCCTCGACTAATCCCGACTTGGCGCGCTTCTATCCCGTCTTTCGAATTCGCCCTCCGTCCTACTCCGTCATTTTTCCTATCCTCTCCCTCTAGTCGAACCTCGATCATCACCGCCCCCTCACCTCCCCCACCCCCACACGCCAACCTCCCGCTCTTGCCCTGGCCCTCCGCTTGCCTGTGGCTCTTCTCCGTCTGCCTACGACTCCACTCTGTCTGCCTGCGGCTCTACTCCCGGGTCAATCCGCTGCTCTGTCTGCAGCTGCTTTTGGACTCAGCTCCCCACGCTGGGATAAGTAGCTGCCGGTCTTCCGGACTTTGTGCCAGACTTTGAGACAGAACCGCAAGTCGCCCTTCTTGCACCCTTGACCCATCCACCCACACCTGCCACAACCTTCTTGGCAGTCCCATCACCCTTCTTGGCAGGCCAGATCTGTCTTGACAGGCCCTACCTCCTACATCCCCTCAGCCAGGCCCCCCTCAGATCCCCCTCCAGGCCCTCCAGGATGCCTTCAGACCATTCCAACCAGGCCCTCTCAGATCCCTGGCCCTTCTTTCCAAGCCCTCCTCTTTCCTCAACTTCTGAAGGATACCCACTTCCCAGGTTTAACCTCCTCTGCCTTTCTTTCTTTCTCTTGGTTTTCTCTTCTCTACTCTTCACCCTGTCAGATCCCCCCTTTCCCCCTCCCTCTTGTTAGTGCCCCCTTTCTGCCCCCTCCTCAGTGAATCTCAGGCCTTCACCCCCATCCACATGCCCACCTAACACCCACCTACCCCTATCCACACATCCACCCATTACCCGCTCCCCATTCCGCACCTCACCCCTCCCCCTCCCCCACCCCCCACTTACCCCCTGCCCACCCTTGCACCCTCCACCCGCCTCTTTCCCGGCCCAAATCATCACTCTGATGTTCACACACCCACAACCGATTCCGCCCTTCAAACCAAATATGCACCCCACATTTTCTTTGGCCAAGAAACTCTAGAGACCGTCCCACATTTGGCCCTCACAAACCCCTCTCAACGAATTCCACCGTCTGCGGTCATCCCGTGTTCCCGACCCTCGTCCACTCAACCGACCATGCTCCTGGTGGCATCATGCTCAGCATTCGGACCTCCTTCCTACCCCCCGCCTCCCTCACTACCCACCCTCTACCCTCCTGCCTCTCTCCTTATCTCCTACTCTTTACCTCTTCCTTACCACCCAACCACACCCTCCACTTCATCTCCATCTACTGGCCCCACAGCCCCCTCCTCGCACCCTCCCTCCTCACTTCCCCCACCACCATTCTCCACACCGCTCGCGCTGCCCCCACACTATTTCATGACTGGCAGAGACTTCAGCCAAAACCTCTTTGCCTCCCCCTCACCTCTCGCCCCCCCCTGCTGCACCCTGACTTCCCAACCTCCCTTACTTCCTTCCATGCCTCCACAAACAACACTCGTACCCATGCTCCACGCGTCCCCCCAACACTCACCAAGTGTCATCGATGACATCCTAGGGTCTCCAGCACACCCCTCTCGTTGCGAGTTTTGGCTCCAACCATGCTCCTGTCCTTACCCTTAAAACCCAAGTTCAACTTAGCTCTTGTCTCCACCAAAGCCACCATCTCCAATGAACTCACCCCTCCATGCGATGCACTCCTTGGATCCCTCACCACATTCACCCACTCTCTCCTTGCCACCATATTCCCCCCTAATTCAAACATACCTCATCCCACCTTCCCACCTATGCTGTCAGCCTCTGACGCCCTCCCAGCCCCCGAACTCACATTTCCTTCTCGCACCTCTCGACGTGAAGCCATTCTTCGCGAGGTCTTTCCCCTTACCCATCGGCCCCGCTCCCTCATCATTCCCCTCTGCACCTAACCCCTATGTAGGATGTTTTCTGCCACAAATTCAAACCTCCATACGCTGCTTTGTCACCCTCGCACACTCCATCTTCTCCGCCAACTCCCGTCAGAATTCTCCGTCTTCGTTGACGATGAGGACACCCACGAGGCGGTAGTGGCTTGGAGCGAGCATCTCAGGAAGTGGTGGAGGTCCGCCGTGCAGCTCAACAAACACTTCCCTGCACCGCAGCCTTTCAAAATGCCTGACGCTGGCAAGTCTCTCCTACGCTATCTGAGCTGTATCCCAGATGCCAAGGTCGCAGAACTGAGGCAAGAATTACGGAAGGTTTCACTCAAATTTGTGCTCTCCACAAATGGGGGCATCATTCAAACGGTTCTTGACGAGATGGCCCTCATGGCCTAGAGCCCTCCCCTCCCTTCCCCCCCCTCCCACCCCCCGCCCCACACACACATGTATGCATGTAAGTACAAATTTATGTATTCTAGTACATCAATATGCGTACCATATTATTATGTGGTACACATGCGTGTCAGGGCATTGCATGAAGGGCTCAGAGGTTTGATTTCAATTCCTGGTCCTACGTGTCAAGTGTGCCTAGGCACTTCCAACAGTGGACATTGCCACAGGCATAGACCTTGTCCACTAAAACAAATACTTGAACGCTCATGAGCTCAAGTGGAGTGCAAGGATTGAAGGTTGATTCCCCATGCGAACAGTATTGTTGGTGGTGTCGCGCGCTGTGTTTGAGCATCGATGGTGCGACACCCCCCTCCACAGGGCTTCATTTAGCGCCTTTCATTGATCACAACTTGGTTGTCGACGAATCAGGAGCCGACGCTATTTAATATTGACACAAGCCGTTGTACAGTAGTCAACGTTACGAAGAGCTTCAGAGTCCACAATGACCCTGGCTTTGTCCGTCGGTGGTGATGCATGGGCCGCTGCCCCAGTTCTCCCATATCAAATCAGTGGTTCAACATCTCCTTGACCCACTCAAAAGACAGGGCAACTGTTAGCATGGGGTTCTAATTATGTTTACGCTTTCATTGCATCAAGGCCTTATACGCCATTGCGGCACCTAACTGTCTGCGCATCGTTGTGAGCTGTTCCCCCGGTGGAAGAAGCGGCGAAAACCATGGAAAGTAAGTAGAATCTTAATCCAGGCCCAACCATTCTGGTCTCTTGACGTGGGGAAGGCTAGCTCCCGATAGGCTCGTTGCGGCGGTATACTTAATGCCGTGCTGGAACTACTGACTAGCATCCCAGAGAGCTTGAGCTTGGATACGGCCTTCAAAGTTGCTCCTCGTCATGTACAACTATCTGTTGGACATAACCTTAACTTAAACTATGAGATTAAAAGGTGGCTCAACATTCGGCCCCTGAAAAGCCTCTCGCATGGCTCTGATCCGAACCAACACTACGCTAAGTGGATGAAATACTGAAAATCAGTGCTGGTTGTCAGTGTGCCTAACACGGCCTGTCCCAAACCAAATAAGAGGAAACCACTGGACCAGAGCATGATACTGCAAGATTTGGGCAGGCACGGGCCAAAAGGACACACACAAAAACTTGCATGGTGTCCCGCGGGTCAAAACTAACCGACCCTACCACAGGAGGAAAGCAGTTGCTCAGGAAAGGGGCTAGACTGCTAGCTTGTAGACTACTACCTAGTTCAGCGTTTTCGTAAGACTGATTTATCCTTATTTAACGATGTTAAATGTTTCCTCGTTTTGAGTTTTGAGTCCAGGTCTGGGAAATGTTTCCGGATTCTTCGATGTACACACCTAATGAAATTCCTTCACCATTTGACGTTTTGGCGTCTGAATTTATTCTGATCCTACAAGATTTCGAGGCCTAAGCACCTGCATGCAAGCAGATATATACCTATGTAATGTAATGGAATTCCTTCACCATTTGACGTTTTGGCGTCTGAATTTTTTCTGATCCTACAAGATTTCGATGCCTAAGCACCTGCATGCAAGCCAATATACACCTGTGTAATGTGATTCCTTCACCATTCTGACAACGTGGGAAAAAATTACACGCGAAGATTTGGAGGCTTGAAGATATAACGAAACAACTGAGTAACCTATAGCTTCTGGTGCCCCATGGACTAGGCAGTCATGTCCAATTGGAAACCAGTACACACTAGATGCTAGGTACGGCCAACAGTTATTGCATAAAAATTTAGAGCTTGCTCAAAGTAGTAAATCGAACATGTTATACAACTTCAAATAACTCATGGAATGTACCTTCTCCAAGTCCACACTTCTCCAAGTCCACACTCTGCCAATGTTCTCGCTTCCAGCAATTTACATGCGTGCACAAACACAATCTTGCATGTTGAACTATTATTCTGTTAATGTTTGGTTGCTTGAACCTGAACACGGGTAAGCTGTCCTACTACACCTGGTCAAACCTCTGTAACTGTGAGGAAATTTGTACTCATTAGCACTGATTAGCAACACGCCGAGGTAAAAAGTGAGATAAGAGTTGCGTTAGAAAAAGAAAAAATAAAAGTAAAAGAAGCACAAAATATTGAGTTGGCACACCAGCAAAAAAATGGCAACACGCATAGGTACATCATCATATATATGGCAAAGTAGGAAATGATAGAAGGCATCTAGGTACATACCCTGTGATAGCATTTATGAAGAGTAGGAGTGAGGAACTGATTCCCCCAGCGTTACACGTCGCCCGCGCTTTTGATCGGCGTCTACTTGCCCTTGAAGCTCCCGAAGAGCCCCTTCTTGTTCTGCTGTTCGACATGGTGCTCAGTCGTAGTCTTCAGCCTCGTTAAACACTTCTAACATAGGCTCAAGCTTCCTCTTCAAACTCTCATGTTTCTGTTGCCTTGTCTGTCGTCCTGCCCCGTCTGTCTCATGGTGGAAGATACTCTCTGTCGACATAAAGTGGCCGTGTGTTGTCTTGGCTTGGTATCGCGAGTCCTCAGCTCTGTAGATGATGTCACAAACGTATGTTTCTAAGCGCATCCTACAAACATTCATATTGTTAGGCTCCTGTAAGTATAAGCATGTGCATACGTTTGTAAGTATAAGCATGCACATACGTGGACAAGGTTATGGTTGTGTGTGTCTGATAATGAATTACGTGTTGAAGATAAAGATGAACGACGGTGTAACCATGAAGGGTCTAACAATGAAACACAGTTTGTACATTTCGCAGAACTTACTGCGGATCAGTTATGAGCTTCCACACAGCTTCGAGCTTGGATTGATACATGCCTCTGCCTTGCGGTATCCATGCCCAAGTCGGTGAAGGATAGTATATCCCGGTTCAAAACATAGTGGCGAGCAAGTGGTGGGGCGGCTGCTGATCTGTCCGTCCTCCTATGACATTCCATGCCCTGAAGTTGGCCACCTATGTCAAGATATTGGTTGGCCCAACGTCTTTCTTCTTCTTCAACGGCACCGCTCCATGAGGGGTGTAGGCTTCCGAATCGGCTGCTGCTCAGGACTCAGGCCAAAGTGTTAGAACAGACGGTGTTCATATCCACGGTCCTGCATGATTGGGCGGTAAGAAGATTTGCGGGCAAGGGTGCAAATTGCATGAATGCATGGGTGGGTAAGTTGTTATCATGCATTTAATTAAACTGGAGCACACGTGAATATTTTAATGCAAGGGGTATGTATATCCAAGTATATAAATCCAAGTTTATACAAGAATCAAGCAATACATAGAGTATAATAAGGGAACGGCAGCTTCTAGGCTGCTTCATCTGTTGGCCACTGGGCCTAGCCCCCAACTTGCAAGTGCATGAGGTCGCCCACCATGTTACCTTTCATGCACATTAGGTTGCTTCAGGTTTGGCCCGAGAAAAAAAAGTGTCCTATCATTTGTGTACTCACCTTGTGAACATACCCCAACATTCCAGTGAAGGTGTGTACCCCCCTGTTAGTCAGGCACTTTGAAGCCACAAACACCCCTTCGCAGTGAGGCTGTATGTAGGTGTTCAGTCTCCATGTGGCCATCGCTGCGGACGTGTCCATGAGCTTGCACACACACACCCATCGGCATAACATTTGCTCTTGGGAACTGCACTCCATAATGATTTTGTGTGTCTTACCCCCCCCCCCCCCCCCCCCCCCCCCCCCGCACACACACACACACACACTCCCCTTCCCCCACACCTCACCCTTGTCTTCTTTGCAGATTTACGACGTAGAATTTAAATAATAATTTGTTTAGATTTAGTTAATCGAACATATGGTGCGCAAAGCTTCTACCTTGAACATGGATAATAAAGTTTTTAGTGATGAGTAAAACATGTTAAATGTTTGTGGAAGTGCGGTCCCGGCCTCCCAATTTCCATGAGTGCAACAACCAACAATGTTTAAAGGTTCTTAATATTAAAATGGCAGGATAGACTACATCATTCAAACATGCCATTGTTTGTTCTTTTGCAAGAGGATGTCTCGGCTTACCGAACCACCCCTTGTGCGTCGAGGTTCAGTTCCACAGCTCCTTTCTCCAAGCCGAAAGCAGAAGCCAAGGTGTTGGCCCTCATCCAGCGCCCGATAGCTTGCCAAGCTTGTAATGGTAGGTCGCCCCCAGGGAGAACGGCGGGGACGCTATTAGTAAGAACCCTGGACTTGTCCATTGGAGGCGCACGTGTAGTTGGCTTTGAGGGAGCTGTTGTAGGGACCTTGGTTTCCGCTGCTGTTTGCTTTATCCTGTCAGCTACATTGGATTTTACTGGTATATGCGGAGGCAGGCCTTTTCCGAGTTCTACACAACACAAGGGGAGAAACTCATGAGTGAGGATTTATTTATAAGATGCTTTGAAAAGTTTGCAGCAAAACAATTATTGTCAATACTTAACAGTACCAGGTTCACATATGATTCTCACTATTATGAAAGGATCTCTCTATTATATCGTAACAAAAAATTATCGGCAGTAATTAGTTTGTCCGAAAGCACTATTGCTACTAGCACTAGTAGCTTGTTATTGAAGGTGTGTTGCACTGACCTTTCGCAAGGTCAGCAAGGTATATGTATATATATTACAGTCCAAGGGTAGGCCAAATAGGCTAAAGGGACTTGCCCAACCGTGGCAGGAGGGGCTAAAAAGAAAAAGCACTGATGAACTGAACCCCAAACAATCGTTTTACCGACGGGGGCCCTGAGTTCGTGCTACAGCTTTAATTTTAATTCTACAATAGAATCAAATTATCATCTCATATGGGATGATAATTCAATTGTGCGTTTCTTATCACATTTTTTAATAACATGTATAAGGTATTTCCACCCTTCAAAGGTAGTAGGATTCATGACCACCTTCATGCTGGAGTCTTTATCAACCAATTCAGGTTCAATTTTCAGTTTCTCAAACATAATGCCTCTATCCTCGGCGTATAAAGGACATTCTAACATGAAATGCATTTCATCTTCTATCACTCTTCTACCGTCAAACACCGTATCACAGCACCTGCATGTTCTGCCAAAACGAGAGGTACTCCTATCAGATTCAACATTCAAATTGTGAGCTCGAAGACGTAGCCTAGCTATACATTTAATATCATCCCTATTATTTAATAAGTTAGTGTATGTGGAACTATGTCTTTTGTCTTCTGACATCATCCAAGTCGCATACGTAATAGATTTAATACCAACTCCTTGGTTATCACCAAGATTCCTGGGGCTCACGTTACTTAGGGATTGCCAATCGATGTCTGTTATTTTAGAGATGCCTTTGTCAATTTTTAGTGGGTCAATCTTGTTCAGTGACGTCTGATTATCCTGAAGAATGTCAGAGAAATTTTCTATGACTCCTAATCTCTGAATGCATCTTAGTAATCCATGAGACCAGCAATGTTTGTTGCTATCTCTGGTTGCCATCAGAACATTCTCTAGCAAGGCTCTTTTAACAAAATCATTGTCCTTACGGTCAACGATTTTATTCCAAAAACCAATATATTGTCTCAACCATTGAGCCCATGTAGGCGATATATTGAGTTCATTAAGGATCAAGTCGGTAGAGGTGTTATCTCTAACGCCAAGAGCCCTTTTCATGAACTTATTCTGAATAGTTTCACATTTACCTTCGATACCATGAGAAGTATTAATATTACCCAGACGGTCTGGAGCCCACACTTCACACCCGTAGTTAAGGATAGGTTGAATGAGTGTGCCATAAAGGTAACTTAGAATATTGGCATTTGCGAGATCCATCTCGTTGCATCGTTTCCAGAGTGCATGAGTGGCTCTGTTATCAGCAGCACGTTGTCTTTCACCGGCATCGTGTGTACCGCCGTTCCTCCCGTGTTTCCCCTTAAAGAGAATTCCCAAATAAACAAACTCCTCCTTAATGGGAAGGTCTTGGCCTTTAAACTGCCATTTATAGGCAATTCTTCCATTTATAAGATCACTATTAAATACTACCACTTCAGATTTTAGATATGTTTACTTCCATCTTATAAACTTGACAGAATTCTTCCAAACATTTGAGCATAATCTGTAAGCCTGGCGGTGATTCGCTCATAATAGCTAAATCATCGGCATACAAGATTACTCTGCAAATGCTATCAGCAATTCTGATACCTTCCTCTTCACCACATTTCTGAGTAAAGAATTTCTCCAACTGGTCAATAAAGAGACCAAATAAAAGCGGTGAGAGATTATCTCCTTGTTTAACACCTGCCTCTGCTAAGAAGGCAGAGCTCATACGACTGCCAACACGTACTCTCATACGGACTTGCTTGTACATATTTCTCAGTATATTCAGGTAGTTGCCGTGAATTCCCATCTGCTCAAGGCAGCTCCAAAGGATGTTTCTGTTGACACTATCGTAAGCCTTCCTAAAATCAATGAAAGCACAATATACAGTTTTTTTTTATTGGTACACTTCCACAGTGTGACGCAGTATAAAAGCTGCATCTGTAGTGCTCCTATTTGGTCTAAAACCAAATTGGCCAACAGCACGTTTGTCATTGGTTTCGGCCCATTTGTTTCCCCTCGTATTCAAAACCATAGAGAAGATTTTAGGTAGGACTGATCCAACCGCAATTCCTCTATAGTTATCATATTCAGTGAGGGATCCTTTGGATTTGGGGATAGGGGTAATTGCACTATCTGCACATTGAGTAGCATAGTCATCGCTCAGGATGCGATTGAACAGCTTCGTGATTATAGGGACTAATATATTTTGAGTAGGGGGGAAGAAGGGGAATCCCCCTCTACTATTTGGTCAGATAGGGATATACAACTCAGCAGATATACCATCTACCCCAACGGCTTTGTTCCGTTGGAGTTTCGTAAGTTCTGTATGGACCTCAGTCTCAGCGATGGGGATATTCAACACACTAGCAGCTACAATGTCTATTTCTGGGACATGAGTTACCTCTATCTGAGCATGCTCTCTAGATTGGAAAGTGCTTGCGAAGTATTTAGCCCATTCCTCCACATTCGTGAGAGGACATTTGCTACTACTTCCCTTATACTTCTTCCAAAACAAACGTGGGCTTTTCGTTAATTTATCGATCAGGGACTTTGCATTCTGGGCCTTAGCCTCTCTACTTAATCTCCTAGTCAGATTCCGATATTGCGCCCGCGCTACTTTCGTAGCGTGGCCATCAATACCGGTTTCTCGCTGAAGATCTTTCCATTGTTTTCTTAGTTTCCTACAATCTTCATTGTACCAAGGGTTTGTCGGTCCATTCCTAGGTGGACCAGCCTGTTGATCACTAGCAATGACCTTCCCGTGTCTTTTATGCACTTCCTGTAGGGCGTCCGTTATAACCTCATTAAAGAGTGTATAAGATTCCACAGCACCTAAGTCGTCATTCCCAATACACGCCAATTTGCTTGACACTTCCTCAGAGTGAAGGATACTAAAAAAAGTTTCCATAATTTCGGGTCTGAAATTGTATTTCAAACTATTTGTTAAGTGTTGGTTCTTCTTGGCAGCCTTTGGGATGTGTATTCTTAATGCTACACATCCGTGGTCAGTCAAGTCACGAACACACACTGGAAATGAGACTCTGAGGGAGTTTCCATCACGAGGAACTCCATCATTGTCAAAAGCAAGTTCAGGCGACGCTATGAAATAATCAATGAGGCTAATCCCCTTGCGCCCTCTGGCTTCAAAAGTAAAACTCCCCCCATTAACTGGATGTTTGTCTCCTTGCAGACGACCTATCCTTATTATCCTTGCAGAGATTCAACAGGTGTTTACCCATTGTGTTAGTGACATTGTCACAAGATATCCTCTTGGGTACCTTGTTGTCAAGGTCATCAATTAAGTTTCCTACATGTGTAAGGGAATCCCACTGAATGTTAAGCCTATCATCTGTAGAGCCTGTCCTACTATTCAAATCACCACATATCACAATTTTTCCTGAGGAGCTAAATTCCTCTATATCAGAGTTGAGACAGTTGAAATGGTCAACTACCTTAAAATTAGAATTGAGATACCTGTTAGAGTATGATGTGGTACATAGCAACATGCAAGGAACATATATAGTGAACAACAGAAGTCAATGAAACTAACTCTGGCAGGTAGCTATGGCTTGTTTACACTGCTCCATCCTTACAGTCTGCATGCCTTTCTTGGCAGTAATGAAAATCATAGGGACTCAATAACGAAGCGAAGCGGTCTTGTCAAAATAAACCTGATTTAGTATCCTCGTGAACACAATGCTAATTTTTTCACCTTCACGTTGTTCACCAAGGAATGTAAATGACTCCTTCGGTTATCACCTTGGGAAGTCAGGTCTTAGTGGTATTGTATACGTCTGGCATCCATAAGGGCTTCATCTGCCCAGTAGGAATCACATGATTTTCATCTTTAAGCTGACGTAAGTCACAAACCTCGGTCTTCCATGGGGCGTTAGGCCGCGTCCACCTGCCCGTTTCCATGATCAGGTAGCTGAGGAGAGGTTCTGTCCTACTCATGTAATGGACCACTCTGGTTAGAACGTCCCTTCTTAAGTAGTGCTGTCTGTCCTGATTCTCTTTTGCACTGAAAAACAGGATCTCCAATGCTCGCACATGACTTCCTTCGGACCACTGCAAGCAATCATTATCGTCTGTTGGATGGTGTTAAAGTAAAATAGTACATGATTATTGATCAAGATTTTTCCACTTCATTCCAGTTACCAAGTTGAGGTTATCAAGCAAGGCTCCAATTAATATGTTATGCTACAGCTGGTGTGCAGTGGCGCCCAGCATTGTACATGCATATAATACTTAGGGTCCGGCAGATATATGAGCATACAAACATCCGTTTTTCAGCTTATATGATTATACGTCTCGAGAGGAGGGGTGGGGTGCGTGCCCCCCCCCCCCCCCCCCCCCCCCCTTAAAAGGTCTTAAAGCCCCATTCATGTTGCATTATAACCATTTGTTGCTAAAATGGTATGTCAGGCCTCCAGATGTTAACTTGGTGAGGGAAATGTATGGGATTTCAGAAGCTCGGGTGGAGTATGGTGCTGCCAGCATGCAGACGTTTATGCATTCCGAATTCATGGGTGGCCACACAGCAGATAGAGTATAAACGTTTTAGTGCTCCGAATTCTTGAGCGGAGCACGTGCTCCCCCTGCTACTCAGAGTGGACCAATGGCCAGGTCACCATGGTTCAGTTCAATCTGGCAGCACTTTGGTAGGCTCGATCGCCAGCTTGGCAGCCACTAGTTTGCAGTCCTGGAAAACCGAACCTAGCTATAGGCCTCTTTTGGACGCCATTCCTCTATGCATTAGTATCCTAGGCATTAGAGCACACTCCTTCGAATATTCGTATTCTGCTGCAACTCCCTTCACCCCCAAATGAATGAGAAGATTATAGAGATTGGGGGGTTACTGGACCACCTAGCCCCTCACCACGCCCACCCCCCATCCACCCCCCATCCACCGCACCCCCGTTTACCTCCTCATGCCCCCGACCTACACTGACACCCCTCCTCCCAGTCTCAAACAACCAGCCACCCCCGCCAGCAAGGCTTTCAAGGACGCCATTGGGAAACTCATTGCAGAAACATATTCATCCATCTTCATGCAAGACAAGCAAAACGTTAGGGACCAGTGGGATAAAGCCACCATCCTCATTGGAGACAATTCTCGCCCACCTCCTCTCCACCATCTTAGACGCACTCTCCTGACGAAGGAACTAGACCACCACAGCATCCAAGTCACGGAACCGAGTAGGATGGCTTTTGCCACTATGTTACGAGTCTCCCCTTCCAGTAGCCAGACCCCAGGCCAGTGACTTAACAGAAAGAAGAGTAAAGCCCACGGCAAGCTCAACTTTCATATCCAACATCTCAAAACCTACAGCAAATTCCTCAGCACCGACAAAAATACCTACCTTGCCTAGAGTCCTGCAAGCTCCTAGAGTCCATCAAGATCCGAATACTCGCACCCATATCCAGCTTGCCTCATATCACGTTCCCCCGCCGGCAGTATTTAATATCTTGCTTGATAAGGCCCTACCAGCCCTCCAAAGAATCTTAACAAGCAGCAGGCGAATAGCAACAGCCATAGGAGGCTACAAGACACCGCAGGTAATAAACGGGTACTGGTACCCAGAAGGGGACCGCACACGCACTAAAGGACAGAACGGACAGGGAGAGCATACTCGCTGATACTCCACATGTGATGTGCCTGGCCTGAAGTTTAAGACCTGAGTCCACTTCTTCTCGCTTTCATGCATGTGATACATATTTTACTTTGGTCGCCGAGTTCAACAAAACACAATACATGCAAATATCATCGATAAAAATAAAGAAATTGTACAACTTGGAAACCAAGCGTACAGCATGTAAAATATTGCACCAAGATGCTTAGAACCCGAAAATCTAATTAGCAGCACAGAAAACTCAGCCATTGACCAAGCCAACAGTAAGTACGAGTAAAAGGTGGCTCGAAAGCTTCGGTCCCTATGGAGCCTCTTATCAGTTCCAAGTGCAAACCAGCTTAGATAAAATGCACAACTAATGCCGCACAACCTGATGCCTAAACTAAGTGTCAGAAACAAATATACCCAAAATGGTAATGTATAACTAAAACAACTTAAAACCAGTAGGTACAATTGTGCTCAAAGTAATGAGAGCAGCTTCACTAAGACCCCAGCCGAGAGGACACTGGTGCTATAGGAATTGTGAGTCATACAAAACGCCAGGCCAGTAAGTCCATTTCTATATGCTTGACCAATTAGTCATATTATAATAAAACCGCCAACGAATATATCCCGAAATAAATCAACACTGCAACCCACTGAAGAGCAAAGTCCTTCTAGCAGGTGGGCACAAGGCAATCCTATAGTAACTGTGCCAGTTGATAATAGGCAAGGCAACTAATGAAAGAACAAGTCTTTACACATTGGCACAAAGCAAATATCAGAAATGGAATCACACTAAGAAAAAGGCAGTATCAAAATATCCAATTAAGTTATGGTAAGATTGGCGGCTTGAAGGAGACCATGGAACATGATGAAGTTCCAAGATAACCTAGCTGCAAGGGCCTTGGTGAAAGCGTCAGCTAGGTTGTCCTTGGAGTTGACGTAGACCACCTTCAGCCTGCCTTCATTGTCGAGCACCTTCACATGGTGATGAATGGTGTCAACATGCTTCGCCTTGGGATTCAGCTTGTAGTCACCTGTCCATGAATTGGCTCCCATGCCATTTCACCGTCTTGAGATATCAAGAGACGGGAACCCAAGATCAGTGTGCAAGATCCAAGAGCGATGCTCTTCAGCCACATGACCTCTCTGGCATCAGTAGATGAGGCTTGATACTCGGCTCCAGAAGCACCGACAGTTGGAGTAACGTGTTCTTGCTAACCCAGTTGACCAACGCCCCAGCAGCAAGTACCGCCACACCAGACTGCGAATGTTTAACCTGCACTCCCCAACGGAGACATCGCTGTAGACGGATAGCTCAAACGCAGGAGTGTGCTTGTAATAGAGGCCTAAGTTTCTATTGCCCTGGAGGTAGAGGTGAGATACTGTGGAGTTGGCAGAGAAGCTAGCCAAAGTGCTAACAGCATATGAGATGTCCTTTCGTGTGCAAGTGGCGAGGTGACTGAAGCTGCCAATAATTGAGATGTACTCTGCGTTCGATTCCGATAATGGGCTGTCAACTGTTCCACCATAACTGTCACCAACAAACATGGGAATAACAGTAGTTTTGGGAGCAGGGTGAAAGGGAGCCGCTTCACCAATTCTGTGACGGTAATGTGCTGAGAGATGATTTGGTGCACCGCCCCTTGATATCCAAAGTGAGTTGCACGTCTAAGGAGAGGAATTGCTCAGGTAAACCTAGCACTTTCACTTCCCACCCAGGAGCCCTCATAGCAGCCACTAGCTCACCATGGAGTGTCAGTTCTATCACACAATCAAGAAATCACCCACATAAGTGAGGACATAGCACAGTACACAATTGGGTATCAGCTTGAGGTAGCACTTGGGGAAATGGGGAAATGCGAAAGGCCTGCGGTGCCTTCAAATTCACTACTATTGCGGCAGTTCCTTTATGACTAAGCACTTTTGACTGTGCCGCTGAGCCGTACACCCGCGTTGCGTCAACTTCGTCAGCATGGCCTGCCTTTGACCGAAACCGAACGCTCTCGCGCTTAACGTTCTGCCCATAGTCCAAGCGGTAGGGGCGCATTACGCTCGCGACCTCGTCAACTGAACGGATCTATATATGCGCAAGCCGATAGATCTATCAATATTTCTTGTCAGACACCCCCACCGTCCCGATTTCTATCTATCTATACTTCTGTAAAGAGGCTATGTCTGTCCGTCCGTGCGAACCAACGCTCCGCCCCGCGTTCGCTGCGGACTTGGCGCGCTTTTTTCCGACCTGGCACACGGCTGGCGCACAGCTGGCCCGCAGCTGGCGCACACCGCGAACGTTCGTGGCTCCATATCTGATCTGGGCCGACAGAGACGGCGCTGTGCGCTGTCCCCTCACGCCTGGCGATCTCGCTGCTGCCCACCTGACAGTTTTTTTTATCCCACGTCAGGAACCGCCTGCACGCCTGCGCACTTCAGCGCCGGCTTTGCGCACCGCAACCTCGACCGTTTCGTTTTTCTGCCCAGTTCTTGCCGCGCACGTTTGCTGCCTGTCCCATATGTTTCTTGCATGCTTTAGATCTGAGGGATAGTGTGACAGATAACGATCCGTCACCTGCGCTACCTCGAGGTGGCGACGACTTCCCCGAGGAAGGGGAGCTGACGGGACCTGTCTAGACGGTTACAACCGTTAAACTGGTCCGCGCCCTCGGTCAACGCGCCCTTCGCGCGCCCTACGTCCGCGACTCGGGATATTCGCATCTCCAGCAACGGCTTAATGATATGCGAATGTCCAGAAGCATCAACGGGTTTATTCGCTGAACCGCGGGAGAATGTAGGGTACTTAAGCCGAGCTTGAGTGTCTGAGGCCAGACAATAGAGAGGTTCAACTCCTTTCTCTCCTGATACTCCGTTTCAAGCTTAGACGTGTTTTACACGTTACATTTGGTTACGGAGCCTGATCTTTTTTCACGCTGGCCCCCCCACCCACCTATCCGCAGATCAACACCCTCTTCCGTGGACCTTACTTTCCGGACCCTCGCTAGACAATGCACCCACCCACCCGCCCCGCTCCCTGAAACAGTGGTTCTCCTACCTCGAGGTTGCTATCCCGCCGGTAAGAACTCAGAAGTCGTAATGCCAACGTTGGAGCATCCAGAATTGATACTTGTTTCCGTTTGTGATGCCTGCCCTCGAAAGTCCCCCATTTGGACGGGTAATGATAATAAGCCAATGATCCCATGCGCTTTGCTTGTCCCTTGTTCCGTTGCAACAGCGAAATGCTCGTTCCTTGTTCCGTTTCCCGTTCCCACTCACGACCCGAATGTCACCTCCCATGCTTCCGCCTCTGGTCACGGGCCACCCCCTGGGCCCCTGGGTCCCCAGGACGGGCGTGAATCGACAACGCCTCACGACAACACACCCTGAACTTGTAGCCTGCAGCTTGGGTCGAAACGAGCTTTTCGGAATTACAGAACGCAAGGCCCTTGGGCTACTTTCCACCCTAAACTTCTTACGTTTAGTGAACGCACCTCCGGCTGAGACGGGGCTCGTGTCCACCAGAATATTCACCAGCAATGTGAACGTAGCTCGAGCTGAAACTGTTCAATTGGGACTTCGTTCAACTTCCAGAATTCCCCATGCCAATACGAATTCAGGTCCTTCGTAGGGACACCCCGTTTGTTTGCCCCATCACTCAGTGACTGGCGGCATCCCCGACGTCCTCACGCGGACACTGCGAGTCTCACGCTGGACTCCTCGAGATTCAACAACGAGTCCATGACTTGGGTGCGATAGGGTTCGTCAGCCTATTTGTTTTTCCCCACGAATACTAGTATCGAAAGTCCTGCCGTCCGGACTCGCCATCGCCCCATCGGCCTTCATGATAGTCATTCCGAGATTTCATTGGCATATTCACCATCGTCTACTTGGAAGATCCTCTTCAGTAGCCGATGCAGAACACGAAGGAACAACCGAATGGTCCAACGAGTGGAAGACTCACCTCTTCCTAAACGAAACAGGCATATTTTTCGAACCCGAACTTCCGAAATGAAGTATCTCGGCCACGTGCTCTCGAGGGATGGCAATCGAGTTAACGAAACGCACGCCCAGGCAGTCACGCCTGCCAGACTCAGACCTGCTCGACGCAGGTATAACCGTTCCACTAAGGATACTTCTCGCTCGCTGCCCCTCTGACAAACATACCCTGGGGTTGGATCGCCAATTTCAACGCCGCTAAAACCCCTCGGTAAACGGAACGCCGGACTGCGGGGATCAGGTTTTGCGAAAATCTGGGCCCAAGAATGTCAAAGCGCCTTCACCGCCATTAAAGAAAAGTCTTACCCACGCACCTTGCCCATCCCGATCCACGTAAAAAGGCTCACGGGGCGTGCTCATTCACGAGGGTGGTACGTATCGTTCAGTATCGAACTGTTGCATCCAAGTCGCTGATCGTGGTCCCACATGGAAACGCCCTCAAGAGTCGCACCTTGTTCGCAGTCCATGATACCCGGTGATGCGGGCACCCGGAGTGCGAACGCAAGTTCGACTCTATCGGCCGTTATTACTGGTGGCCGGCGATGCGCCTTGATGTTAACCTCGACGTTCGATCCTGTCATTTGTGCTCATCGGTGAAGGCTTCACACGAGCGCTGCCAAGGCACGATACAACCGCTCCCTATACGTGGGCTTACCAAATCAGAGGGGTCTGAATCCACGAAAAATATACCTGGCCAGGTCCGTAACACACACACACCGAACCGTACACACAACGAACACGAACCAAACACGAACCGGGACAAAACAGGGACTGATCACCCCTCATAAGTCTCCCTTCCGAACGACAGCGCACGTACGCTGACCCCGAACGATGGCAATCCCGACCGCCTTGCCAACTGAGACCTATTGCACCCGATTGCTTCACACGAGTCGCTCTCCAACCTCCCGACACGATACTCCCTTCTGACAGCCCTCAGGCGGTGTCTTGGGTTTACCATGCGACCCACGCCTTGGGCTGTGCGACACAGGCCTTTCCAGCGCCCATACGCTAAACGCCACGTCCATCGACCTCCCCGAGGGCTGACGCATCCACCCTACGTTCCACGTGTCCATACTCAAGGCTTACGTCCCCGATGGATCCCCGATAATTCGCCCCTACCCCGATCTTTCTGGGCTACCGGCGACCCCTCTACGCAATTCGAATTTCGAACGGGTTCGTCTACCACCAAATCGACTCAGGACTCCTTCGCTACTTCGTACAGTGCCTGCACTCTGATCACGTCCATACGTGGGCACTCGAATCCGACCTCGCTGTCCCACACGTCCCTGATCCGCACGCGCCGGTCCGCCCCTGCACTCGTCGCGAGGACTCGACAGAAACCCCTGACGAGTACGTCCTACGACAAAGCTCCAGGAGAAGTCGCGAGCTAGAGAGGGGGGAAATGTGACAGATAACGATCCGTCACCTGCGCTACCTCGAGGTGGCGACGACTTCCCCGAGGAAGGGGAGCTGACGGGACCTGTCTAGACGGTTACAACCGTTAAACTGGTCCGCGCCCTCGGTCAACGCGCCCTTCGCGCGCCCTACGTCCGCGACTCGGGATATTCGCATCTCCAGCAACGGCTTAATGATATGCGAATGTCCAGAAGCATCAACGGGTTTATTCGCTGAACCGCGGGAGAATGTAGGGTACTTAAGCCGAGCTTGAGTGTCTGAGGCCAGACAATAGAGAGGTTCAACTCCTTTCTCTCCTGATACTCCGTTTCAAGCTTAGACGTGTTTCACACGTTACAGATAGGAAGGGGAGCGTTACGAAGGGGGTGGAGACGGTTGAGTGGCGTGAAAGGATTTCCCCCCCCCCCCTGCCGCGAGTTGGCTTTGAATTGCTGCAGCGACTTGGCTTCGAATTTGCTGCCGCGAGAAAAAGCTGCATGCGAGTTTCGTGGCATTGCCGTCGCGCAGACCCGATATTCTTAGCATGCTTGGAATTCGAGGGATAGGAAGGGGAGCGTTACGAGGGGGTGGGGGGAAACGGCTGGGTGGTGCGAGGGGATTTTTTTTCCTGCCGCGAATTGGCTTCGAATCTGCCGCCGCCTGCCTGGCAAACACTTGGTACCACTCTTCACCTGAGCGATTTCGTGCGGGGCAGTTCTTGGGTGACCTGGCGAACGAGGGATCCAGCCTGGCAACCTGGCACCAGTCGATCTGGCAAGCACGTTGTTTGCCCCGACATGGCCCACGGGGGGGCGGGGGGGCTGCTCCGCCCTAGTGCCAAGCTGGCGCGCGAGATTCCGCCGCCTGCACAGTCTTCAGATGACCTGGCGACGAAGGTCCAGGGCGACCTGCCGACCTGGCGACCTGGCTCCATATCCGATCTGGCACAAAGACGCTGTCTACCCCGAGCTGCCCCCGGGGGGGCGGGGGACTGCTCCGCCCTAGGGCCGGGCTGGCGCGCGAGATTCCACCGCCTGCGCAGTCCTCGGATGACCTGGCGACGAAGGTCGAGGGGCGATCTGCCGACCTGACGACCTGGCTCCATATCCGATTTGGCAAGAAGGGGGTGGTGGGTAGGTGTGTGTGTGGGGGGGGGGGGGGGGGGGGGGGGGGGGGGGGGATAGTACGACGGTCTCAATACTAGAACGAAGTGTACGAGGTAGGGATAGGGAGGGGAGCGGGAAGAGAGGGTGGGGCTGGTTGGGTAGCTTGGGGTGGTTTGGAGATTAGGGGGGTGGGGAGGGAAGTAGTAGGCGGTATATTTGGTTGTGTGGACAATTCAGCCTTGAAGGCTGAGGGGTAGATTGGGACAGTGTGGAGATGCAAATTTGCTGCTTTGCAATAGCTGCGAATTTGCCGCTAGTAAGGTTGAAGGCAAACTTTTCCCAACTGTGCCATTGCACGACAAGAAGAAGATGCGCATTAGCTTCGAATTTGATGCTACGCATTAGCGGCAAATTTGCTGCTGCGCGTTAGCTGCGATTTTGCTGTCACGCCTTGACTGCAAATTTGCTGTTGCGCATTAGCTGCGAACTAGCTGCTGCGCATTGGCTGCGAATCACCCGCTGCGCAATTGCTGCAAATATGCTGATGCGCATCGGCTGCGAATTTTTGGCCGCGAGTGTTAACAGGACTTAAGGCAAACTTTTCCCAATTGTGCCACTACAAGACAAGAAGAAGCTGCGCATGAGCTGCGAATTTGCTGGTACACATTAGCTGCAAATTTGCTTCTGCGCATTAGCTGCGAATTTGCTGCCACGCATTGACTGCAAATTTGCTGCTGCGCATTTGCTGCGAATTACCTGCTGCGCGTTAGCTGCAAAATTTGCTAATGCGCATTTGCTGATTTTTTGCAAGATCACAGCCTACAATAGGAATGAAGTGAACGATGCAGGGAGAGGGGGAGGAGTGTGATGAGAGGGTGGGGATGGTTGGGTAGCTTGGGGCGGTTGGAGATCAGGTGGGGGGGAAAGAGTAGGGGGCGTATTTTGTTTGTCCACACGGCTGGGGGGTAGATTGGGACGGTGTGGAGATGGTTCAGGGGGCAAGGGGGAGATGGGGTGCAAACGGGGGAAACTGAGTGTGTGTCAAGGGGGTGGGGAGAGGGGGGTAAATTTAAAGTATGGAAATCTTGACTCCGTGTTAGTGAATCGGGGTGGCCAACGGGCAGAGGGGCAACCGTACTACAGGGTGGTGGGCGGGGTGGAAGATGGCCACCGGCCACACGTGTCAGAGTACCACAGTTGTTAAGCCATGCACTCTTTATTAAGCCCCTCAACACGCATGTGTCCCACAGCCCCGCACGAGCAGGGGGGGGGGGGGGGGGGGGGGGGGGGGGGGGGGGAGGGAATTGGTGTTTGGCTTGGGTGGTGTTGGAAGGGGGGGGGGGGGGACCTCCGTCGGCACGACGAGCCGACTGCCCTAGTATATTTAAAGCTCCTTGAATGTCCGTGCGAAACCAATCTTCCGCCGCACGATTGTCGGCCGACCTGGCGCGCTTTTTTCCGACCTGGCGCACGGCTGGCGCGCAGCTGGACCGCCGTCCGTCCGTCCGTGCGAGGCCAAAGCTCCGCCGTGAAGTATTTGCACGGCTGGCACCAACCTGGCACCGAACTCGCGAGAACTGCTCCGTTGCGCAGTTCAGGTGACCTGGTAAATACACGGCAACGTGCGACCTGACTTGGCAAGAGCAGGGAGGTGACCTGGCGAACTAGGTCCGACCTGGCAACCTGGCTCGAGCCGATCTGGCACGAACAGCTGTCTGCCCCGAGCTGTCCCTCGGGAGGTGGGGGGGCTCCCCGTCGGTACAACGGGCTCGATGCTAGTCGCTTTATATAAAGCGCCATGTCCGTCCGTTCGTAAGCGCAAAATCAAAGCTCCGCCACGCAGTGTTTGCACAGCTGGTGCTGAGCTGGCGCTCTGCTCCGCCGTGCAGTTTGGGTGACCTGGAGAGAACAAGGCCACGCCCGACCTGACCTGGCAAGGTGGCTTCAGTCGACCTGGCACGAAGACGCTGTCTGGCACCCCCCAGCCTGGGGCGTTGGCCCAGGCGAAGACGAAGACGAAGACGAAGTGAGGGTGCACCATGTGTAGAAGCTTCTTGACGTTTTCTCTAAGATCCATGCATCTGCGCACAGCACTTTCTTTGCACACCGCAGGCTCAACTGTTTTCTTCCAGCGGGTATTGTGCCCAGATTTCCGCTCCTCTTCCACCGTGCATGAATGTTTGGACCCTCCTCTGAATAGCCTTTTCTCATTCGACCCTTTCACCGGCAGAGCATTGGTAAACAACTTCAGCTGGCTATATGTGCCTACTCTCGCTTGGGCACTGGGACGGGGTGACATCTACCCAACGTTCGCCGTCATGGCGTTCCCTGTCCTCGGCGTGGTCGTTCAACTTTTAAAGGCTACCTTTGCAGCTTTGGGCGCCACCTCCGTCAATACGTTTTGACTCGGAGCCTGCATCGCGGCTCCGTTGCAAGAGGCGCTCTTGGCCCGAGTACTGGTTGCTGGACAACTCTTTTAGGGATTCGGTCTTGCATATGTCCAGTCGAGGTAGGCAGAAGAAGCAGTAATTTTGGACGCTTTGCTACGACAAACAGGGGCCGACAAGGAAGCGTCGGGTATGCAGCAGGCTAATCGCGGCAGTGCAAGCCTCCCAGCCGGCCCTCCGAAGGGACACCAGGTACGTCACCCGCCCCTCATAAGTTGCAGGCATGTCAACCCTGTGATAATGGACAACCCCACCATTTGCACGGTTCTACACACATCATTATCAACTACAATAACAGTTCGCTTCGTTGCATCAACAGTTCGCTTCCTTGCAAGCTAGTAATAATGACATGCTTCACCACTTCCTAACATCCCTCCCTTGCTCTCACGTCTTACCTGTAGGTTCTTAGTCCTACTATGACCAATTCTGCCCAAGCAGCTCTATCTCGTGAAAGGCGTCAAAAGATGAACACGCATACCTTGACACCAACAGGTAAGCGATATCCTTACAACAAAAGTTATGGGTACCCAAATTGGACTCCATGTATACAGGCACGCATACATGCATGCATTCCCAAATTTCTCTCATGCCATGTTGTTTCATAATTAGGGTTGGCAATATCGTACGGTATTTAAAAAAACAGTCTGGTTACCGTATGGTATACCATACGGTTACGGTATTCGCAAGGCGGTACGCGGCCAAATCGACTCGGAGGGGGGGGATTTTGTCGTTACACATCTCGGGCCCATTACCGCCCAACATAACTGAAAAATTCCAAGTCATCACAAGGCACAACTGTATTCCTACCATACGGTACAAAACCGCCCGGTTCCTTATGGTTCACCCGCAGGTGCAGCTCCCTGCCCAACTAGCTAAGTGTGTAACTAAAGTAAGTTGCTGAGTTCGTCCTCGCAGGCAAGTTGCCCTTGATGAAGATTAGCTTCTCAGCAGCAGTCTGCGAAAGCCTGTTGCGCAGCAGGTGGGAGGTCATGCCCCATGCCGTCCGGTTGAGCTCAGCAGCACAGCTCGAAGCATGCACCGCGAATAGACGCCCCAACAGTTTGCAAGACTTTGCAGATTCCCTATCTGCAATGCTGGGCAGCAGCATTGCAGGTAGGGAATCTGTAAAGTCTTGCGAACTGGTGGAGCGTTGACACTAGCGCGCCCTTCTACTTGCTTTCAGCATCAATAACCATTTCGCGATGTACTCAGCTTGCGTCAAGCAGATTGTTCCCGAAGCTGACTTACTGACTGAATGACTGACTGACTGACTGACTGACTGATTGACTGACTGACTGTTGTACCGCTAATGCGCAGCTTCTGCTTGTCGTGTAGCGGCACAGTTGGCAAAATTTTGCCTCAAATCCTGTTAGCACTCGCGGCAACAATTGCGCAGCAGCTAATTCGCAGCAAAGTCGCAGCTTCTTCTTGTCGTGTAGTGGCGCAGTTGGGAAAAGGTTCCCTAAAATCCTGTTAACACTCGCGGCCAAAAAAAATCAGCAAATGCGCATTAGCAAATTTTGCAGCTAACGCGCAGCAGGTAATTCGCAGCAAATGCGCAGCAGCAAATTTGCAGTCAATGCGTGGCAGCAAATTCGCAGCTAATGCGCAGAAGCAAATTTGCAGCTAATGTGTACCAGCAAATTCGCAGGTAATGCGCAGCTTCTTCTTGTCTTGTTGTGGCACAATTGGGAAAAGTTTGCCTTAAGTCCTGTAAACACTCGCGGCCAAAAATTCGCAGCCGATGCGCATCAGCATATTTGCAGCAATTGCGCAGCGGGTGATTCGCAGCCAATGCACAGCAGTTAGTTCGCAGCTAATGCGCAACAGCAAATTTGCAGTCAAGGCGTGGCAGCAAATTTGCCGCTAATGCGTAGCATCAAATTCGAAGCTAATGCGCATCTTCTTCTTGTCGTGCAGTGGCACAGTTGGGAAAAGTTTGCCTTCAACCTTATTAGCGGCAAATTCGCAGCTATTGCAAAGCAGCAAATTTGCATCTCCACACTGTCCCAATCTACCCCTCAACCTTCAAGGCTGAATTGTCCACACAACCAAATATACCGCCTACTACTTCCCTCCCCACCCCCCTAATCTCCAAACCACCCCAAGCTACCCAACCAGCCACGCCCTCTCTTCCAGCTCCCCTCCCTATCCCTACCTCGTACACTTCGTTCTAGTACTGAGACCGTCGTACCATCGCCCCCCCCCCCCCCCCCCACCCCCCACACACACACCCACCCACCTACCCACCCACCCCCGGGGGGCAGATCGAGGCAGACAGCGTCTTCTTGCCAAATCGGATATGGAGCCAGGTCGTCAGGTCGGCAGATCGCCCCTCGACCTTCGTCGCCAGGTCATCCGAGGATTGCGCAGGCGGCGGAATCTCGAGCGCCAGCCCGGCCCTAGGGCGGAGCAGCCCCCCGCCCCCCCGGGGGCAGCTCGGGGCAGACAGCGTCTTTGTGCCAGATCGGATATGGAGCCAGGTCGCCAGGTCGCCAGGTCGCCCTGGACCTTCCTCGCCAGGTCATCTGAAGACTGTGCAGGCGGCGGAATCTCGCGCGCCAGCTAGGCACTAGGGCGGAGCAGCCCCCCAAGTGGTCCAAGTTGGGGCAAACAACGTGCTTGCCAGATCGACTGGTGCCAGGTTGCTAGGTTGGATCCCTCGTTCGCCAGGTCACCCAAGAACTGCCCCGCACGAAATCGCTCAGGTGAAGAGTGGTACCAAGTGTTTGCCAGGCAGGCGGCGGCAGATTCGAAGCCAATTCGCGGCAGGAAAAAAAATCCCCTCGCACCACCCAGCCGTTTCCCCCCACCCCCTCATAACGCTCCCCTTCCTATCCCTCGGATTCCAAGCGTGCTAAGAATATCGGGTCTGCGCGACGGCAATGCCACAAAACTCGCATGCAGCTTTTTCTCGCGGCAGCAAATTCGAAGCCAACTCGCTGCAGCAATTCAAAGCCAACTCGCGGCAGGGGGAGGGAAATCCTTTCACGCCACTCAACCGTCTCCACCCCCTTCGTAACGCTCCCCTTCCTATCCCTCAGATCTAAAGCATGCCAGAAACATATGGGACAGGCAGCAAACGTGCGCGGCAAGAACTGGGCAGAAAAACGAAACGTTCGCGGTGTGCGCCAGCTGTGCGCCAGCCGTGTGCCAGGTCGGAAAAAAGCGCGCCAAGTCCGCAGCGAACGCGGGGCGGAGCGTCGGTTCGCACGGACGGACAGACATAGCCTCTTTACAGAAGTATAGATAGATAGAAATCGGGACGGTGGGGGTGTCGGACAAGAAATATTGATAGATCTATTGGCTTTGCGCATATAGATCTATGTAGATCTATGTAAAGAGATTCGTTCAGTTGACGAGGTCGCGAGCGTAATGCGCCCCTACCGCTTGGACTATGGGCAGAACGTTAAGCGCGAGAGCGTTCGGTTTCGGTCAAAGGCAGGCCATGCTGACGAAGTTGACGCAACGCGGGTGTACGGCTCAGCGGCACAGTCAAAAGTGCTTAGTCATAAAGGAACTGCCGCAATGGTAGTGAATTTGCAGGCACCGCAGGCCTTTCGCATTTCCCCATTTCCCCAAGTGCTACCTCAAGCTGATACCCAATTGTGTACTGTGCTATGTCCTCACTTATGTGGGTGATTTCTTGATTGTGTGATAGAACTGACACTCCATGGTGAGCTAGTGGCTGCTATGAGGGCTCCTGGGTGGGAAGTGTAAGTGCTAGGTTTACCTGAGCAATTCCTCTCCTTAGACGTGCAACTCACTTTGGATATCAAGGGGCGGTGCACCAAATCATCTCTTAGCACATTGCCGTCACAGAATTGGTGAAGCGGCTCCCTTTCACCCTGCTCCCAGAACCAGTGCTATTCCCATGTTTGTTGGTGACAGCCATGGTGGAACAGTTGACAGCCCATTATCGGAATCGAACGCACAATACATCTCAATTATTGGCAGCTTCAGTCACCTCGCCACTTGCACACGAAAGGACATCTCATATGCTGTTAGCACTTTGCCTAGCTTCTCTGCCAACTCCACAGTATCTCACCTCTACCTCCAGGGCAACAGAAACTTAGGCCTCTATGACAAGCACACTCCTGCGTTTGAGCTATCCGTCTACAGTGATGTCTGCGCTTGAGCTATCCGTCTACAGTGATGTCTCCGTTGGGGAGTGCAGGTTAAACATTCGCAGTCTGGTGTGGCGGTACTTGCTGCTGGGGCGTTGGTCAACTGGGTTAGCAAGAACACGTTACTCCAACTGTCGGTGTTGCTGGAGCCGAGTATCAAGCCTCATCTACTGATGCCAGAGAGGTCATGTGGCTGAAGAGCACTGCTCTTGGATCTTGCACACTGATCTTGGGTTCCCGTCTCTTGATATCTCAAGACGGTGAAATGGCATGGGAGCCAGTTCATGGACAGGTGACTACAAGCTGAATCCCAAGGCGAAGCATGTTGACATCATTCATCACCATGTGAAGGTGCTCGACAATGAAGGCAGGCTGAAGGTGGTCTACGTCAACTCCAAGGACAACCTAGCTGACGCTTTCACCAAGGCCCTTGCAGCTAGGTTATCTTGGAACTTCATCATGTTCCATGGTCTCCTTCAAGCCGCCAATCTTACCATAACTTAATTGGATATTTTGATACTGCCTTTTTCTTAGTGTGATTCCATTTCAGATATTTGCTTTGTGCCAATGTGTAAAGACTTGTTCTTTCATTAGTTGCCTTGCCTACTATCAACTGGCACAGTTACTATAGGATTGCCTTGTGCCCACCCGCTAGAAGGACTTTACTCTTCAGTGGGTTGCAGTGTTGATTTATTTCGGGATATATTCGTTGGCGGTTTTATTATAATATGACTAATTGGTCAAGTATTTAGAAATGGACTTACTGGCCTGGCGTTTTGTATGACTCACAATTCCTATAGCACCAGTGTCCTCTCGGCTGGGGTCTTAGTGAAGCTGCTCTCATTACTTTGAGCACAATTGTACCTACTGGTTTTAAGTTGTTTTAGTTATACATTACCATTTTGGGTATATTTGTTTCAGTCACTTAGTTTAGGCATCAGGTTGTGCGGCATTAGTTGCGCATTTTATCTGAGCTGGTTTGCACTCGGAACTGATAAGAGGCTCCATAGGGACCGAAGCTTTCGAGCCACCTTTTACTAGTACTTACTGTTGGCTTGGTCAATGGCTGAGTTGTCTGTGCTGCTAATTAGATTTTCAGGTTCTAAGCATCTTGGTGCAATATTTTACATGCTGTACGCTTGGTTTCCAAGTTGTTCCATTTCTTTATTTGTATCGATGATATTTGTCTGTATTGTGTTTTGTTGAACTCGGCGACCAAAGAAAATATGTATCACATACATGAAAGCGAGAAGAAGTGGACTCAGGTCTTAAACTTCAGGCGGTCCCCTTCTGGGGTTCCAGTACCCGTTTGTTACCTGCGGTGTCTTGTAGCCTCCTATGGCTGTTGCTATTCGCCTGCTGCTTGTTAAGATTCTTTGGAGGGCTGGTAGGGCCTTATCAAGCAAGATATTAAATGCTGCCGGCGGGGAAACGTGATATGAGGCAAGCTGGATATGGGTGCGAGTATTCGGATCTTGCAAGACTCTAGGAGCTTGCAGGACTCTAGGCAAGGTAGGTATTTTTGTCGGTGCTGAGGAATTTGCTGTAGGTTTTGAGATGTTGGATATGAAAGTTGAGCTTGCCGTGGGCTTTACTCTTCTTTCTGTTAAGTCACTGGCCAGGGGTCTGGCTACTGGCTACTGGAAGTTCCGTGACTTGGATGCTGTGGTGGTCTAGTTCCTTCGTCAGGAGAGCGCGTCTAAGATGGTGGAGAGGAGATGGGAGAGAATTGTCTCCAATGATGATGGTGGCTTTATCCCACTGGTCCCTAACGTTTTGCTTGTCTTGCATGAAGATGGATGAGTATGTTTCTGCAATGAGTTTCCCAATAGCGTCCTTGAAAGCCTTGCTGGAAGAGGGGTGTCAGTGTAGGTCGGGGGCATGACGAGGTAAACGGGGGCGCGGTGGATGGGGGGTGGATGAGGAGTGGGCGTGGTGAGGGGCTAGGTGGTCCAGGGATCCCCCAATCTCTATAGTCTTCTCATTCATTTGGGGGTGAAGGGAGTTGCAGCAGAATACGAATATTCGAAGGAGTGTGCTCTAATACCTAGGATACTAATGTATAGAGGAATTGCGTCCAAAAGAGGCCTATAGCTAGGTTCCGTTCTCCAGGACTGCAAACTAGTGGCTGCCAAGCTGGCGATCGAGCCTACCATAGTGCTGCCAGATTGAACTGAACCATGGTGACCTGGCCATTGGTCCACTCTGAGTAGCAGTGGGAGCACTAAAACGTTTATACTCTATCTGCTGTGTGGCCACCCATGAATTCGGAATGCATAAACGTCTGCATGCTGGCAGCACCATACTCCACCCGAGCTTCTGAAATCCCATACATTTCCCTCACCAAGTTAGCATCTGGAGGCCTGACATACCATTTTAGCAACAAATGGTTATAATGCAACATGAATGGGGCTTTAAGACCTTTTAATGGGGGGGGGGGGGGGGGGGGGGGGGGGGCACGCACCCCACCCCTCCTCTCGAGACGTATAATCATATAAGCTGAAAAACGGATGTTTGTGTGCTCATACATCTGCCGAACCCTAAATATTATATGCATGTACAATGCTGGGCGCCACTGCACACAAGCTGTAGCATAACATATTAATTGAAGCCTTGCTTGATAACCTCAACTTGGTAACTGGAATGAAGTGGAAAAATCTTGATCAATAATCATGTACTATTTTACTTTAACACCATCCAACAGGCGATAATGATTGCTTGCAGTGGTCCGAAGGAAGTCATGTGCGAGCATTGGAGATCCTGTTTTACAGTGCAAAAGAGAATCAGGACAGACAGCACTATTTGAGAAGGGACGTTCTAACCAGAGTGGTCCATTACATGAGTAAGACAGGACCTCTCCTCAGCTACCTGATCATGGAAACGAGCAGGTGGACGCGGCCTGCTCCCCAAGGAAGACCGAGTTGGTGACTTACGTGAGCTTAAAGATGAAAATAATGTGATTCCTGCTGGGCAGATGAAGCCCTTATGGATGCCTGGCGTGTACGATACCACTAAGACTTGACTTCCCAAGGTGATAACCGAAGGAGTCATTTACATTCCTTGGTGAACAACCTGAAGGTGAAAAAATTGGCTTCGTGTTCACGAGGATACTAAATCAAGCTTATTTTGATAAGACCGCTTCGCTTCGTTATTGCGTCCCTATGATTTTCATTACTGCCAAGAAAGGCATGCAGACTGTAAGGATGGAGCAGTGTATAGGAGCCATAGCTACCTGCCAGAGTTGGTGTCATTGACTTCTGTTGTTCACTATAGTGGACACTACACCACTTCGAGCCATACCAACACTTGATAATGGCTGCGACGGTGCATTTTTGCCAGGTATCAATGGGTGGGTAGTGGGCTTCTTGATCCTCCGCACCAGTTGTACTTGATTTAGGAGCATGTTGGTTAGACTGTGTGCTTGGGAATATACAGACGTATATGCATTTAGATGTCAGGTTGCAAGCAACATATGGCAGTGAACATGGCAAGATAAATTAAGAGGACGTGCCCAATGTGCTTGTATGAGTAAGGCTCAATGGTTTTGTCTGCAAGCTTGAGAATCTGGCCCAGTAGCAGACAGCGGCTTTAAAGATAATGCCCCTACCTACATACTGCTGCCTACTGGTGTGTGGACACATGGAAAGAGTGAGTAACTGAACCATGTATTGTGATATCTTCTGAAAGAGTTCATCCAACAACCAAGTAGCAGTTCCATCCAATTGTTTTGTCTAAGTGATTGCCGGCTTCATTTTTTTCCAGTATCAGCTAAAAGTATACGATTCGCGCTAGTACTACGTTGTACCATGCTCGTCCATAGTTCACCAGTTAGGGTTACGTCGCGACCTTTTGTTTACAAGGTAGTGACACAGGTATTAGGATACCTGCCGAGAGACAACATGGCAGACAGAGGCATTCAGACAAGGATACAGACCATTTGTCACACAGCGGTCAGACCTGCAATGCGTAGCAGTTATTTACTTGGTGGAACACCAATATCATTCAATAACTCCAAATACCGTTTGGCTTTGGCTCGTCGCTTTTCATCAAAATGTGGCCACATGTCTGCACTCTCAATCAGCATTTCGGGCAATATCTTGAAGTAAATTGACTGTACATCCAAGATGGTAGTGTGTGGCAGACCCATAATGCTTGCCAGCTCCAGGATTCGGTGGTCCGCAGCAAGTACAAAGACCTGCAAGCCAACTGACAAGGGTACCATTGCTCCATGGATTCTGGTGCCTAGCACCGCATCAAACCCCTTGGCAAAATCTTGCCCCTCTGCTACGTCTCCAAAGATCCGGATGCAATGAGGTCACGCATAAGGCTAAGGTCACGCATAAGGCTAAGGTCACCGCTATCTTGTCCAACGAAGCAGCTTCCAAACTACTTCTCTATCAGATCGAAGTGATACTGGACCCAGTAGGTAGACAGCCGATTGCCCGGCAAGGTGATGAGGAACTTTAGGTTTGGCTTCGTTTTCAAAGCCATCAGATTCTTGTGGATCTGAGCCCCCAGGTTGGGATCAGGTGACAGCATTAGACTGGGGCAACCCAGGGCCTCAGATGAAATATTGTGAATAGCCAGCACCTCCTGGGTGAATAATACCCTCACTGTCCAATGCTTGAACTTGGTCCGTGCTTCCCGAAGAAGGGAGCTATATGCTGGAGAGATGGCGTAATCCTGTGGCCGGCAGGGATTCCAAACTTTCTCACTAAGGAAGTGTTCAGTCGGCTTGGGTTTCAAGGTGCCACAACCCCTGGCAAGAGTTAAGCAAGCTTGCGTTCCACCTCCAAAGAGAACTGAGTTAGCTATAGCATTTCTCTTGAAGCTTGCTGTGTACCCAGCGATGGGCTCGAATATGAAGTTGGCCGTGAACACCATCGCTGCATCCACCGCTTCGCCCTCTTTACCATATACCCACTCAACCCTGCTGCTGAGCATGTCTGGCCGTGTGGAACGCCATGTTTCCCGTGTTGGCCAGGCAGCGGTCTTGGGATGTCACATTACGGTCGTTCTCCCGTGTCAAGCCCTTGGCAGGCACACTGCATCCTAGGTTTGTGAAAACCTTCAGCTTGGGCTCGTTGACGGATATCAACTCTCTGCGCCATTTACATTGAGAAGGTAGGCTGTTCGGTAGATCAAAAGCGTAAGATGAAGAGTTCGAATGATGCTTGCGCTCGTAAAAGATATTCATTGCCCTCTCATGAGCCTCTTACCTTGCTAAGCATTCGACGGAAAGAGCACTCGGTAGAGAAATAAACAGTGCCCGCATAGACAGCATGTAGCTCATGACGCAGAGCGTTCGAGATGCTCCACACGCCAATGCGTGCGTGCGCGTGAGCTACTTGATAGCAGCTGTTTGAACTAAGATGGGTTGCAAGGAAAATTGAAAGATACAAGTCATTCATCACGCCGCTTGGACCAGGAGCGAAGTCAGCGTACATCAGGCGTACTGCCTGGCGCGGAAATTGGCGGAGGAGGCTGACAGCCCATTTATAACCGAGGGTTGGACGCGGTCAACCGCGATTTGCCACAGAAGGGAAAAAATGGTTACGAAGTGCGCCATGTCGGCGTGGCTTTCGAAAACCATCCACAGGGGTTCCTTGGACGGCACCAGGGGGGCGGGTCGAGACGGGGGGAGGGGGGGAGGCTAAACGGGACGGAAGTCGGGAAACCGGAACTTAACTGTGTGGAGTCATCGTCGTCAGGCTCTGAATGGTGAATAATCCGGGGGAAAGGTATGATCCGTTTATCAGGTTCAGTACGCTTAGACTGATCCCCCAGAGCTCGGCTTCATTTATATATCCCGCATACCCCGGTTTAGTAATCTCTCACGGAGTCTCCTCTGTAACTACCTTTAACCGCACCTTTGTAAGTCGGTCTTGCCCGTTCCTTGCCTCGCCTCCTCGTCTCCAGTAAGTACGCCTTACAAGGAACATGATCAGAGAGGTCTAAATTGGTAGGTCAGAGGTAGGTCAGAGGGAAGGTCGGGGCGCGCCGAGAGGAAGGGACGGGACGCGGCTAGACCCTAGTTGAGTTCGGAACTGGGCTTGTCGGTTATCGGTTTCGGGTGTAGCTGGTCGGAGGACCGGACAGGTCTGCTCGGGATGTAGGAGCCGGGTTACTACAAGTGCTCCCCCTCTCCCTCTGGAAGAGATCAGTGTTTTGTTGACAATGTCAACGTCCCAAAAAAAAAACGTCATGAGATTGGACACCCTAAACGTTGAAACGTTGTTATCAAAAAAAAAGCCTTCAGGATCCGTCCTTCTTATCATGCTTTTATGAGTCCTTGCGTGTCACTCCATACAATGGGTGTTTTGACAATTTGATGTTTTTTTCGTGACGTCCTGAACGTTTAATTTTTGGGGTATGCCTAGGGTACCCCTTTGAACTCTTGCATGTCGTAATCATCTGTTTGTGGTATATTGTACCTTTAACATCTATTGGCACGTCAAGTAGATGATTAAAAGAATGTGTGTTCGATGATTTCATGGCGGATGAATAATAATTGGTTCACCATCTTACGTTTTGGCGTCTGCCTTTTTTTAAAGTTTTAAAAGTTCGAAGCCATGAATCGAAAACATAGTTATATTGGTAAGTATACAAGAAGTGTACTGCAAGAGAACGTTACTGGGGGGGAGGGTGGGGGGGGGGCGAAGAGGGGCGTGAAAACGTAGAGTATTAGTATTGCTTTTCATGTACGCAGGCTCTCCTCCCGGAAGTGAAAGAGCGGCGTAGAAAGGTTACTAGAATGCCTAAAAGGTCCATATGAACGGTCAGTTCGGATGTGCCTGTCGGATTAAACTGTTAAGACGAGCTACTTTAGCCATGAGAGATGATAAGGCCATAAATATAGTCTGGTAGCCAGATAACTAGTCAATTAGAGTGTGTTAGCCAGATACATAGTGAGGTAGCCGGGTACACAGTGAGGTAGCCAGGTGCATAGTTAGTTAGAGTGGTGAACTGTACAAGGGACAACGACGTATCTCACGTATAACCTTGGAACCTTTATCACACGTATCTATACATGAAGAACCCTAGGATTAGGCCAAAGTCAGATTCATGGATGAGGCATGGTTGCATCCAAAAACATCTCATTGAGACGCCATGGTCGGATACTAGGGTTCCAGTATCCTGGGATGAAACGACATCCTTGTGCTTTGCACCAACTGCCTTCCAAGGCGGCTTGTTGATCCTCGTGATCAACAACCTCCAGTGGGCATTCAAGTTCTCCGAGAGCTTTGGAGTCCGTTAGCATGCCGCGATCCTCGGGGTGATCCTCATCCAATCTGGCAATCTCATCCGCAGACATGCCCAACATATCGCAGATGGTGGTGATGGTTAAAACCAGCGTGGTCATGGTCTTGCAGTCAGCTGGATCCTTGATAGGGCACGTTAGGACGATGGTTGTGCGGATGGGTGCATCGCAATTGCCACACCTACAGGGGCAGAAATGAAGGTGCGACTGAGCAACTTAATTTAGCATTTCTTCGTGACAGTTTGTCTCGCAATGTTGCAACATAGCGGATATTACATCAACCAACTGTTTTCCGTCAAAAGGAACATTTCAATTGAATGATGTATGTTAAAATACTCACATGTACATTCCGTCAAAACCTTGCTCCACAAGATGAACCCAATCACGAGAGCACCTCCTCTAGATGCATGTCTCGTCGAAGAAGCAATCTTTAACCACACAATCTATCGCGACATACTCACGCCAAGCACGTGGACTGAGAATGGCGTTCACCTACAACGAATGCAGACATCATCATTCAGTAAAGTATGTATAGCAGATAAGAACAAAAACGTAAGACGTGAAATTCATAGCATGTTTTCAAAGGATGAAGAGTACCATGGCATTCATTCACACCCATGGTACTTACCGGTACTATGTGGCATCCCTCAAACGGATCAACGAAAACGTCCACTGCCTCATCACTTGCAGATGGTGGGTGCGCCGACTCAAAGTTAGGCACCACCACCTTGCCAATGGTTACCCTGAGCTCCACCATGGACGCCGTTGCCATTCCACGTAGATACGAAAAGAGGACGACAGTTGGGCCTTGGACGTTGTCGAGAATCTGCAGCTTAACACTGAAGACCTCCTTCTGTGCCACTACCTTGATACGGCAGCCTCCTTGAATTCCCCACACAATCCAACCTGATCCCATGTGTTCCGTTCACCTTGCTGACCTTGCCAAAGGTCAGTGCAACACCTTCAATAACAAGCTACTAGTGCTAGTAGCAATAGTGCTGTCGGACAAACTAATTACTGCCGATAATTTTTTGTTACGATATAATAGAGAGATCCTTTCATAATAGTGAGAATCATATGTGAACCTGGTACTGTTAAGTATTGACAATAATTGTTTTGCTGCAAACTTTTCAAAGCATCTTATAAATAAATCCTCACTCATGAGTTTCTCCCCTTGTGTTGTGTAGAACTCGGAAAAGGCCTGCCTCCGCATATACCAGTAAAATCCAATGTAGCTGACAGGATAAAGCTAACAGCAGCGGAAACCAAGGTCCCTACAACAGCTCCCTCAAAGCCAACTACACGTGCGCATCCAATGGACAAGTCCAGGGTTCTTACTAATAGCGTCCCCGCCGTTCTCCCTGGGGGCGACCTACCATTACATGCTTGGCAAGCTATCGGGCGCTGGATGAGGGCCAACACCTTGGCTTCTGCTTTCGGCTTGGAGAAAGGAGCTGTGGAACTGAACCTCGACGCACAAGGGGTGGTTCGGTAAGCCGAGACATCCTCTTGCAAAAGAAAAAAATGGCATGTTTGAATGATGTAGTCTATCCTGCCATTTTCATATTAAGAACCTTTAAATATTGTTGGTTGTTCCACTCATGGAAATTGGGAGGCCGGGACCGCACTTCCACAAACATTTAACATGTTTTACTCATCACTAAAAGCTTAATTATCCATGTTCAAGGTAGAAGCTTTGCGCACCATATGTTCGATTAACTAAATCTAAAAAAAATATTATTTAAATTCTACGTCGTAAATCTGCAAAGAAGACAAGGGTGAGGTGTGGGGGAAGGGGAGTGTGTGTGTGGGGGGGGGGGGGGGGGGTAAGACACACAAAATCATTATGGAGTGCAGTTCCCAAGAACAAATGTTATGCCGATGGATGTGTGTTTGCAGGCTCATGGACACGTCAGCAGCGATGGCCACATGGAGACTGAAAACCTTCATACAGCCTCACTGCGAAGGGGTGTTTGTGGCTTCAAAGTGCCTGACTAACAGGGGGGTACACACCTTCACTGGAATGTTGGGGTATGTTCACAAGGTGAGTACACAAATGATAGGACACTTTTTTTTCTCGGGCCAAACCTGAAGCAACCTAATGTGCATGAAAGGTAACATGGTGGGCGACCTCATGCACTTGCAAGTTGGGGGCTAGGCCCAGTGGCCAACAGATGAAGCAGCCTAGAAGCTGCCGTTCCCTTATCATACTCTATGTATTGCTTTATTCTTGTGTAAACTTGGATTTATATACTTGGATATACATACCCCTTGCATTAAAATATTCACGTGTGCTCCACTTTCATTAAATGCGTGATAACAACTTACCCACCCATGCATTCTTGCAATTTGCACCCTTGCCCGCAAATCTTCTTACCGCCCAATCATGCAGGACCGTGGATATGAACACCATCTGTTCTAACACTTTGGCCTGAGTCCTGAGCAGCTGCAGATTCGGAAGCCTACACCCCTCATGGAGCGGGGCCGTTGAAAAAGAAGAAAGACGTTGGGCCAACCAATATCTTGACATAGGTGGCCAACTTCAGGGCATGGAATGTCATAGGAGGACGGGCAGATCAGCAGCCGCCCCACCACTTGCACGCCACTATGTTTAGGACCGGGATATACTATCCTTCACTGACTTGGGCATGGATATCGCAAGGCAGAGACATGTATCAATCCAAGCTCGAAGCTGTGTGGAAGCTCATAACTGATCCGCAGTAAGTTCTGCGAAATGTACAAACTGTGTTTCATTGTTCGACCCTTCATGGTTACACCGTCGTTCATCTTTATCTTCAACACGTTATTCATTATCAGACACACACAACCATAACCCTGTCCACGTATGTGCATGCTTATACTTACAAACGTATGCACATGCTTATACTTACAGGAGCCTAACTATATGAATGTTTGTAGGACGCGTTTAGAAACATACGTTTGTGACATCATCTACAGAGCTGAGGACTCGCGATACCAAGCCAAGACAACACACGGCCACTTTATGTCGACAGAGAGATATCTTCCACCATGAGACAGACGGGGCAGGACGACAGACAAGGCAACAGAAACATGAGAGTTTGAAGAGGAAGCTTGAGCCTATGTTAGAAGTGTTCAACGAGGCTGAAGACTACGACCGAGCACCATGTCGAACAGCAGAACAAGAAGGGGCTCTTCAGGAGCTTCAAGGGCAAGTAGACGCCGATCAAAAGCGCGGGCGACATGTAACGCTGGGGGAATCAGTGCCTCACTCCTACTCTTCATAAATCCTACCACAGGGTATGTACCTAGATGCCTTCTATCATTTCCTACTTTGCCATATATATGATGATGTACCTATGCGTGTTGCCATTTTTTTGCTGGTGTGCCAACTCAATATTTTGTGCTTCTTTTACTGTTTTTTTGTTTTTTTCTAGCGCAACTCTTATCTCACTTTTTACCTCGGCGTGTTGCGAATCAGTGCTAATGTGCACAAATTTCCTCACAGTTACAGAGGTTTGACCAGGTGTGGTAGGACAGCTTACCCGTGTTCATGTTCAAGCAACCAAACATTAACAGAATAATAGTTCAACATGCAGGATTGTGTTTGTACACGCATGTAAATTGCTGGAAGCGAGAACATTGGCAGAGTGTGGACTTGGAGAAGGTACATTCCATGAGTTATTTGAAGTTGTATAACATGTTCGATTTACTACTTTGAGCAAGCTCTAAATTTTTATGCAATAACTGTTGGCCGTACCTAGCATCTAGTGTGTACTGGTTTCCAATTGGACATGGCTGCCTAGTCCATGGGGCACCAGAAGCTATAGGTTACTCAGTTGTTTCGTTATATCTTCAAGCCTCTAAATCTTCTCGTGCAATTTTTTCCCACGTTGTCAGAATGGTGAAGGAATTACATTACACAGGTTGTATATCGGCTATGCCATGCAGTGCATTAGCAGCCTCGGAAATCGTTAGTGGACGGGAGGGGAGCAGCAAGAAATGAGGCAGACGCCGCCGAAAACCGGCAGAAAGGGGTTGGGTAGAAAGTGAGAATAAAAGCAGGTACATGTAAATAGAGTAGACCTTAGATCTGTCCTCTGCTATGAGTGATTAGGCCTCGAAATTTGATTGATCAGAAAAAATTCCAGACGCCAAAACGTCAAATTGGTGAACTGATTTGAGGAATTTCATAGCGTGTGTACGTCAGCACGAGAATTCGGAAACATATTCCCAGGACCTACGCACACGACCCGACCGGACTAGCAACGAGGAAACATACATCAAGTTAAATAAAGATAATCGTCTACTGGAAACGCTGGGCTGAACTAGGTAGTAGTCTACAAGCTAGTAGTCTAGCCCTTTCCTGAGCACTGCTTTCCTCCTAAGGTAGGTCAGTTAGTTTTGACCCGCAGGACACCATGCAAGTTTTTGTGTGTGTCCTTTTGGCCCGTGCCCGCCAAATCTTGCAGTATCATGCTCTGGTCCAGTAGTTTTCTCTTATTTGGTTTGGGACAGGCCATGTTACACACCTGACAACCAGCACTGATTTTCAGTATTCATCCTTTAGTGTTAGTGTTGGCTTCGATCAGAGCATGCGAGATGGACTTATTCAGGGAACCTGCCGACTGTTTTGCAGACACCTTTAATCTCATAGTTTAAGTTACGCGTTATGTCCCTCAGGATAGGTACATGCACGAAGACAGCAACTTTGAAGGCCCGTATGCTATCAAGAATAAGCTCTCTGCGGGGATGTAGTCAGTAGGGTCTCCAGCACTGGCATGTAGTATACCGCCCGCAGCGAGCCTATCGGAATGACAGCTAGCCAACTTCCCCACGTCACAAGAGCAAATATGTTACGCCCTGCCGATTTAGATCCTACTTACTCTCCCTCGTTTTCGCCGCCTTTCTCCCACGGTTGGGAACGAGCTCACAACAGACTCTGGGCGCGAGACAGTTAGGCGCATGCCACCCCACTTTTTTGGCGTATAAGGCTTGATGCAATGAAAGGTAAACATAATTAGAAAACCCATGCTAACAGTTTGCCCTTAGAAACCCCATGACCTACAGTTATTGCCTGTCTTTTGGAGTGGTAAAGGAGCAGATGTTGAACCACTGTTTGAGAGTGTGGGAGAACTGAAGGCAGCGGGCGCAATTGCCATCACCACGTCTGAGCAAAGGCCAGGCCGTCATTGCATGACTCTGATGCTCTTCGTAACGTTGACTACTTGTACAACGACGCTTGTGTCAATATAAAAAAAGCTGTTCGGGCCTCCTGCATCGTCGAACAACCAAGTTGTGATCAAATGAAAGGCCGCTAAATAGAGCCTGTGGAAGGCGGGGATGGCTGTCGCACCATCGATGACTCAAAACACAGCGCGCGACACACAACAATACATGTTCGCCATCAATCTCCAAATCTTGCACTCCCCACTGAGCCTTCATGAGCGTTCAAGTATATTGTGTTGAGTGCGACAATGCTATGCCCTGTGGCAATGTCCACTGCTGTGAGATAGTGCCTAGAAAGCACACCTTGACACGTAGTCGCACCAGAATTGAATCAAACCTAGCCGAGCCCATCATTGCCAAGCCCCGACACCAATGTGACCCCCTCCCCACCATAATAATATGGTACGCCTATGACTGTACATAGGAATACATAACTTAGTACTTACATGCATATACAGTGTGTAATTATCGTTGTGTGGGGCGCGGAGCGGTGGGAGGGGGGCCAGAGCGGAGGCATGACACAGCTCGCGCTCTAGCCATGAGGACACATCTCGTCAGAGAAACCGTTTGAATGATTGCCCCCCATTGTACGAGCAGCCACAAATTGCTGCCTGAAACCTTCCCGTATTCTTGCCCCATCAGCTTCTGCCGACCTTGGCATGTGACCTGCGGATACAGCTCAGCATAGCGTAGACGGAGTGCCAGCACTTGACCAGCGTCAGGCATTTTTGAAAGGCTGCGTGTGAGATGCCGATGCTGTATTGTTGGCTGCACGGGGACCTCACCACTCCTGAGATGCTTGCCTCCCCAAGCCACTACCGCCTCGGAGGGCTTATGCTCCTCAACGTCAACGAAGACGGAGAATTTGCTGTAGTTGACCAACCTGGAGAATGGCATTTCGTGCCATGGGTGCACGAACACAGGGATGCATCCAGCCACTATGATTTCTGTCAGCCTGCGGGAGGTCCTAGTGTCCCCAAGAGGCAGAAAACAAAAGATGGAGTCTTTGTACAGGCTTTACTAATATGCGAATGGGACAGCGGCTTGCCGGGCGCCAAAGATGGCACGCAGCGTGCATTGCAGAAGAACAGAGGGCGGCCGGAGGAGGTCCCTAACACGCAAAAGGAACCGAGTTGTCGACGACATGCAACGCTTTCTATGGACCTGCCCCTAGAGACAGCAAGGGTTGTTCCATTTGCTAAGCCACCGCGAAATGCGTGCCCAGTACTTCCTTGGGAGCTCCGAAACCGATTCCAGCGGCTAGAATCACATGAGGTCAAGTACGGTTGCCCCGATCTGATGAAGCTGGTCTGTGAAGAGTGCGCCAGCCATACCCCCCCTCCGATAACGAACCCAAAATAGCTGGGGACGCCCCTGAAACCACAGACCTTTTCTCGACCCCCCCTCCCTATTGAGACGAGATTACCCTGTCACCCGAATGGGTCAGGAGGTAAAGGAATTTCAAGCCGTTGTATTCCATATGGAGTGTTGGCGGGGCAGCAGCGGCCCAGCTTGCCCTCACCGCCCGCGGAGCGCCAAAGCCAGGGCCATCATGGACTCTGAAGCACTTCGGAAGGCTTTTGCCTACCCTACGCCTGTAGCCAGACCTAATGCTACAACCATAACGACGTCGGCTTGTGCGCTAGAGCCGACACCCATGGTGATGCCTGGCGCTTGAGCGTGTAGACACGACAGTAGTGCCGGAGTGGCCATAGTGGCATATTGTTGGTAGGCAATAGACGTGCCGAGGCTCAAATTCATTGAAGTCCTTGCACTCTACTCCAGGGATCCACGACTCGAAATTTTAGTGAGACGTCCAAGTATATTCTTGCGGAGACAAGAGCGGGAGACAAGATAGAAAGTGCGCGCCACTAGCCAGCCTGCATAGGAGAGGAGCAGCCACCAGGGCGCACTGTACAAATAGGAGCAGAGCTTGGAAGCACACACGAGAGTCATACATTGACAGTACCTGAAGGACAAGCCACGGGCTTGCAGACGGACCCTCATGAGCATGGTCTATCTCGTGTTTTTAGACGCCGAGTTTTTAGCGCGCTACGCCTCATGAGCATGGTTCCATATGTCCTTCTCAGTCAGGTTTTTCGCGGCTACGCTCGTGAAGCATGGTTGATCTTATCAGGGTTTTAGGGCTTACGCCTCATGAGCATGTGTCTTTATCAGGTCGTTTCGGCTACGCACTCCGAGCATCGGTGTCTTTCATCAGAGGTTATATGAAGGCTACGCTCATGAGCATGGTGTCTTTATCAGGGTTTAGGGTTATGCCTCATGAGCATGGTGTCTTTATCAGGGTTTAGGGTTATGCCTCATGAGCATGGTGTGTTTATTAGTGTTTAGGGTTATGCCTTTTAATCCGAGCGTGTTGCTGTGAAGGGGGTTGATATGGAATTAGATCGGCAGTTGATGCGACACAGGTACGCTGGGTAGTGTCGTGTTGTGGAGAGTGGTTGATTTTGTGCCTGAATGCGGAAGTCGTGAGGGTCGGGTTGTATGGGTAAGGGCGGTTGGTAGGCGCCCACAGTAGTGTTGGGGCTGTGTGTGGGAGGTGGAGGTGTAGTGTGAAGGGGTTGTATGGGTAAGGGGTTGGTAGCGCACAGGTACCGCTGGGGTGTTGGTGGGAGGTGGGGTTGTGCTATGAAGGCGGATATTGTTATGGATAAGCAGGGCTTGGCTAGACGCACATGGTTAGTGTTGAACGTGGTTTGGTGAGGAGGTGGGCGCTTTGCTGATGAAGAGAGTTGTAGGAGCATAAGGGATGCGTTGCAGTTTAGCGCATCAGGGATAGCCGCTTGAAGGTAGTGGATGAGATGATGGCTTTGTATATGTATAGTGATGGCTGAAAGAAGCCGAAGGAGAACGGCTGCGTTAGCGAGGGGAGGATGGTGGACAGGGGGTGGTTAGGAGTTCGAGTAGGGTCAGACGGGAGGCGGGGAGTGTTGCGCCGGAGAAGATGAGAGGTGCCTGAAAGGGGTTTCGACAAATTAGCAGCGTATGCCGAGCCGGTTTGAGTTTGTGGACCACAGAAAGCGAAAAACATACCTACCATAGAGGGTTAGGTTGCCATCAGAGAGGGAATGATGAGCGAGCTGAGGGACGGCCGATGGAGGTAAGGGAAGACCTCGCGAAGAATGGCCTTCACGTCGCAGAGGTGCCGCAGAGAGGAAATGTGAGGTTCGGGGGCTGCTGAGGGAGGGCAGTCAGAGATGCTGACAGCATAGGTGGAGAGACGTGCACGGATGAGGTATGTTTGATTATTGGCGGGCGAGGAATATAGGTGGCCAAGGAGACAATTCGTGGCCCAGATGAATGTGTGTGGTGAGGTGATCCAATGGAGATGCATCGCATGGGCAGGGGTAAGGGCCTGCTGCAGCTCAGAATGGAGAGCAATGGTAGGCTTTAGCGTGGAGACAAGCAGCTAGTGTTGCAACTTGCGGGTTTTTTAGAAGCGGCAAGGACAGGAGCATGGATTGGAGCCAAAACTCGCCAACGAGAGGGCGGTGTGCTGGAGAGACCCTAGGATGTACATCGATGACACTGGTGACGTGTCGAGGGGACGAGAGTTGGCAGCATGGCGCTACGAGTGTCTGTTTGGTGGAGGCATGAAGGAAGAGTAAGGGAGAGTTGGAAGTCAGAGATGTTGCAGCAGGGTTGGGGGGCGGAGGGGGTCGAGGAACGGAAGGCGCCACAAGAGGGGTTTGCGCTGAAGTCTCAATGCCAGTCAGTGAAAATAGTGTGCGGGCAGCGAGCCTGAGCGGGTGTGCCGGAAGAATGGTGCGTGGGCGGGGGAAGGAGCGGAGATTCGGGGCCGGAAAAGTGAGAGCGGAGAGGTGTAGCGAGGAGGGGACTCTGTGGGGCAGTAGATGGAGATGAAAGTGGAGCGCGTGTGCGGTGGTCCGTGCGTAAGGAAAGAGGTATACAAGAGTAGCGAGATAAGCAGAGAGGAGAGAGGCAGGAGTCGGTAGAGGGGTGGGCCTTGCGGGAGGGCGGGGGGGGATAGAGAAGGAGTCCGATATGCTGAGCATTGATGGCCACCGGAGCATGGCTCGGTTGATGGTCTTCGCTAGGTACGAGCATCGGTCCCGGGAACACGGTCTTTGACCGCAGACGGTCTGGAATTCGGTTGAGATGGGTTTGTGAGCGAGCAGCCAAATCGTGGACAAGGTCTCTAGAGTTTCTGATGCAAGAAGAAAATGTGGGGTGCCTGGTTGCTATATAGGTTTGAAGGGCACGGGGGAATTCCGGCTTGTGATTGTGGGGTGTAGTGTGTGAACAAGACAGAGTGATGATTATTGCGCCGGAACGAGAGAAAGGAGGAAGAGGAAAGAAGAGCGGTGGAGGTAACTATGCAATGGGTAGGGCAGGAGGAAGCGGGTTAAGTGGGGCCGGTGGGGGCAGGCGGCGTCGATAGGTGGTGGGGTGAGTGCGGAATGGCGGAAGCGGGAGGGCCTAAAATAGACCGGTGGATGTTGTGGATAACGGGTAGGTGGGTGTGCATCGGTTATGTTAGGTGGCATGTGGAATGGTGGGTTGAGTTTTAGTGAGCTGAAGGCCTGCTGAGATTACTGAGGAGGCGGCAGAAAGGGCGGCCCGGCCACATACAAGAGGGCAGGGAAAGGAGGGCATTGACAGGTCGGTGAAGAGATAGAGAAGCACTGAGGAAAACCAAGAGAAAAGAAAGAAAAGAAAGCCCAGAGGAGGGTAGGATGTGTTAAAACCTGGGAAGTGGAAGTAATCTTCAGAGTTGAGAGAAGAGAGAGGGCGGCCCTGGGACCCCAAAGAAGGCGCCGTTGCGATCTGAGGAGGCGCCTCTGTCCGTTGGAATGCCCGTCTTGAAAGCATCCTGCGAGGGCCGCCTGGAGGGGATCATGCAAGCAGGGGCCTGCTGAGGGGATGTAGGAGGAGAGCCCATGTTTCAAGCACAGATCTGAAGCCCTCGCCACCAAAGTAAAGGAGTTGATGGGCACTGCCCCAAGAAGGTTGCTGGCAGGTTAGTGGGTGGATGGGTCAAGGGGTGCAAGAAGGGCGACTTGCGGTTCTGTCTCAAAGTCTGGCACAAAGTCGGAAGACCGGCAGCTACTTACCCCAGCGTGGGGAGCTGAGTCAAAAAGCAGCTGCAGACGGAGCAGCGGATTGACCCGGGAGTAGAGCCGCAGGCAGACAGAGTGGAGTCGTAGGCAGACGGAGAAGAGCCACAGGCAAGCGGAGGGCCAGGGCAAGAGCGGGAGGCTGGCGTGTAGGCTGGACGGGGGTGGTGGGGGAGGTGAGGGGGCGGTGGTGATGATACGAGGTTCGACAATAGAAGGAGAGGATAGGAAAAATGAACGGGAGGAGGACGGAGGACGAATTCAAAAGACGGGGATAGAAAGCGCGCCAAGTCGGGATTAGTCGAGGCTTTCTGAAGGGGGTCCTCGGACATAACCGGGGTCGGGGGAGGGGCGTTACGGGGGACGGAAAATAGTACAGGACGGTGGTGTGGGGGCAGCAGAATTTTCTTTAGCATCACGACTTCAATTCGTCACTGGGCCCCCAGAAACGGAGGAGGAGCTTTTTGAGGGCAGGGGGACACCTCAGAATCGATAACTTCGATTTCGTTCCTAGGCCCCCAGCGACCGAGGGGGACGTGGTCGAAGGTAGGGGGGGGGGGGGGGGGGGGGGGCATCTCAGTAAGTAATAGACCAGGGGACTTGCCGCATTTTTCAGGAATAGGACCTCGAAAATTGCAATATTGTAACTATGGTATTCGCGATTCTCTAGCGAGGCTCTGGGCTATTTTTGATTTGGTTCGTTCAATCGCATGGGGTCCAACAATCCGGATAGAATCACTTCCTCGCGTCTCTTAGTTCGCACGAAGAACCAGGAAGAAAAATGAAGATTCGGGGTGTGTGCCCAATACGTCGTGTGCCCCCCCCACCAAGGCCATATATGCAGCCCGTGGGGATACAAACATCCACTCGAGAATTTACGCAAGATTAGACAAAATTAGACGAAATTACACCAAGATACGGAGAAAAGGATGATATGTCGCGAATATTACGATCAACAAGCGCAAGTCGCATGGTGTCCAACAGTCTCTTTCTGTACCTAGAATGTCTGCTGTACGTCGGGTGTGTCCGGTGTATATCCGGGTATGTTCCGGTATGTCGGGGTATGTCTGTAGTAGTCGCGTAATGTCGGTGATAGGTCGTTCACGAGTCAATGATTGAACGAGTGAATGATTGAAAAAAAGAATGCGTAAACGACCGGCGCGATTCGCGGAGGTAGCCAGTAGGAAGTCAAGAGGTAGCTAAGAGGATGTGAAAAGACTTCGCGACCTACTATTTGATTACTTTCCCGATTCCTTGAGCGATCCGACCCACGTCACCAGCTTTCTCTAGAATCTTCTGATCTTTAGGCCCGAAATACGATATCGCACTTCCAAACGATCGAATTTCGTCCCCGACCCCTGATTGTTCAAGCATGACAGCTATCCCGGCTGCCGCATTACTTACCGCTCCCGCATATTGCCCAACTTTCAGGGTTACAAAACCACCGAAGTCTCCAACTTTCAGCAAAACGTTTCCAAAACTGCCAACGGTTTTTCCTATACCAGATTTGACTGAATTGAAGATTCCCATTATTGTATATATGTATAGATTTTATCTCAAAGCAATTAAAGTAATTCTCATCTAATTTTTTCGAAATTTTCAAAATGGAATTCATTGGATCATATTCAGCTTCATAATCGATTCGGAGTGTGATACTCCAATCGTAAGGAAATGGTGCTATAGAATCGCGATGTTCGTCTTTAATGCTTAATGTCAGTTCTCTGACATTTGACATACTTGTGTAAAATGAAAAATCATCATTTGAATTTGAAAAATTATATTAGCAAAACTTTCTACATTTACAAGGAGTCATATCAAAACATCTGATTCTTGCATGTTATTTTGACGAAAGTTATTTACACTCGAGTTTGTTACTTTGGGCAAATAATGATGTATTGTAAGAAAACTCTCTAAATTCGACCGCAATGGGAATGAAGATATAATGGGATTTCCACTCGGCATATCATGTGGAAGGAAGCCAAATAAATAAGATGATTTGTCTTTGAATTCAAAAGAGTATCCAGAACCCGATGGTGGAACGAAATTACACAACCCATTTATTTCATTATGGGTAATTACCCAACCAAGAAGAAGACCCTCGAGTGTTGTTAACCAAGTATCTATATTATAATTCCCAATAGGGATTCTGATCGATGTCTTAGTTCCATTGTTATTTACGATACAATTGTTATTGCTCGCACGAATTAAATGAAAACATCTATTGATAATACAATCGACAACACTAACGCAAGTCCTCCCACCATAGGGATTTTGTAGGACACCCGCAGGTAAACTTGTAGTGAATGAGTCGGGAGTACTCGATGTTCTGAAAGCGCTTGATATGTACAATAGTTGGGTTTTCATTACAGGTGGTGTTATCTCTATAATATATGATATATTCAAACGGTCATGATCCAATTTGAAAAGTTAACATATAATTCACCGTTGATGTTAAGAACGAAAACATGAAGTGTTTGATTTTTCAATCCCGAAATTAGTTTGTGGCCGATAGTATCTAATTGAATGACATGTTGAAAAATATGTTGACCAATAATAAGATTTGTACGTTCGGAATTTATGCTGTTGTCATACGATGTTTGTGTGAATACTTCACTTGTAGAAAGGCAAAAAGCACTGGGTACGCTACCTGTAATAATACTCTCAACTGAAAATTGATATCCTTTTTCAGAATAGGGTAAATCGCAGTTGAATTGTACTTTACACGATTGAGGTGTACCTTGTCCTTTCGAACTAAATAGTGTAGCTCTCGCCATAATATATATATATATCATACATTGTCTACAAAGGCAAGTCCTTTTAAAATCTCATTTTGACTGTTTTTTTTCGTTTTCAAAAGATCTTTCCTGATGGCTTTTTTATCTCGGTACAAAAGTGGTTTGGCTTTATGAAGATTAATGCTCATGTCGATTAAATATTTGGGGTCATGTCGAGAATTGCTGCTTTAAAATTATTGTATTCTTGTGTTAATGACGCCATCTTTTGACAATTGATTAGAAAAATAAAATAATTATTGAAGATTTAGAACAACATCGATTTTTTTTTTAAATCTATTCGACTTGTCATCTGTGAAATCAATTTCGAGCGAATCATGTTCGTTTTGTGTCGCGTGAATATATAATTTTTTAAATGCAACTAGTGTTAAAATACTCGATACTTCGCCATAGAAATCTTATATTATTTTTGTACTTGAAAACTTGAATAAACAAAATAAGCTTGTATTCCTTCGTAAACTGTTTGATATTGCCTTAAGATTCTGACTACATATCAAAATGTTAATTCCAAGGTGTCGATTCTTTAAAACTACATTCGTCAATGCGGATTTGCCTCTTGATTTGAAAGCCAATGATCCAAATAAATCATCTAAAACCATATATTTTACGACACCATTAGGATATTTACATACGGGTTTAATGTATGCACATCTTTCGAGAAGACTAATTTCATCATGTGTAAGAAAAACTATTTTACCAGCCTCAAATTTTCTCCAAATTTTCAAATATTTATGGTATTCTTTGTTTTATTTTTATGTCTCCGTGAGTGTATTTCTTGCTTACGCCAGATGCGATGGATGGGATGGCATGAGATGGATGATGAATGGATGACGAGGATCGATATCGACGATGAGATGGATGCCGATGGATGGATGAATGCGATGGACGGATGATGGATAGGATGATGGAGGATGGATGGATCGCGATGGATGCAGAGATGGTCATGCGGATGAATGCGATGGAATGGATGGAATATGGCATGGATGATAGGATGATGTATGCGATGGAATGGCCTATGGCGAATGTGATGAGATGGATGGATGGATGAGATGGCATGGTTTATGCGATCGGGATGCTGGATGAGATGCCGAATGATGCGATGCGATAGGATATGGATCGGATGGATGGGATGGATAGATGGAATGAGGTATGGATGGATGGAATGGTTGAGATGGCATGGGAATGGAATGCGATGCAGATGAGATGCGATGAGATGGACTATGGAATGGATAGGATGGATAGGATGGATAGGATGGATGGATGGAATGGATGGGATGGATAGGACTTGAGGGATGGATGGTATGGATGCCGGACTGGGATGGATAGGACCAGATGGAGTGGATCGGATGGATGGATGGATGGATGGATGGGGCATTTTGGATGAATGATGGATGGATGGATCGGATGGATGGATGAAGGATGGATGGATGCCCGTATGCCGATGGTATAGGGAGATGGATGGATGAATGAGAGATAGGACATGGATGATGCATGGTAATAATTGAGTATGGATGGATGGATGGATGGATGGAATAGCGGTATGGATATGGATGCGATGGATGGATGGATGGATGCGATGGAATGCGATATGGGATGGATGGCATGGATGGCATGGATGGCATGGATGGCATGGATGGCATGGATGGCATGGATGGATGGATGTGGTGATGGTATGGATTTGGATGGATGGGGGAATGGATGGATGATGATGGTGGATGGATGGATGGATGATGATGGATGGATGATGGATGGATGCCGATGGATGGCTTATGGATGGATGAGGATGGTGGATGGATGGATGGATGGATGGATGAGATAGGTATGGCTGGATATGGAATGGATTGAAGATGGATGGATGGATGGATGATGGATGGTATAAGGATAGATGAATGGATAGGATGGCATGTGGCATGGATGCGATGAGATGGGTATGGAGGGATGGACTGGATGGCCCATGGAATGGATGATGTGGCCATGGATGGATGGATGGATGGATGCGACTGCGATGATGCGATGGAATGCATCGAGATGGATGGATGGATGCGATGGATGGATGGATGGATACGGATGGCGATGGCTGATGCATGGATGGATGGATGGGATGAGAATGCGGATGGAGGGATGGATGGCATGGATGGATGGATGCGGAGATGGATGGATGGATGGTATGGATGGGATAGGATAGGACTGATCAGGAATGAGATGGATCGGATGGATGGATGGAATAGGAATGGATGGCATGACAATTGCCATGGATAGATGCGATGATGGAATGGATGAGAGATAGGATGCGGATGGCATGAGATAAGGATGAG
>JACBWV010000929.1:0-77550 GCA_013435795.1 Chlamydomonas sp. ICE-L
CGAAGAAGCGGGAAGGGGCGTGAGAGGCCACAATAGAAGAACGTGGCAAGCCTGAAGGAGGTTATGGGCCAGGGTATACATGACAATGGACATTACAGTGTGAAAGTCGACGTGACAACCCTTTCCTTGCGAGGGTATAATATGGAGACTCTGTCTTATAAACAAAAGAAAGCCAAACCCACAAATGCAAAAAAAAACTTACATATTCAGGAGGGTTGATGTCGAGGACAAACAAACCAAACTCTAACTCCCATATACGGCGGGGTTCAACTTGCACAGATCCAAAATTCGTGTCGAGACTTGTACACTGAGACTGAGGACAAACTAGTGACTAACTCTAAGCAGGGCCAGGGGAAGTTCGTGGTTTAAATTCGGGAAATCTTGTGGAATCCCCTGTGGAATCCTCGTGCATACCGTGGAATAACCTGGGGGATATATCGTGGGATTTGTGAATATCGCTAAAAGTGGTGTTACTGATAAACTTATCTTATCGTTACGATTATGGTGTATTGTACGCCAACTTTGAAATATGTACCAATTCGATAGCCCCTATCATTACTTAATCATTACTTCACTAGCTTTATTACTTCATTCACTCACTTCACTGTCTAAACAAGGTAAGATTCAGACCCTGACGGGGCGTGGTTGGCAATACGACCGTCTGCAAACGCCTCAGCGACCGAGGGGGATCAAATCCCCCCGACCTCTTCATCTTAAGCGATCTGGCTACCACTGACATCTGTATATCACTGAAAGGGGGCTGCTGGTCACTTTATCATCAATTGAGCTCACCGATCACAGCTTTCTCATCATGGAGTCAATGATTCACTCTTCTCACTCTCATGTTTCCCACAGGACCATACAGTACACACTACGAGTACTATCAAAGAAGGAAAGCAACAAGACCGCCGCAAGCTTTCAACTCTCATTATCTTTCACCATGCAGCTCACAACTCCTACGCAGTCACAAAATGAGGAAACGCGTATGTCGGCCTTACATGGGCTATTGCGGAGCAATATTCATGCCACTTTGTCGTCGAGAGCCTTAGGTACTCAATGCCTCACTGGTGAATAGAAATGAAACTGAACAGCACGCCTGGTTGGGGCGTGGTATTAAGGGGAACCTGTCGGACACGGGCATGATAACGGTCTAGACGCCCCTTCTCTAACCTCTACGAGACCACGCTCAAAAACTCAGCGTCGTGTTACACACTGAATCCTTGCACCGGTCCAGGGTGACCGCAGGGGAATTCGAAGACACCGATGCCATCACTATAACATTAATAGCCCGAAGCCTTTATTATGAGGGGTCCTGATGAGGATACTGGACCAGCTAACGCCCGTTTGATTTCATTCATGAATGGTCTCTGCCATGAAACCAACTATATACCAAACAACACTGCATTACAATACGATGTGGTATGCATGTGCATATTGTCCTGCACCAGCTGTAATTGTGCCATAACACTGCTGTGGCCCGAATAACACCACACTATAATAACCCGAATACCTTGTCTTCTCCTTTATGTGGTAATTGGATTAATGCCCATTGGTCCTGACCACTGTAGGTGTCCTCCCATGACACCACTTGTAGCATCCCCTCATAATTATTCTTGCCTTTACTGTGTCCTTCGCCTTATGGGGTAATGCTGTGCCATATGCAATATGGTCCTCTGCAAAAAACCACTGTACGTGTCCTACCATGACACCACTGTATGTGTCCTACCATGGCACCACTTGTTGCCACTGTTTCTTTTTTTGGCTACAGGTAGCAGCTTCTAGGCAGCTCCCTTTCCCTGTCTTTTAGCCAATCCTAAAGCTAGCTAGTGCGTCTGAAAGCTGACATGACAGGCATTTCAATGCAGCTGCAAGCTTTAGGTCTGACCCAGTGGCTGCCTATCAGAGCTGGTGGGAAGCTGCCGTGAGTAGCCCAAAAAAGAAACAGCGCTTGTTGCCATGGATATTTATTTCCATAATATATTCCGATCTATAATATATATTCCGATATATAATACGTGACCCCGTTTTGGCCGAAATTGCCGGTGTAAGAAACCTAAAAAAAGTAAAAAAACAAAAACCGAAATTGACTAAAAATGACCCAATTCGACCAAAATTGGCATAAGGATCCTATTTTGGGAGGAAAAAAGGAGAAAAAAAAGAAGAATACAAAGATTTCCTCTTTATTATTTGAAAACATATTCCTGCTTGTTGCCCCATACTAGTCTTCTCCTCCAGCTACGCCTCCTTCTCCTCCCCTCCTACGCCGTGGTCATTATGTGCGTGTGCAACAGGTATCCTCCTCGGACAGCGTTTTAGTGCTTTCTATAGCTCTTCATAGCTTTTTCTGCCTTTTCAGGGCCATTTTGTGCCTTTTAGGGCCATGTTGTACCTTTTCAGGGCCATTTTGTGCCTTATTAGGGCCATTTTGTGTCTATTTAGGGCCATTTTGTACCTTTTTAGGGCCATGTAGGGCACACAAAAAACTGTTTTTTTACTTTTTTATAGCGATAACTTCGCTAAAACGGGGTCAAAACTAGCGATCGCTATATATAGCGGAAATAAAAATCCCCGCTTGTTGCCCCATACTTGTTTTATCCTCCAGCTATGCCGTACTCATCATCTGCGTTTGCAACAGGTATCCTCCTGGAAAACTTCTGGTCTCTTCAGAGCCATAGCAAGGATGCTTCCGTAGCGGTGCTTCCCTATGGGGCTCCTTGGCCACCTTCACGCAGCCAGTCGCAAGCCAGCCCACAGGACGGCATAGCAAGATGCGCAAGCCCGGAGGCTGTTGCTAGAGACCTGCCTCATGGGGGAACCACGGCAAGCTCGGGTCCTGATGCCCTTTTCTCAGCAGCTTCAGGCTTTCAGGCAGGCCACAACATCGCTTCATGCAGTCAAGGAGGTCCCAATCAAGCTGAATGGTGTAGCTCTATGTTGCACGGTGGGGGGTCAGCTTGCACCTCTACCCAGCTACCCTCGTCTAGCTCCCATGGTGTGCATGGCCAAGAGGCAGCTAGCACCTCTACCCAGCTACCCTCGTCCAGCTCCCATGGTGTGCATGGCCAAGAGGCCGCTGGTGTATCCAACCCAAAATCCTTGCAATCCTTGCAACGTAGTCCCCAAGAACCCGTCGTTGCCAGGGCAGCTGAAGGTGCTGACACAACCTCCGTTGTTGACGTGCAACAAGAAGACGGTGAAGCGATGGGGATCTTTAAGGACATGCTACCCTACCTCGCGACCAACAATCTGTGGAACTGCTTGGCCATGTTGTTGTCAGGTGGGTATAACTCATCCACTACCCCACGACTCAATCCACTACCCTCCTCACACATCCACTACCCTAACCTTTTCACACATCCACTACCCTACTTCGCGACCAACAATCTGTGGAACTGCCTGGCCATGTTATTGTCAGGTGGGAACAACTCATCCACTACCCTCCGCATCAATCCACCACCCTCCTCACACATCCAATACCCTAACCTACTCATACATCCTTAACCCCAGTCATCAATCCACTACCCTCCTCACACATCCAATACCCTAACCTACTTATACATCCCTAACCCTCCTCATATATCCCTAACCCCACTCATACATCTACTAACCTCCTCATACATCCACTACTCTATGCATCAGTACACTAGCCTACTCACACACCCACTACCCTACCCTAATCATCCATCCACTACCCTACGCATCAATACGCTACCCTGCTCATCTATCCTCTGCTCTACGCATCCATCCACTACCACACCCTACCCTACTCATTCATCCAATACCCTACTCATCTATCCTCTGCTCTACCCTACGCATCCATCCTGCAGAGAGTTCTAAGATTGGAGATATTGACGTGCTCCTAAAGGGACAACGCCTTGCCTTGATGGATATACCTCCTGAACTCGTCAAAAAAGTGTTCTATGATGCTGCACCCGATCCCGCCAGCAAAGATGCAGTAGCAACCAGCCAGGATCTTTCGCAACAAGCTAGGGCACCAGGTAACTTCTTGATCTGACATAATTTTAATTTTCATCGGCTACTGGATTGCATTTATGCCCTGTACTATCAATATTCGGGACCTTTACCGACCCTGTTACAGACTTTTTACAGAGGGAATTGAAAGTTCTGCAAAAACTGTAAATGGCCCGAAAATTGAGTGCTGTAACTACCAACAATATCTTGTGCCAAAATGATATGGCACTTAGAAATATCCAGGCAGCATGTGCTCCCAGCATGTGCTTCATCAGCTCCTGGGTTGCCTCTATGCCCTCCGGTGTCATCAGTGTTTGGGCTCAAACTGTATGTGTGTATATGTGTATGTATGTGTACCAGTAATGATTGTAATGATAACGCCTGGTGGGGCGTGGAGTTAAGGGAACCTGTTGTACGCATGCAGAGAATAGTCTACCACCTCGACTGGACAAGCTACCATCGCGGTTGAGAACGACCTGCAACGCTTAAGGTGACTGAGGGGGAATCGAACCCCCGACCCTTCGTCGTTACAGCGATTTGGTGGACCACTAGACCAATCGTATATGTACCAGTATGTATACCGGTGTGTATATGTGTGCATCAGTATGTATATATGTGTAACTATGTATGTGCAACTACCAACAAAGACTTGTGGCAAAATGATATGGCATGGTGAAATACCCAGGCAGCATGTGCTTCTGCCATACCTTGCAAAATACCAGTAAGCGCAAACAGGTTCTTGGCACGCCTTATTCAACAGCTTCAACTCTCATTGTAGCTTTATCGGTTTCAATCTCAGCAAAGCTTGTCTTCTCTAGGATGGCATAACCACTGTTCCTTTTTGGGGCTACCCGTAGCAGCTTTTAGGCAGCTCCCTCTCCCTGTCCTTGGGCCGAACCCGAAGGTAGCTAGTGGGATTGAAAGCTGACATTACAGTCATTCCAATGCAGCAGCAAGCTTTGGGTTTGACCAGGTGGCTGGATTTTGGAGCTGGTGGGAAGCTGCCATTAAAGCTGGCCTTCTATAGGATGGTCTTAACCGCTATTTCTTTTTTTGCCTATGCGTAGAAGCTTCTAGGCAGCTCCCTCTCCCTGTCCTTGGGCCTAGCTAGTGAGATTGAAAGCTGACATGACAGGCATTTCAATGCAGCAGCACGCTTTGGTTTTGACCCGGTGGCTGGCTATTGGAGCTGGTGGGAAGCTGCCATAAGTGTCCCAAAAAATAAACAGTGGCCCTAACAGAAATACAACGATGGACCTAACCAGGGTACTGCAAAGCGCGCGCAGCAGCGCCATTTTGCACACACTTTTTGAGCCCCACTGCGTGTTTCACGCAGTTTTTCAACACCCTGTGGGCGCAGCGCGCAGTTTTTGCGCTTTTTGCACAACTGAGTGCTGACCAATTTGACGTTTGTGCGCTTTTAGTGCTGACCAATTTGACACAATGCAGTACCCTGGATCTAACAGCAATATAATTTGGGAACGGCAACTAATAGTAGTGTTTGAAAAACTAATATTAATACTATTATAGTGTCACAATAATATTAGTTTTTCAAATAAATTTGAAATTCTGGTGAGACGGCTCGTCCGATTAATATTATATAATATTATATAATATTATTCACTTATATTATATAACATAGCCGACCCCTAAATATAACAGGAGCTTCAGGCAACCAGGACTTTATTAATCCAATTTATTTATTTATTTATTTATTTATTTATTTATTTATTTATTTATTTATTTATTTATTTATCTATTTGTTTATTTATTATATTAACTGAATTACACCTGCGATGTATCTGCTAAACAACCCCCCTTGTAATGAATGCAGCAATGAGATGCACTAGCCACCTTCAGGTTTGGCCCAAAGTTGGGGGAAGGAAGCCACCAAGAAGCTGCTACGTGCACCTTCTTTAGCACCCCAAAATAGCCCCTTTCCCCCCCCACCACCACCACCCCCAAAATAACACAGTGATCTTCCTGCGATGTAACTGCTACCCAACTTCCTTTGTGATGAGTGCAGCTATCAAACACAAGACAAAGTCTGAGCTGGTGGGCTTCCAGATCAGTGAGTCAGCAGCTGCTACGTGCAGCCCCCCCAAATAAACAGTGATCTTCCTGCGATGTAACTGCTTACCAACCTCCCTTGTGATGGATGCAGCAACCAGATGCACGAGCCACCTTCAGGTTTGGCCCAGAGACGGGGAATGGAAGCCGCCAAGAAGCTGCTACGTGCAGCTTCTTTAGCTCCCCAAATAGCCCCCCCCCCCCCCCCCCCCCCCCCCCCCCCCCCAAAAAAAAGCCCCCCAAAACACCCCCCCAAAAGAAACGGTGATCTTCCTGCGATGTAACTGCTAATCAACCTCCCTTGTGATGAGTGCAGCTATCAAACACAAGACCAAGTCTGGAGCTGAGCAGAAAACAAGCAACACGCAGATTGTACGGCAGGAGGTGAGAAGTGATGGTGCTGGTGCTGGCTCCCAAACACTTGGCGGCAAAAGCAAGGTGGGAACCACAGGGAGAGGTCCCCTTGGCGAGTTATGGAAAGGGGCCAAGCACAGCTCTGCCCCTGATGTATTGATGGCGGACAGTAGAGCTGCTTATGCTGGTGTATGGATGCTCGACCTTAACTTTGGGGTCAAGTCTGTTGGGAGCAAGGACTCTGACGCGGAGCCGCACCAGACTAGGTCTGGAGACCTTACTCCCGAGCTTCATGATCAGCTTGTAGGTGGGAGCGAGCTGCAGGGCAACTTGCCTGAATGCTTGGAGAGGAAGATGCATGCACACGAGATGGGAGACTCCTACAGGGATCAGATCCCACCCCCAAGGCATTCTGGTGGAGGACAGGAGCGTTTGGGTGGATCCCGGTGCGAGCTGCAGCACAACTTGCCTGAATTCTTGGAGAGGAAGATGCATGCACACGAGATGGGATACTCAGACAGGGATCAGATTCCAACCCCAAGGCATTCTGGTGGAGGACAGGAGCGTTTGGGTGGATCCCAGTGGGAGCTGCAGCGCAACATGTCTGGAGGCTTGAGATGGGGAGAGCATTCGGAGGTTGTAGGAGGATCTAGGTCTGAGATGCGTGAGGAGGGGTCAGCAGGCTCGAAGTTGGGGGTGGAGGAGCTGCACAAGGCAGCTCAAGAGTGCAGCCGGACAAAGCAAAACAAGTTGTATGGCTGGGAAACACACCCGGAGCTGGCAGGAGGCTCCAAGTGGGGGCTACACCCAAAGGGGGGCGGAGGTCCTAGGGGAGCGCAGCATCAGGATATCGATGGAGAATCTACTCCATGGTCTGGTATGGTGGAAGTGTCATCAGGCTGTGGTGGAGAGGTGAGCCAGATGGGGACCAGACGCGTGAGCTTGGGAGACCTCCAGAAGGTCTCAATAGGCTCAAGGTTGGGGGTGGAGGAGCTGTACAAGATGGATCAAGAGAGCAGCCAGTCAATGCAAATCAAGTTTTATGGCTGGGAGACACACATGGAGCTGGCAAGAGGCTCCAAGTTGCAGGTGGATGGATCTGAAGGTTCTGGCTAGGATCTGACTTGGGGTGCGGCAAGAGGCTAGGATCTGACTCGGGGTGCGGCAAGAGGCTCGGATCTGACTTGGGGTGCGGCAAGAGGCTAGGATCTGACTTGGGGTGCGGCAAGAGGCTAGGATCTGACTTGGGGTGCGGCAAGAGGCTAGGATCTGACTTGGGGTGCGGCAAGAGGCTAGGATCTGACTTGGGGTGCGGCAAGAGGCTAGGATCTGACTTGGGGTGCAGCAAGAGGCTCAGATCTGACTTGGGGTGTGGCAAGAGGCTTGAAGAGGACGATGCAAGCAAAATTAGGGAATGGCATTATGATATCAAATTATATCATGTGATCATATGTGATCATGTGATCAAATGATATCATGTGATCATATGTGAGCATGCGATCAAATGATATCATGTGATCATATGTGATCATGTGATCAAATGATATCATGTGATCATATGTGATCATGCGATCATATGATATCATGAGATCATATGTGATCATGTGATCATATGATATCATGTGATCATATGTGATCATGTGATCAAATGATATCATGTGATCATATGATATCATGAGATCATATGTGATCATGTGATCATATGATATAATGTGTTGGAGGACAGGAGGCAGGCCACACTACTCCTGCCTCCCTGGCATTCCGTTGGAGGACAGGAGGCACGCCGCACTACTCCTGCCTCCCTGGCATACCGTTGGAGGATAAGAGGCAGGCCACACTACTCCTACCTCCCTGGCTTATGCCATCATACTTGCGATCCTCGTCAGCACGCTTTCGGAAATGATGATTGGGGCATTCCAGCCATACTCCCAATGTGAGGAGGAGGATACCTGAGTAATGATAACACCTGGTGGGGCGTGGTATTAAGGGAACCCGTCGCACGCGGGCAGAGAACGGTCAAACACCTCGACTGAACAAGCTACCATCGCGGTTGACAACGACCTGCAACGCTCAGGGTGACCGTAGGAAGAATCGAACCCCCCAACCCTGCTTCGTTTACGCAATTTGGTGTACCACTAGACCAATCGAATCACTGAATCGGGCGAAGATAGCTGAAGTTACTGACCAACCTCGGGTTTTACCATACCTCAGACGGTTATATGTTTGATGATGTACAGTACCAAGCACCAGAGAGACAGTCTTTGATCACTCAATCCTGACAGGAATGAAAATCAGCAGGTGAATTATTTTATAATCATCTCATCCTAATGTGGGGAGCAGCATAGTTGAAGTCACTGACCTGAGCCATAGCTTTTCTCCTCAGCTACGAGCAGCAGTTTCTAGGCAGCTCCCCTGGCTTGCTACCCAGCCAAATTTAATGCTGCATATTCAACCTTAAAACTGGCACTATCAGCTGTCCAGGACTGCTGAACCATTTGGGTGTAGCACAGTCACTGGCTGAAAAAGCTGTATAGAAGCTGCCCAGGAAAGCTGAAAAGGAGAGCCCTAACCCATGCACACTGGAGTCCATGGGGAGATAGGGAGTGCTGTACGAGATATGCATACGTCCACACTGGCTGACACTGACTGACACTGACACCAAGATCCGAGAGATATGTGGTCAGTAAAAGATGCTGGACCAGAAATGGAGTTCATGGGGAGATAGAGAGTGCTGTACACAGTGATTTTTGGCGGATCCCCCTCTTCAAGGGGGCGAGAGCCCCCATGTTTACCCATTTGTCTGTCCGACCGAAAAAATTGAAGCCTGACACGTCAGCCAACGGTCGCGTAACTAACTTGCTTCGGTCAGCTGCATCGTTGCAACCTTTCGTTTTGTTGCCAACACACTCCGCCAATTTTCCGCGTCGCTTGCGACGCTGCATAAGAGTTGTACTAAGGTTTTGGGACGAAACTATGGTAATCGTATGGGTCCGATTCCTGGGTCAGCACTTTGGGGACATGAAAACATTAATAATCGTTTTGAACGATTCTGCATGATAACAGTTTTGCTGGAAGAAAAACGATAGTAGACATTCCAGAAATTCCCCAGGGCTTGCATAATTACATGACAATTCTCTGAAATTCTCGTCAAAGGGAAACATGTGGGCTGTACGGCATATACACACGTCCGCAGTGTCTGACACGTACACCAAGATCCGAGAGATATGGGGTCAGTAAAAGATGCTGGACCAGAAATGGAGTCCATGGGGAGATAGAGAATGCTGTACAGCATATACACACGTCCGCAGTGTCTGACACGTACACCAAGATCCGACAGATATGGGGTCAGTAAAAGATGCTGGACCACAAATGGAGTCCATGGGGAGATAGAGAATGCTGTACGGCATATGCGTATGTTCACAGTGTCTGACACGTACACCTAGATCCGAGAGATATGGGGTCAGTAAAGATGCTGGACCACAAATGGAGTCCATGGGGAGATAGAGAATGCTGTACGGCATATGCGTATGTTCACAGTGTCTGACACGTACACCAAGATCCGAGAGATATGGGGTCAGTAAAAGATGCTGGACCACAAATGGAGTCCATGGGGAGATAGAGAATGCTGTACGGCATATGCGTATGTTCACAGTGTCTAACACGTACAACCAAGATCCGAGAATATGGGGTCAGTAACAGATGCGGGAACGCACACCTTAGTCCATGGGGAGATAGAGACTGCTGTAACGGCCTATGCGTACTGTTCACAGTGTCTGCCTGTACACCTGCTGGATTTTGAGAGATAAGGGGTCAGTAAAAAGATGCGGACCAATGGAGTCCATGGTAGATAGATAATGCTGTACGGAGATATATACGTATGTTTCACAGTGTCTGAAGTACACCTAGATCCATATATATTGGGGTCGTAAAAGATGCTGGACCACAAATGGAGTCCATGGGGAGATAGAGAATGCTGTACGGCATATGCCGGAGTCACAGTGTCTGACCCTTACACCATGATCCTAGAGTATATGGGTCCAGAAAAGATGCTGGACCACCATGGGAGTCATGGGGGAAGATTCGAGATGCTTGTACGCATATCCGTATGTTCACAGTGTCTGCCATGTACAACAAACAACCTGGATTTGTTAGAAAGGGGTCATAACAGATGCTGGCCCAAATGGATGTCCCATGGGGAGATAGAGAATGCTGTACGGCATATGCGTATGTTCACAGTGTCTGACACGTACACCTAGATCCGAGAGATATGGGGTCAGTAAAAGATGCTGGACCACAAATGGAGTCCATGGGGAGATAGAGAATGCTGTACGGCATATGCGTATGTTCACAGTGTCTGACACGTACACCAAGATCCGAGAGATATGGGGTCAGTAAAAGATGCTGGACCACAAATGGAGTCCATGGGGAGATAGAGAATGCTGTACGGCATATGCGTATGTTCACAGTGTCTGCCATGTACACCTGGATTTGAGAGATAAGGGGTCAGTAAAAGATGCTGGACCACAAATGGAGTCCATGGGGAGATAGAGAATGCTGTACGGCATATGCGTATGTTCACAGTGTCTGACACGTACACCAAGATCCGAGAGATATGGGGTCAGTAAAAGATGCTGGACCACAAATGGAGTCCATGGGGTGATAGAGAATGCTGTACGGCATATGCGTATGTTCACAGTGTCTGACACGTACACCTAGATCCGAGAGATATGGGGTCAGTAAAAGATGCTGGACCAGAAATGGAGTCCATGGGGAGATAGAGAATGCTGTACGGCATGTGCGTATGTTCACAGTGTCTGACACATACACCTAGATCCAAGAGATATGGGGTCAGTAAAAGATGCTGGACCACAAATGGAGTCCATGGGGAGATAGAGAATGCTGTACGGCATATGCGTACGTTCACAGTGTCTGACACGTACACCTAGATCCGAGAGATATGGGGTCAGTAAAAGATGCTGGACCAGAAATGGAGTCCATAGGGAGATAGAGAATGCTGTACGGCAGATGTGTACGTTCACAGTGTCTGACTCGTACACCTAGATCCAAGAGATATGGGGTCAATAAAAGATGCTGGACCAGAAATGGAGTACATGGCAATTACCAAAGGGCTCTTGCTGGTGTGGGAAGCACGTAGTGGCAGTAGGCTGAGGTCGGAGGCCTGCACTCTTGCTTTCTTCCGATTGAGTAGTTCATGGGTGGGGGGCTCTGACCTGAGCACCTGGAGTAAATGGCAGCTTGGGTTCTGCCTGGTGTGGGTCCTGGTGAGGTTGGAGGCCTCTGCTCGTGCGTTCTTCCGATAGAGTAGTTTAGATGGGCGGGGGGCGGGGGGCAGGGTGGGTGGGGTGGGTAGGGGGGGATCTGACCTGAGAACCTTGAGTAAATGGCAGCTTGGGCTGCAGAGCCACAGCGCTCTGCCTGGTTTGGGTCCTGGTGAGGTCGGAGGCCTCCGCCCGTGCGTTCTTCAGATAGAGTAGTTCAGTTGGGTGGGTGGGGTGGGGTGGGGTGGGTGGGTGGGTGGTGGGTGGTGGGTGGGTGGGGATCTGAACTGAGCACCTAGCTTAAATACAAGGTTGGGCTGCACAGCCAGATTGCTCTGCCTGTTGTGGGTCCTGGTGAGGTTGGAGGCCTCCGCCCGTGCGTTCTTTTCCATTTCTTACAGCCTCCCCACCCCATTTTAAAAGTGGTAACTTCAATTTGAAATGTGAAATTTGAATTTGAATAACACACTAATGGGCCTATTATTATTATCATAGGCAATGTTATGAATATTGTTATTATTATCCATTCCACCATACAAAAAGGATAATAATAATAATGTAATGCTTCACAACATTAACATCATATTTTAGCGGTGCCCCGGTTTCGCGGAGAAAAAATAGATAGAGGCGCGAAATTGGTGGTATGTGCTCCTTTCAACACTCATAGGGGCCTGAAATGGTTCCTATGAGGGATAGCCTTTGAGTGTGCTCTGATTTCTTGATGCTCATCCGTCCTTTCTTTCCTTTCTTGGGGACTAGACCCCTGTCCCCCCCCCCCCCCCTCCTTGCCCCCCCCTCCTCCTGTACTCCCCACCCACCCACCCACCCACCCACCCCCATCCCCACCTTGCCCGATTTAGCCTTTCAGTGCCCCCTTTCCCCTGCCCCCCCTCCAAATGTCCCCCTTGCCCCTCCAACCATCTTCCCTTTCTTCAACCCCCCCCATCCTCCACCCCACCCTACCCCAGTCTGACCCCCCCCAGCAGCGGTTAACACACCGATACAATCAAGACCTCAGACCCCAGACCTCAGATCGCAGCACCCAGTCACCCCCCATGTCCCACCCCACCCCACCCACCAGACCACCAGCAAGGGTACACGCACCAATACGAACAAGAACCAGACCTCCAATAACAGTGCCTAGTCCCAACCCACCGCCCACCTCCCACCCACCAGACCACCAGCAAGGGTACGCGCACCGATACAAACAAGAATCATACCTCAGATTGCAGCACCCAGTCCCAACCCAACCTACCCCCCCCACCCTACCCCACCCCACCCCACCTCCCACCCCCACCCCCACCCTCCAGACCACCAGCGGGGCTTCACACACGGATACGAACAAGCAAGAGCCAGACCATAGACCGCAGCACCAAGTCCCAACCCACCCTACCCCCCCCACCCTACCCCACCCACTCCACCTCCCACCCCCACCCCCACCCTCCAGACCACCATCGGGGCTTCACACACCGATACGAACAGCAAGAGCCAGACCATAGACCGCAGCACCAAGTCCCAACCCACCCTACCCCCCCACCCCACCCCCACCCCCACCCTCCAGACCACCATCGGGGCTTCTCACACTGGTACAAGCAAGAGCCAGACTTTAGACCGCAGCACTGAGTCGGACCCCTCTTCTTTGGTCGAGGATCTGTGGGACAGTACCGAGGACGACAACATCGTCCGGCGACATGTCGATAGCCTGCTTGCCCAACTCCCGAGCATCTCTTCCCCTCCTTGTCGCATGTCGTTCCTGCAACAAAACCTTACGCTGAGGAGCGTACTTGGAGGTGGTCCTACTGGGCACTCATGTTGCTACTATGCCGAACGAAACGGCTCCCCGGTCGTTCTCAAGGCCTGCGCCTCATCGCAAGTAAGTACCCTCACCCACCACCACTACCACCACCCACCACCATCACCGCCACCACCAACACCAACACCAGCAACACCAACACCACCTTGGTGGAGGTCCTACTCGGCACACGCCGAAACAAACGGCTCGCCGGTCGTTCTGAAGGCCTGCGCCTCATCGCAAGGAAGTACCTTCACCCACCACCACGAACACTACCATCGCCCACCACCATCACCGCCACCAACTTCACCAGCAACACCAACACCACCTTGGTGGAGGTCCTACTGGGCACTCCTACTGGTACCACGCCGAACGAAACGGCTCGCCGGACGTTCTGAAGGCCTGCGCCTCATCGCAAGTAAGTACCTTCACCCACCACCACCAACACCACCACCAACACCACTCATCCTCCCTTCCACTCTCGCTCACTCTCCCTTTCACTCGTTCATTCCTACTGGCTGCCCATTGGGATTTCGGTTGGGCTGGGAGGGCAGTTGCGGGAATGCTCGCTGTGGATGCGGGACTCAAATTTGCGGACGGGGACACAGTAGAGGTGATGCATGAGGGTCCCCTTAATGATTTCCCAGCGTCAGTAGACTGGTGGTCAAGATTGGCGACCGTAGTCCTTTTTTTGCTGGCACCACTTTATGGCACTTCTTCACTGAGCGGCGGAAGTAGGCGCCCGGCGCCAGGCGCCCGATGGGCCTGGAGTCTTGGCTGAGTAGGCCCTTAATGTGTGTGTTTGAGCCTATAATTGGAGGTGAATAGCCTTGGGTCCTCCCAAAGTTGCCTGATTGGACGCAGGAGTTGTCCAATGGGTCCATGAGGGTCCTGGACCATATGGCCAAGGTGCTGGGTGAAATCATTGGGCGGATCAAATTTTATCGGCCTCCAAAGTGGGTTGGTTTGGTGCAAAAACAGCATGCAACCTATCATGGGCCATATCACGCTCCACTTTTTTTTCTTTTTCCCGAAACTTTTTTGAAATTTTCCCATCAATACTTTCATAATTATAGGCCCTTCAGATTTTTTTTGAAGCGGTTGTGAGAGTCAGCCACGGATTTAAAACCATTTTTAGCGGGAAATCACAGCAAAAAATAAATGTGGGTCCAAAATCAAAAAATGTTTTGGACGAAATGCTCCAAAATTGTATTTTGTCTTAACCATCAGTCTTACTTAATTTGGGTCCAATCTGAGAAAGTCGATTTCGTCTCTGAACAGCACTACCATGTTAATTCCTACAGGCTGCCCAGTTTACCCACCTCGACCACCACCACCACCTTTGCCCACCACAAGCACCAACACCACTACCAACACCACTAAAACCACCATGTCAATTCCTACAGGCTGCCTAGTTTACCCACCACCACCATCACCACCACCACCACCACCTCTGCCCACCGCAAACACCAACACCACTACCAACACGACCAAAACCACCATGTTAATTCCTACAGGCTGCCCAGTTTACCCACCACCACCGACTCTTCCACCCAAACGTGGTCCACATTTACTCGGAATCTGTGTTCACTCCATCAGCCCTCTACACCGCCTCCACCCAGCCCTCTGTCCAAGACCAGGAGCCAACTAGCTTCACCCAGCCCTTCTTCCCAGACCAGGAGCCAACTACCTCCACCCAGCCCTCTGTCCAAGACCAGGAGCCAGCTACCTCCACCCAGACCTCTGTCCAAGACCAGGAGCCATCTACCAACGCCTGTCTCAGAGACCCTGACCAGGAGCCAACTACCTCTACCCAGGCCTCTGTCCAAGACCAGGAGCCATCTACCAACGCCTGTCTCAGAGACCGTGACCAGGAGCCAACTACCTCTACCCAGGCCTCTGTCCAAGACCAGGAGCCATCTACCAACGCCTGTCTCAGAGACCCTGACCAGGAGCCAACTACCTCCACCCAGACCTCTGTCCAAGACCAGGAGCCATCTACCTGTGCCTGTCTCAGAGACCCTGCCCTGCCCTCCTGGAAACGACTGGAAGGGCTTGAGGAGGAACGCGCCGCGTCTTGTTCTGAGCTCTTGGACACATTCAATCTGATCGACAGCTGTGTGGATGGCGTGCCGTCATGGGAAGATGTAAACAAAAACGCTTACCTGCAACCTGGTCAGGGTCTCACGTGTATTGTGGTGAGTTTGGGGTGGGGGGTGGGGGTGTGTGGGGTGTATGTGTGGGTGGGTGGGTGGGGTGGGGGGGCGTGTGAGGATGGCATGCCGTCATGGGGAGATGTAAACAAAAACGCTTGCCTGCAACTGGGTCAGTGTCTCACGTGTATTGTGGTGAGTTTGGGGTGGGGGGTGGGGGTGTGTGGTGTGTGTGTAGGGGGGGGGGGGGCGTGTGTGGATGGCGTGCCGTCATGGGAAGATGTAATCAAGAACGCTTGCCTGCAACTGGGCCAGGGTCTCACGTGTATTGTGGTGAGTTTGGGGTGTGTGTGTGTGTGTGGTGGTGGTGGTGGTGGTGGGGGGGGGGGGGGGGGGGGGTATTATGTGTGGTGCGGTGGGGGTGGGGGGGGGGGGGGGGGGAACAAAAATGCTTGCCTACAACCTGATCCGGGTCTCACTTCCATTGTGGCTTTTTTCTTTCTATTATTATTATTGAAAGGATTGCCACCCCAACCCAACCCCTCCCACCCCATCCCATTCTGAGATGAAGCACTGAAACCCTAAACCCTAAATCCCATCCCACCCCATCCCATTCTGAGATGAAGCACTGAAACCCTAAACCCACCCATTCTCAGATGGAGCACTGAAACCTGAAACCTGAAACCATAAACCCACCCACTATAAGATGGAGCGCTGAAACCCAAAACCCGAAACGTGAAACCCTAAACCCACTCTCAGATGGAGCTCTGAAACCCCAAACCCTTTACTCAAAACCCTAAACCCTAAACCCTACACCCACTCTCAGATGGAGCATTGCGATGGCGGCTCCCTCCAGGACGCACTCGCGACGGGCGTACTGCACACATGGCCCACATGGGGTCCCAAGAACCACCTAAAAAGCATCCTGCGTACCGCCAAGGAGATCTCCCAGGGTTTGCTGTACCTCCACTCCGAGGGCATGCCACATGGGAATCTGAAACCAAGTAACGTACTTCTCAAATCATCCAAGCAAGATCTGCGAGGCTTCAACATCTGCCTCTCTGACTATGGTGCGTGCTCCCCTCCCCCCCCCCCCCCCCCCCCCCCCCCCCACACACACACACACACTCTCACCACAACACTCCTCCCCCCACCCCGCCCCACCCCTGCCCACATACACACAAACACACCACCACTCCAAGCAAGATCTGCGAGGCTTTAACATCTGCCTCTCTGATTACCGTGCGTTCTCATTGCTTTTTTTAGCGCGCCCCCCCCCCCCCACCCACCCACCCACGCCCCCCCACCCACCCACCCACCCACGCACACACCCACACACTCATACCCCTTCCCCCCACACCCCACCCACGCCCACATACACACACCACCACCACCACACCAAGCAAGACCTTCGAGGTTTTAACATCTGCCTCTCTGACTATGGTGCGTGCTCCCCCCCCCCCCCCCCCCCCCCCCCCCCCCATCCCCGACCCACCCTTACACACTCTCACACACACACACTCTCCCCCCACCCCGCCCCACCCCTGCCCACATACACACAAACACACCACCACTCCAGCAAGACCCACGAAGATTTAAAATCTGCTTCTCTGGTGCTGACTATGGTGCGTGCTCCTTGCTTATTGTTAACGTCCCCACCACCCACCCACCCCCCACCCCTCTCCCACCCACCCAGCAAGCCCTCCCTTGCTCACACACACACACCCACAACAGGGCCCTCCCCACCCACCCTCCCCCACATCTCTTGCCAAGGGTGGGAGTGCAGCTTGCTTCTCTGAACAGTGTGATTATTTGCACCTTTATTTTACGTCCACCCCTCCCACACACACCACAGCAGGCCCTCCACCACCCACCACAACAATTCAATTCCCCCCCCCCCCCCCCCCCCACACACACACACACATACACATACACACTCCCACTACCCACCACAGCAGGCCCTGCCCCACCCACCGCAACAATTCAATTCCACCCCCCCCGCACACACACACACATACACACTCCTCCTACCTCCCCCCTCCCCCACCCCCGCAACAATTCAATTCCACCCCCACCCCCACCCCCACCACCGACCCCCACCCCACACACACATACACACTTCCGCCTACTCACCCTCTCCCCCACCCACCACAACAATGCAATTCCACCCCCCCACACACACACACGTACGCTCCCCCCCCTACCCACCCCCTCCCCCCCCCACACCACAACAATTCAATTCCCCCCCCCCCAAACACACGCATACCCCCCCCCCCCCCCCCCCCCCCCCCCCTCCCCTCCCCAACCTACCACAACAATGCAATCCCCCCCCTACACACACCACCACACACACACACGTACGCACTCCCCCTACCCACCCCCTACCCCACCCACCACAACAGGCCCTCCCCCACCCACCACAACAATTCAATTCCCCCCCCCCCAAACACACACACATACCCCCCCCCCCCCCCCCCCCCCCCCCCCCCCCCCCCTCCCCAACCTACCACAACAATGCAATTCCACCCCCCCCACACACACACGTACGCACTCCCCCTACCCACCCCCTACCCCACCCACCACAACAGGCCCTACCCCACCCACCACAACAATTCAATTCCCCCCCCCCAAACACACACACATACCCCCCCCCCCCTCCCCAACCCCTCCCCAACCCACCACAACAATGCAATTCCACCCCCCCCCCCCCACACACACACACACCACATACGCACTCCCCCTACCCCCCCCCTACCCCACCCACCACAACAGGCCCTCCCCCACCCACCGTCGCTCTCCTAGACGGATTCTCAGACGACGTGTTCGACTTTGGCCTGTTGCTGTGGGAGCTTGCCACAGGTTGCATCCTAAGCAGGCAATGCAGGGCAAGCGCGGCGGAGTTGGCGTGGGCTGAGCCAAGCCAAGCCAATCTTGGGTGCAATGGAAAGGCGATGGCGATGACTCAGCACCCTGGGCTGAGGGCCATGGGGAGGGCCTGCCTGTCCAACGACCCAAGTGTCCGGCCATCCATGGAGGTGTGTGTTGTGTAGGGGGGGGGGGGGGGGGCTGCCTGTCCAACGACCCAAGTGTCCGGCCATCTATGGAGGTGTGTGTGTGGTAGGGGGGGGGGGGGGGGGGGGGGGGGGGGGGGGGGGGGGCTGCCTGTCCAGCAACCCAAGTGTTCATCCATCCATGGAGGTGTGTGTGTGTGTAGGGGGGGGGGGGGGGGGGGGGGGGGGCTGCATGTCCAACGACCCAAGTGTTCATTCCATCCCATGGAGGTGGGGGGGGGGGGGGGGGGGGGGGGGGGGGGGGGGGGGGCTGCATGTCCAACGACCCAAGTGTTCATCCATCCATGGAGGTGTGTGTGTGTGTGTAGGGGGGGGGGGGGGGGGGGGGCTGCATGTCCAACGACCCAAGTGTTCATCCATCCATGGAGGTGTGTGTGTGTGTGCAGGGGGGGGGGGGGGGGGGGGGGGGGGGGGGGGGGGGGGGGGGGCTGCATGTCCAACGACCCAAGTGTTCATCCATCCATGGAGGTGGGGAGGGGGGGTGGGGGGCTGCATGTCCAACGACCCAAGTGTTCATCCATCACATGGAGGTGTGTGTGTGTGTGTAGGGGGGGGTGGGGGGGGGGCTGCATGTCCAACGACCCAAGTGTTCATCCATCCATGGAGGTGGGGGGGGGGGGGGCTGCATGTCCAACGACCCCAGTGTTCATCCATCCATGGAGGTGGGGGGTGGGGGGGTGGGGGGGGGGTGGGGGGGGGGGCTGCATGTCCAACGACCCAAGTGTTCATCCATCCATGGAGGTGTGTGTGTGTGTGTAGGGGGGGGGGGGGAGGGGGGGGGGCTGCATGTCCAACGACCCAATGTTTCATCTCCATGGAGGGGTAGTTTGTTGTGTGTTAGGGGGGGGGGGGGTGGGGCGCATGTCCCAACGACCCAGTGTTTCATCCAAGGGTTTCATATCACAATCCATGTAGTGTGTTGTGTGTGTGTGTAGGTGTGACCCAAGTGTTCATCCATCCATGAGGTGTTGTGTGTGTTAGTTTTTGTGGTTATGTAACTGTGTTTATTTGAATTGTAGATTAATTTACAATAGTAGGTAATAGGAAGGTCAGGAAAGCAGTGAGAGGTGACAAAAGAATATTAACCAAATGAGTGTAAGGGCAAAAGAGTGAGACTATAAGGAATAATTTGAAGCGGACGGAAGTATATGCATAGAAAGAAGGAGGGTTCAAGTCAAGAATGATGAATTAAGCTGGGGTAAAGCAATAAGGAAAAAAGCTGTGGAAAGGAATATTTGAGAAAAGAAAGAGAGGGGAAGTGATTAAAGCATCGAAAGGGATTCTGAATGGTATGTGAAATGTAATAGATAGTGTATATGACTTAGGGGCTGAGAAGGAAGAAAAGATAGAATAATGGATAGAAGGGGGTATGAAGAAGGGCATGCAAGACGAGGGAAGAGAAACTAAAAGGAAAGGGTAACAATATTTGTAAAAAAGAGTAGTAAGTAGGGAATGATTCTTGGGAATATAATGCTTTGGTAACCAAAAATTATGGAAGGGGAAAGAAAAAAAAAAAGAGAGATGATGTTAGAGGATATTAGGCTTAAAATAAAGAAGGGAAGGAAGATCATAAAGCTAAATAATGGGGTTAGGTGAAGAGGGGACTGGGAGCAGGATTTTGGGATGAATAAGGTGTGGGATTAAGGATAAACGCAAAGTGATGAAGGATGTGTTCTTTGAAGCATTATTGGTAGGGTTGTGTTCTATGTTCATTCTGGGCAGTTGTATTTTTTCGAAATGGAAAGGTAGTGGAGGTTGTTTTGTGATGTAAAATTTTTTTTGGGAAGGGAAGAAGAATTAAACAAAGAGGATGAGCACACAATTTGTGGTGGGGAGGGGGTGGTGGGTCTCATGTCCAACTGACCCAAGTGTTCATCCATCCATTGAGGTGTGTGTGTGTGTGTAGTGTGGGGGTGTGGTGGGGGGCTTGCATGTCCAACGACCCAAGTGTTCATCCATTCATGGAGGTGTTGTGGTGTTGTGTAGTGGGGGGGGGGGGGGGGGGGGGGGGGGGGGGGGTCTGCATTTCCAACGCACCCAAGTGTTCATCCATCCATGGAGGTGGGGGGGTGGGGGGGGGGTGGGGGGGGGGGGGGGGAGGGGGGGGGCTGTCATGTCACAACGACGCAAGTGTTCTCCTCCATGAGGTGTGTGTGTGTGTAGGGGGGGGGGTGGGGGGGTGGGGGGGGTGGGGGGCTGCATGTCCAACTACCCAAGTGTTCACTCCGTCCATGGAGGTATGTGGTGGTGTAGGGGGGGGGGGGGTGGGGGGGGGGGGGCCTTTTGCATGTCCACCGACCCAGTGTTCATCCATCCATGGAGTGGGTGTGTGTGTGTAGGGGGGGGGGGGGGGGGGGGGGGGGGGGGGGGGGGGGGGGCTGCAGTGTCCAACGACCCAAGTGTCCTCCATCCATGAGGTGTGTGTGGGTGGGTAGGGGGGGGGGGGGGGTGGGGGGGGGGGGCTGCATGTCCAACGACCCAGTGGTTCATCCATCCATGGAGGTGTGTGTGTAGGGGGGGGGGGGGGGGGGGGGGGGGGCTTGCATGTCCAACGACCCAAGTGTTCATCCATCCATGGATGTTAGCATGCTGTTGGTGATCATACAACATGTGCTGCTTGTTAACATGCTGTTGGTCAACATACAACATGTGCTGCTTGTTAACAAGTGCTCCAATTTCTTAAATTGCAGGACCTTGCGAAATCCTTGACCAAGCTAGATACCCAAGCAAGGACTGTACAAAAGAAATATACTGGGAGTTTGAGAAGAAGGGTTGGTGTCTGATTGACTACCGACTCCATGCTACATACCACATACTGCAAGCTATAAATTGTGTGTGTGTGTGTGGTTGCTTGGGAATACCCTGACCAAGCCAGATACCCATGCAAGGACTGTACAAAAGAAAAATACTGGGAGTTTGAGGAGAAGGGTTGCTGCCTGATTGAATACAGAGTGCTGACTACAGACTTCACACTACAGACTGCATGTGTGTGGTTGCTTGTGAATGCCTTGACCAAGACCATGCAAGATGGTCAGGGTTCCCACACTAGGACTGCACAAAAGAAATATACAGGAAGCCTGAGGAGAAGGTTTGCTGCCTGATTGAATACAGAGTGCCGACTACAGACTACACACTACAGACTGCATGTGTGTGGTTGCTTGTGAATGCCTTGACCAAGACCATGCAAGATGGTCAGGGTTCCCACACTAGGACTGCACAAAAGAAATATACAGGAAGCCTGAGGAGAAGGGTTGCTGCCTGATTGAATACAGAGTGCCGACTACAGACTTCACACTACAGACTGCATGTGTGTGGTTGCTTGTGAATGCCTTGACCAAGACCATGCAAGATGGTCAGGGTTCCCACACTAGGACTGCACAAAAGAAATATACAGGACGCCTGAGGAGAAGGGTTGCTGCCTGATTGAATACAGAGTGCCGACTACTGACTACACACTAAAGACAGCATGTGTGGGGTTTATTGACTACCGAATTCATACTACAGACTGCATGTGTGGGGTTGCTTGTGAAAACCCGACCAAGCTAGATGGTCAGAGTCCCCATGCAAGGACTGTACAAAAGAAATATACTGGAAGCCTGAGTAGAAGGGTTACTGCCTGATTGACTAAAGAGCTCAGATATCTCTGGCCACCAATTTGCATGGAGGTGTGTGAGCCTTCCGTTTGCATGCATGTGTACATACTGCACTACCAGGCGAGTACTACATTAGTGATTGACCGTAGTGATAGAGCGGTCGTTAAATATGGTTACCACAGCCGGAGGTCTCCAGTTCGAATCTGCATTGACATGTGCTCTAGAAATCCCTGGTTTCCGTGGTTATCGCACAGGGGGGATTGTTAACTGCAATGTGCAGACGGTTAGACGCCATACCTGGCGTACAGAACCTTGTAACAATTATTTACATACTACATACGTGATGCAGTCCAGAAGTGGGAGGTTGTGTGAAGCTTCCTCTGTGTACCGTATACATGAATGTATGAACAAATAACCTGTTTATACACTTTTGTTTGATAAGAATGCTTAGATTTTGTCTGCGGGTAAACTACAGGCACACGGATGCTATATCAGCATCCGTGTGATCTAGATGCCGATATAGCATCCGTGTTCCTGTAGTTCACCCGCTGACAGATTTTTGATTGTTTTGCTGACGTTTACATTTCCCCTGGCCTGGGAATTGATTTAACTGCCGAAGGCGGTGAGCAGCCAAATTGTGGGCTGGAGCCATGCAACCAAGTCCAAGTTTGTAAACTGCTTTTCCCTTTTTGAAGGCTGGGCAAGTCCCTTTCGCCTATTCGACTATCCTTGGACTGAACAAATACATACTATGCCTGGGTTGCAAAAAAACATAAGTTGCCGTTTACAAATTTCCTCGTAATTGTTCTTTATTGCCCAAGGCGGCAAGCAGTCAAATTGCTGGCTGAAGATATGTAACCAAGTCCAAGTTGCAAAACACACAATGCACGTAGAGGGGCACAAATGCATTAAAAATCATTTTGGTATCTTCCAATGTTCATGCTGTCCTGACAAATCACATGATCACATAATCACACCTGCGGAAGCCACATGACAAATCACAAATCACACCTGCGGAAGCCAGTTTCAATTTGAAATAGACAGTAAAAGACTGTATGCATCTCAGCATATTTAAATATTAAAAATTCTCAGCCGAGCTCACTGCTGTAAGTAAGCAAGGGTAAGTATACAATCTGGCTGGTCATGCCCAAGACTTCTGCAACTGCCTGCCCCCCCCCCCCCCCCCCCCACACACACACACACACCACCACCACCACACCCTCCCCACACCCACGTCCCCCCCCCCCCCCCCCCCCCCCCTCCATCACCCTCCCACCTTGCGAGCCTCCTCACCCAAGCCATGTATGAAGGGGGGGGTGGGGGTTCCAGCTTCCCCCCCCCCCCCCCCCCCCCCCCCCTCCCCCTCCCAACGAACATCAGGATCAAAGTCTATGGTACATGTACTTATGAATGGATGAACTGTGCATTTGTACTGTACTGTACTGTACTGCACATGTCCTGTGCAAGAATGAACTGTTCATGTACACTGTACTGTACTGCACATGTAATGTGCAAGGATGGACTGTGCATATGTACTGTACTGCACATGTACTGTGCAAGGATGTACTGTACATATGTACTGTACAGCACATGCACAGTGCAAGGATGGACTGTGCATATGTACTGTACTGCACATGTACTGTGCAAGGATGGACTGTGCATATGTACTGTACTGCACATGTACTGTGCAAGGATTACTGTCATGATGTACTGTACAGCACATGCACAGTGGCAAGGATGGACTGTGCATATGTACTGTACTGCACATGTACTGTGCAAGGATGGACTGTGCATATGTACTGTACTGCACATGTACTTTTACTATGTACTGTAACAGCAAATGCAGCAGTGCAAGATGGACTGTGCAATGTACTGTACTGCACATCTACTGTGTCAAGGATGGACTGTGCCTATTACTGTCCTGCACATGTACTTGTGCAGGAGTACTGTACATATGTACGGTAGCAGCACATGCAGCATGGCAAGGATTGCTGTGCATATGTACTCGTACGTGCACTGTCTGTGCAGGATGGCCTGTGCATATTACTGTACTGCCCATTACTTTGGCATATGTAATGTATGTCTTACTGTGCATATGTACTGTACTGCACATGTACTGTGCATATGTACTGTACTGCACATGTACTGTACTGCACATGTACTGAGCAAGGATGTACTGTGCACATGTACTGTGCAAGAATGGACTGTGCATATGTACTGTGAAAGGATGATCTGTGCACATGTACTGTACTGCACATGTGCTGTGAACGGATGAACTGTGCATATCTACTGTACTTCACATGTACTGTGAAAGGATAAACAAAGCACGTGGAGAAGTGGCTGGCTCAACTTTAACCCCCTAGAGTGGGTTGCGGATAGGGGGTGAGGGGTTGGGGGGCTAGTGCAGGGTGAGTTTATGGTGATGGTGTGTGTGGTGTGTGTGGTGGTGGGAATGGTGGTGTGTGGTGTGTGGTGTGTGTGGTGGTGGGAATGGTGGTGTGTGGTGTGTGGTGTGTGTGGTGGTGGGAATGGTGGTGTGTGGTGGTGGGAATGGTGGTGTGTGGTGTGTGTGGTGGTGGTGGAAACCCTAGTGTGTCTTGGCCGATAGGGTGTGGATGTTGAGCTTAGTGCGGCAGAAGGGTGGGGTGGGGTGGGGTGTGGGTAAAGTGGGGTGTGGATCTGGTTCTGTTGTGGAGCTCAAGAAGGTGTAAGCGTGGATGCCGTTAGAACAACTTGCCGCTCCCTGTGGTGGTCCTCTGGTGCAGTCCATGCCTGGGTGGGTGGGGTGGGGTGGGCCACCGAGCTTAGTTGCAGGTATTTTTTTGTTTTCGCCACAGTTCACATGATTTGTCAACACGAGTAGGGATCGGCAATCTCTGATTTTGCCAAAGCGAGTATGATAGATCACAAATTTGCATCCTATGATATTGTATCTATAAATGGTACATTTAGCCTAGTCAACTGCCGGCATCATTGATATCGTAGAATGACATATATCATTTGCCTATCCCTACAGTACTGTACAAACAAACAAACCCTCTGCACAACCAAAAGGTATGATTGTGTCTGTGTAGCACATGTTGCACAAACACAACATACACCTCTTGTTCATGTTGCACAAACACAACAACACCTCTTGCAAATGTTGCACAAACACGACAAACACCTCTTGTTCATGTTACACAAACAAGCAGTTAGGTATGCGTGTGTTAGTGTTGTAAATGTTGCACAAACACAACAACACCTCTTGTTCATGCTGCACAAACAAGCAGTTAGGTATGCGTGTGTTAGTGTTGTAAATGTTGCACAAACACAACAACACTTCTTGTTCATGCTGCACAAACAAGCAGTTAGGTATGCGTGTGTTAGTGTTGTAAATGTTGCACAAACACAACAACACCTCTTGTTCATGTTGCACAAACACAACAACACCTCTTGTTCAAGTTACACAAACACGACAACACCTCTGGCACATGTTGCACAAACACAACAACACCTCTTGTTCAAGTTACACAAACACGACAACACCTCTTGCTCATGTTGCACAAACACAACAACACCTCTTGTTCATGTTGCACAAACACAACAACACCTCATGCTCATGTTGCACAAACACGACAACACCTCTGGCACATGTTGCTCAAACACAACAAACACCTCTTGTTCATGCTGCACAAACAAGCAGTTAGGTATGCGTGTGTTTGTGTTGTAAATGTTGCACAAACACAACAGCACCTCTTGTTCATGTTGTACAAACACAACAACACCTCTTGTTCATGTTGCACAAACACAACAACACCTCTTGTTCATGTTGCACAAACACAACAACACCTCTTGTTCATGTTGCACAAACACAACAACACCTCTTGCTCATGTTGCACAAACATGCAGTAAGGTATGAGTGTGTCTATGTTGCCAATGTTGCACAAACACGACAACACCTCTTACACAAGTTGTACAAACACAACTGACACCTTTTTCAGGGCTTTTCTTTTCGGCTCTTCTCAGCAGCTTCTAGGCAGCTCTCCAAGCTAGCCACTGAGTAACACGGCTCTTCTCATCAGCTTCTAGGCAGCTCTCCAAGCTAGCCACTAAATAACACGGCTCTTCTCAGCAGCTTCTAGGCAGCTCTCCAAGCTAGCCACTGAGTAACACAGCTCTTCTCGCACTTCTAGGGCAGCCTCCAAGCTAGGCCCTGGAGTACCACCCACCATTCATGCTCTTCTCAGTCAGCTTCGAGGCAGCTCTCCAGCTAGGCCTCGTTAGTAACCCCCACATTAGCAGCACTTCAGGGAGCTGCTGAAGGCTGCTGCTCGTAGGTTTTAGCTGTAAGCCAAGTCAGGAGTCTGCCTAGAAAAAGCTGCTGCTCTGGAGGTTAGAGTTTAGCACTTCAGGGGAGCTGCCTAGAAGCTGCTGCTCGTAGGTTTAGCTGTATAGCAAGTCAGGGGAGCTGCCTAGAAGCTGCTGCTCGTAGGTTTAGCTGTATAGCAAGTCAGGGGAGCTGCCTAGAAGCTGCTGCTCGTAGGTTTAGCTGTATAGCAAGTCAGGGGAGCTGCCTAGAAGCTGCTGCTCGTAGCGGAAAATAATTTTGATAAGCTATTGCACATGTTCTGTGCGTACTCTGGTCTTGTCTTGGTGTGGTCTTGGTGTGTACTCTGGTTGGGGGTAGGGGGTAGGGGGTTCTGTGCGTACTCTGGTCTTGTCTTGGTGTGGTCTTGGTGTGTACTCTGGTTGGGGGTAGGGGGTTGGGGGTAGGGGGTTCTGTGCGTACTCTGGTCTGGTTGGGGGTAGGGGGTTCTGTGCGTACTACCCTCGGTGGGGCTTGTACTACCCTCGACCCTTCTGCAATAGTCCAGTCTTTCCCAGTCGTCACCAACCCCACGCACCTCGCTCGAAGTTGGATGCAACTAAAACTAAGCCAAGCCAGCTAAAACTAAGCCAAGCCAGCTAGCACTTGTGGATGCAACTAAAAGCCAAGCCAACTAAAACTAAGCCAAGCCAGCTAGCACTTGTACGCACCTCGAAGTTGGATGCAAGGCTAAAGCTAGGCTAAGCCAAGCCAGCTAGCACTTGTATGCACCTCGAAGTTGGATGCAAGGCTAAAGCTAGGCTAGGCCAAGCTAGCTAGCACCTGTACGCACCTCGAAGTTGGATGCAAGGCTAAAGCTAGGCTAGGCCAAGCCAGCTAGCACCTGTACGCACCTCGAAGTTGGATGCAAGGCTAAAGCTAGGCTAGGCCAAGCCAGCTAGCAACTGTAAGCACCTCGAAAGTTGGATGCAAGGTTAAAGCGTTACTCGGTATTCACTTTCTCAATTATCGATAATGCAGGTATTACTGCGCCAGCTGATTGCAACCAGCAGCCCCCTTCCAAGGGGCTTGTACTGCCAGCTGATGGCTACCAACAGCTCCCCTTCCTAGGGGCTTGTACTGCCAGCTGCTGGCAACCAACAGCTCCCCTTCCAAGGCTTGATACTTCCACTCTATGGCAACCAGCGCTCCCCCTTCCAAAGGGGCTGTACTGCCAGTCTGAAAGGGCCTACCACAGCTTCCCTTCCTAGGGCTTGTACTGCACTGCTAGGCCCCACCCAACCTCCCTTCCAGGGGCTTGTACTCCATCTGTGGCAAAACAGCCCCCCTTCCAAGGGGCTTGTACTGCCAGCTGATGGCTACCAACAGCTCCCCTTCCTAGGGGCTTGTACTGCCAGCTGCTGGCAACCAACAGCTCCCCTTCCAAGGGGCTTGTACTGCCAGCTGATGGCAACCAGCAGCCCCCCTTCCAAGGGGCTTGTACTGCCAGCTGATGGCTACCAACAGCTCCCCTTCCTAGGGGCTTGTACTGCCAGCTGCTGGCAACCAACAGCTCCCCTTCCAAGGGGCTTGTACTGCCAGCGATGGCAACCATCAGCCCCCCTTCCAAGTGCTTGGTGCTGCCAGCTGATGCTAAAATGCTCCCCTTTCCAAGGGCTTTGTACATGCCACCTGATGGCTACCAACAGCTCCCTTCCACGGGCTTGTACTGCAGCTGATGGCTACCACAGCTCCCTCTTACAAGGGCTTTGACTGCCAGCTGATGGCTACCACAGTCCCTTACAGGGGCTTGTACTGCCAGCTGATGGCTACCAACAGCTCCCCTTCCAAGGGGCTTGTACTGCCAGATGATGGCTACCAACAGCTCCCCTTCCAAGGGGCTTGTACTGCCAGCTGATGGCAACCAGCAGCCCCCCTTCCAAGGGGCTTGTACTGCCCCATTTTCCAACCCAAGTATGCATTCATACTCCTGCAGGTCCTGCTCAGTCCTGTCCTTTCTGAAGTGGCGTACGAGTGTATATGTGTGTGTGTGGGGGGGGGTGGGGGGGGGGGGGGCATGTTGTTGTGTGTGTATGGATCAATGGAAGGATGCCAGTCCTCTTTGTAACAACTTTTCAGCAGCTCCGACTTGTTCTATGCAGACATGAAAACACGCGTGGAGGTTTGTCAGGCTGCCGCTTGAAATAATAAAGCAACTTGGTTTCAATTTCAATTGGTTCCATCTCAGGAAGGAGAGCTGGATGGGGGTCCTGGATGGGGGTCCTCCTAATACCCTGCTAATTGGGGTCCTGATGGGGAGTCCTCCTGAACAACCCTGCTGGATGGGGGTCCTGGATGGGGGTCCTCCTGAATAACCCTGCTGGATGGGGGTCCTGGATCGGGGTCCTCCTGAATAACCCTGCTGGATGGGGGTCCTGGATGGGGGTCCTCCTGAATAACCCTGCTGGATGGGGGTCCTGGATGGGGGTCCTCCTGAATAACCCGGCTGGTGGGGGTCCGGATGGGGGTCCCTCCTGAATACCCGGCTGATGGAGGGTCCTGGATGGGGTCATACTGAACAACCCTCTGGATGGGGTCCTGGATTGGGGTCTTCCTGACACCCCTTCTGATGGGGGTCCCTGATGGGGGTCCTCCTGAACACCCCGCTTGATGGGGGTCCTCGCTAACAACCCTGCTGGAATGGGGTCCTGGATGGGGTCCCCTGAATACCCTGCTGGATGGGGGGCTGATATGGGGTCCTCCTGAACAACCCTGCTGGATGGGGGTCCTGGATGGGGGTCCTCCTGAACAACCTGCTGATAGGGGGTCCCAGGATGGGTCCTCACTGAACAACCCTGCTTGATGGGGGTCCTGGAGGGGGTCCTCGGAACAACCCTCTGATGGGGGTCCTGATGGGGGGGGTCCTCCTACACCCTGCTGGATGGGGGTCCTGGATGGGGGTCCTCCTGAACAACCCTGCTGGATGGGGGTCCTGGATGGGGGTCCTCCTGAACAACCCTGCTGGATGGGGGTCCTGGATAGGGGTCCTCCTGAACAACCCTGCTAGTAACTAGAATAGGGTGAGCAGCCCAGAGTTGGCTGGAGCCATGCAACCAAGTTAAGGTGCGGCACATAAGGTTGCTACTTGAAATAATAAAGCAACTTGAAAACAATTAATTGTTTGTCCGGCACATGAGTAGTTAGGTAGTTTGTTTTTAAGCCAAACAGAAGAGTGCACCAACTGAAGGACAGGTCCTGTTTAAGTACAATGGATGGTGGCCATAGGTGGTTGGTTGACCCCACTGCATCATGCCAGACACAGAACGTCCGTGCTGCCTAAGCTAGGCATTGGTAGTGTGTGTTTTGAATTCAAACAGAAGTGTGTCCCAACTGAAGAACGAATCCTAATCAAGTACAGTCAATTTAATAGCCATTGGTGGTTGTCCACACCGCATCATGTCCGGCACAGAACGTCTGTGTAGCCTAAGCTAGGCATTGGTAGTGTGTGTTTTGAATCCAAACAGAAGAGTGTATCAACTGATAATAACAGATCATGTTCAAGTTGTTTCTGGTAGCCATTTGTGCTTGGCCCCACAGCAAACGAAACGGGCTGGCTCCCTCAACCTCACACCTCGTCATCAGGCGTATTCTGACGAGGCGTATGATTAAATAAAAAGTACTCCTTGTTACGAGGCGTGAGGTTGAGGGATGCCAGCTTGATCCCGTTTCAGTGATACAATTGGTCTAGTGGTACACCAAATCGCTGAAACGAAGCAGGGTCGGGGGTTCAATTTCTCCTACGGGCAACCGCGATGGTAGCTTGTCCAGTGGAGGTGGTAGACCGTTCTCTGCCCGTGTATTCAATCGAGGCGTATGATTAAATAAATAGTACGCCTTGTTACGAGGCGTGAGGTTGAGGGGGCCAGTCCGTGATGCTTTCACTGGGGCAAAGCACCGGTGCATGATTTATTCATGCATTTGTGTATGCCAGCTAGCTTGAGCTCGTTTCAATGATACGATTGGTCTAGTTGTACACCAAATTGCTGAACGAAGCAGGGTCGGGGTTCTATTCCCCCTACGGTCACCCTGAGCGTTGCAGGTCGTTGTCAACCGCGATGGAAGCTTGTCCAGTTGAGGTGGTAAACCGTTCTCTGCCCGCAAACGACGGGTTCCCTTAATACCACGCCCCACCAGGCGTTATCATTACTTTTTATGCCAGCTTGGCCTTGTCGTCTCTGCAAGTGGCTGCGAGCATCAGCCAAAAACCAATTCCCAATGCCCTGTGTTCAAGGTGAGCTGGGGCAAAATTGGAACCCCAAAACTGCCCTGTGTTCAAGGCAGGCTGTGTTCAATTTATGCCAGCTTGGCCTCGTCGTCTTGAAGCTGCTCGTGGCTGGGAGCATTAGCCCAAAACCAATTCCCAAGCATTAGACAGCGGCGCGGCATCTCCTCCTGGTGGCACCTTGCCTCCAGCATCTGATCACCATGGATTACAGGTACTCAGAGCTGTCAGACGTCTTCAATGTGGCCACGCACTCATTTTCAGGGGAACGCCCCACGACTGTCCAGGTAAGGGCGGGTGTGAACCTTGCTGCTCACTTTTTGGCGGAGCCCTCCCTTCTGGGGGGCGGGAGCCCCCAGTGTTACCCATTTGTCCATCCGACCATCCATCCATCCATCTGACCGTGATAGCCCGACACGTCAGCCAACGGCCTCGTACCTAACTCGCTTCCGTTGCCACCTGTCGCTCCCTCGCGATCACTCTCCGCCATTTTGAGTGTCGCAGGCGACGCTGCATAGAACTTGTTGTTTTGCTCTTGCATTGTTTATGCCAGCTTGGCCTGTTTATGCCAGCTTGGCCTGTGTATGCCAGCTTGGCCTGTTTATGCCAGCTTGGCCTGTTTATGCCAGCTTGGCCTGTGTATGCCAGCTTGGCCTGTTTATGCCAGCTTGGCCTGTTTATGCCAGCTTGGCCTGTTTATGCCAGCTTGGCCTGTGTATGCCAGCTTGGCCTGTTTATACCAGCTTGGCCTGTTTATGCCAGCTTGGCCTGTTTATGCCAGCTTGGCCTGTTTATGCCAGCATGGCCTGTTTATGCCAGCTTGGCCTGTTTATGCCAGCTTGGCCTGTGTATGCCACCTTGGCCTGTTTATGCCAGCTTGGCCTCGTCGTCTCGCAGCTGCACGTGACTCCGAGCATTAGCCAGCGGGACGAGCAGAGCAATGGCAACTGCAGCCGCACATGCTAGTGTGATAAAGTATCCATCCCACCCATAGTGCTTGACCACATAAGAGAGGGGGATGCCTGCATGGGTTGGGTGGGTGTGTGTGGGGTGGGGTTAGTAGGGGGTGCTGTCACTGCTCTTATCCTGGCTTACATGCAGCTGCAGCGGCACAGGCCAGTGTGATAGAGTATCCATCCCACCCATAGTGCTTTGACCCATAAGAGAGAGGGATGCCTGCATGGTGGGTGGGGTATGTGGGGGGTGTAGTTGAGTGTGTGTGTGGGGTGGGGTTAGTGGGGGGTGCTGTCACTGCTCTTATGCTGGCTTACATGCAGCTGCAGCGGCACAGGCCAGTGTGATAGAGTATCCATCCCACCCATAGTGCTTGACCACATAAGAGAGGGGGATGCCTGCATGGGTTGGGTGGGTGAGTGGGGGGTTAGTAGGGTGAGTGTGTGTGGGGGGTGGGATTAGTGGGGGGTGCTGTCACTGCTCTTATGCTGGCTTACAAGCAGCTGCAGCGGCACAGGCCAGTGTGATAGAGTATCCATCCCACCCATAGTGCTTGACCACATAAGAGAGGGTATCCGCATGGGTTGGTGTGGTGGGTGGTGGGGTGGTCGTAGGGTGAGTGTTGGGGGGTGGGGTTCGTAGGGGTGCTGTCACTGCTCTTATGCTGGCTTACATGCAACTGCAGCGGCACAGGCTAGTTTGATAAAGTATCCATTCCTCTCTTAGCGCTTGACCACATAAGAGAGGGGGATGCATGCATGGGTTGGGTCGGTGTGTGGGGGTGGGGGGTTAGTAGGGTGAGTGTGTGTGTGGGGTGGGGTTGGTAGGGGATGCTGTCACTGCTCTTATGCTGGCTTACACACAACTGCAGCGGCAACAGGCCAGGGTGGATAGAGTATCCATCCACCACATAGTGCGTGACACAATAAGAGAGGGGATGCCTTGCATGGGGGGTGGGGTGGGGTGGGGCTGGTGTGGGGTGGGGGGGTTACTAGGGTAAGTGTGTGTGGGGGGGTGGGGGTGGTATGGGATGCTGGCAATGCTCTTATGCTGGCTTACACACAACTGCAGCGGCACATGCTAGTGTGATAGAGTATCCATCCCACCCATAGTGCTTGACCACATAAGAGAGGGGGATGCCTGCATGGGTTGGGTGTGTGGGGTGGGGTTAGTGGGGGGTGCTGGCACTGCTCTTATGCTGGCTTACATGCAACTGCAGCGGCACAGGCTAGTGTGATAGAGTATCCATCCCACCCATAGTGCTTGACCACATAGGAGAGGGGGATGCCTGCATGGGGGTGGGGGTGGGGTGGTAGTAGGGGTGCTGTCACTGCTCTTATGCTGGCTTACATGCAACTGCAGCGGCACAGGCCAGTGTGATAGAGTATCCATCCCTCCCGAAGTGCTTGACCACATAGGAGAGGGGGATGCCTGCATGGTTTGGGTGTGTGGGGTGGGGTTATTGGGGGGTGCTGGCACTGCTCTTATGCTGGCTTACATGCAGCTGCAGCGGCACAGGCCAGTGTGATAGAGTATCCATCCCACCCATAGTGCTTGACCACATAGGAGAGGGGGATGCCTGCATGGGTTGGGTGGGTGAGTGGGGGGTTAGTAGGGTGAGTGTGTGTGTGGGGTGGGGTTAGTGGGGGGTGCTGTCACTGCGCTTACGCTGGCTTACATGCAGCTGCAGCGGCACAGGCCAGTGTGATAGAGTATCCATCCCACCCATAGTGCTTGACCACATAAGAGAGGGGGATGCCTGCATGGGTTGGGTGGGTGGGTGGGTGGGGTGGTAGTAGGGTGAGTGTGTGTGGGGGGTGGGGTTAGTAGGGGGTGCTGTCACTGCTCTTATCCTGGCTTACATGCAACTGCAGCGGCACAGGCTAGTGTGATAAAGTATCCATTCCTCTCTTAGTGCTTATGACCACATAAGAGAGGGGGATGCATGCATGGGTTGGGTCGGTGTGTGGGGGTGGGGGTTAGTAGGGTGAGTGTGTGTGTGGGTGGGGTTGGTAGGGGATGCTGTCACTGCTCTTATGCTGGCTTACACACAACTGCAGCGGCACAGGCCAGTGTGATAGAGTATCCATCCCACCCATAGTGCTTGACCACATAAGAGAGGGGGATGCCTGCATGGGAGGTGGGGTGGGGTGGGCTGGTGTGGGGTGGGGGGGTTACTAGGGTAAGTGTGTGGGGGGGGTGGGGGTGGTATGGGATGCTGGCAATGCTCTTATGCTGGCTTACATGCAACTGCAGCGGCACATGCTAGTGTGATAGAGTATCCATCCCACCCATAGTGCTTGACCACATAAGAGAGGGGGATGCCTGCATGGGTTGGGTGTGGGGGTGGGGTTAGTGGGGGGTGCTGGCACTGCTCTTATGCTGGCTTACATGCAACTGCAGCGGCACAGGCTAGTGTGATAGAGTATCCATCCCACCCATAGTGCTTGACCACATAGGAGAGGGGGATGCCTGCATGGGGGTGGGGTGGGGTGGTAGTAGGGTGAGTGTGTGTGTGGGGTGGGGTGGTAGTGGGGTGCTGTCACTGCTCTTATGCTGGCTTACATGCAACTGCAGCGGCACAGGCCAGTGTGATAGAGTATCCATCCCTCCCGAAGTGCTTGACCACATAGGAGAGGGGGATGCCTGCATGGGTTGGGTGTGTGGGGTGGGGTTAGTGGGGGGTGCTGGCACTGCTCTTATGCTGGCTTACAGCCAGCTGCAGCGGCACAGGCCAGTGTGATAGAGTATCCATCCCACACATAGTGCTTGACCAGATAAGAGAGAGGGATGCCTGCATGGGTTGGGTGGGTGGGTGGGGGTTAGTAGGGTGAGTGTTGTGTGTGGGGTGGGGTTAGTGGGGGGTGCTGGCATGCTCTTATGCTGCTACATGCAGCTGCAGCGGCACAGCCAGTGTGATAGAGTATCCATCCCACCCATAGTGCTTGACCACATAAGAGAGGGGGGATGCCTGCATGGGTTGGGGGGTGAGTGGGGGGGTTAGTAAGGTGAGTGTGTGTGGGGGGTGGGGATTAGTGGGGGGTGCTGTCACTGCTCTTACGCTGGCTTACAATCAGCTGCAGCGGCACAGGCCAGTTGTGATAGAGTATCCATCCCACCATAGTGCTTGACCACATAAGAGAGGGGGATGCCTGCATGGGTTGGGTGGGTGGGTGGGTGGGGTGGTAGTAGGGTGAGTGTGTGTGGGGGGTGGGTTAGTAGGGGGTGCTGTCACTGCTCTATCCTGGCTTACATGCAACTGCAGCGGCACAGGCTAGTGTGATAAAGTATCCATTCCTCTCTTAGTGCTTATGACCACATAAGAGAGGGGGATGCATGCATGGGTTGGGTCGGTGTGTGGGGGTGGGGTGGTAGTAGGGTGAGTGTGTGTGTGGGGTGGGGTTGGTAGGGGATGCTGTCACTGCTCTTATGCTGGCTTACACACAACTGCAGCGGCACAGGCCAGTGTGATAGAGTATCCATCCCACCCATAGTGCTTGACCACATAAGAGAGGGGGATGCCTGCATGGGAGGTGGGGTGGGGTGGGCTGGTGTGGGGTGGGGGGGTTACTAGGGTAAGTGTGTGGGGGGGGTGGGGTGGTATGGGAGATGCTGGCAATGCTCTATGCTGGCTTACATGCAACTGCAGCGGCACAGTCTAGTGTGATAGAGTATCCATCCCACCCATAGTGCTTGACCACATAAGAGAGGGGGATGCCTGCATGGGTTGGGTGTGTGGGGTGGGGTTAGTGGGGGGTGCTGGCACTGCTCTTATGCTGGCTTACATGCAACTGCAGCGGCACAGGCTAGTGTGATAGAGTATCCATCCCACCCATAGTGCTTGACCACATAGGGGAGGGGGATGCCTGCATGGGGGTAGGGTGGGGTGGTAGTAGGGTGAGTGTGTGTGTGGGGTGGGGTGGTAGTGGGGTGCTGTCACTGCTCTTATGCTGGCTTACATGCAACTGCAGCGGCACAGGCCAGTGTGATAGAGTATCCATCCCACCCATAGTGCTTGACCACATAAGAGAGGGGGATGCCTGCATGGGTTGGGTGGGTGGGTGGGGGGTTATTAGGGTGAGTGTGTGTGTGGGGGGTGGGGTTAGTGGGGGGTGCTGTCACTGCTCTTATGCTGGCTTACATGCAGCTGCAGCGGCCACAGGCCAGTGTGATAGAGTATCCATCCCCACCCATAGTGCTTGACCACATAAGAGAGGGGGATGCACTGCACTGGGTTGGGTGGGTGAGTGGGGGGTTAGTAGGGTGAGTGTGTGGGGGGGTGGGATTAGTGGGGGGGTGCTGTCACTGACTCTTATGTGGCTTACAAGCAGCTGCAGCGGCACAGGCCAGTGTGATAGAGTATCATCCCACCATAGTGCTTGACCACATAAGAGAGGGGGATTGCCTGCATGGGTTGGGTGGGTGGGTGGGTGGGTGGTGGTAGTAGGGTGAGTGTGTGTGGGGGGTGGGGTTAGTAGGGGGTGCTGTCACTGCTCTTATGCTGGCTTACATGCAACTGCAGCGGCACAGGCTAGTGTAATAAAGTATCCATTCCTCTCTTAGTACTTGACCACATAAGAGAGGTGGATGCATGCATGGGTGGGTCGGTGTGTGGGGGTGGGGGGTTAGTAGGGATGAGTGTGTGTGGGGGTGGGGTTGGTAGGGGATGCTGTCACTGCTCTTATGCTGGCTTACACACAACTGCAGCGGCACAGGCAGTGTGATAGAGTATCCATCCCACCCATAGTGCTTGACCACATAAGAGAGGGGGATGCCTGCATGGGGGTGGGGAGGGGTGGGATGGTGTGGGTGGGGGGGTTACTAGGGTAAGTGTGTGTGGGGGGTGGGGGGGTAGGCGGAATGAGGGCAATGGCTATGAGGAGGGATTAAAATGCCAAAGGAAGAGGAAACCACTGCTAGTGTGATAAGAGTAGACTCACACCCTAGTGCATTGACCATAAGGAGGGGGATGCCTGCATGGGATTGGTGTTGGGGTGGGGTTAGTGGGGGGTGCTGGCACTGCTCTTATGCTGGCTTACATGCAACTGCAGCGGCACAGGCTAGTGTGATAGAGTATCCATCCCACCCATAGTGCTTGACCACATAGGAGAGGGGGATGCCTGCATGGGGGTGGGCGGGGGGGGGGGTAGTAGGGTGAGTGGGTGGGGGGGGGGGGGGGGGAGTGGGGGGAGGGAAAGGAAGCGTAGGATGGAGGAAATGAAAATGAAGAGGAACAGGCAAGTGTGAGGGGTGAGAGGAGACATCCATAAAGAAGGGATTGAAAAAATAGGAGAGGGGATGAATGCATGGGTGGGGTGTGGGGTGGGGGTGTGGGGGGGGTGATGGAAATGCTCTATGCTGGCTTACAGAAAAGCTGCCAGCGGCACAGGCCAGTGTGTGATATAGAGTATCCATCCACACATATTGCTTGACCAGATAAGAGGAGAGGAGGAAGGATATGGGGGGGGTGGGGCGTGGGGGTTAGTAGGGTGAGTGTGTGTGGTGGGTGGATTAGTGTTGGTGCTGTCACTGCTCTTATGCTGGCTTACATGCAGCTGCAGCGGCACAGGGGGCCCCCCCAGTGTGATCAGTATCCATCCCGACCCATATTGCTTGACGCATAATAGAGGGGCGGCCTGCATGGGTTGGGTGGGTGGTGGTGGGGTGGTAGTAGGTGAGTGTTGTTGGGGGGTGGGGTTAGTAGGGGGGCGTCACGGCTCTTATGCTGGCTTACATGCACTGCTTCAGCGGCAACAGGCTATGTTGATAAAGTATCCATTCCTCTTCGTCTTGACCACATAAGAGAGGGTGATGCATGCATGGTTTGGTCGTTGTGTGGGGGTGGGTTGTTAGTAGGGTGAGTGTGTGTGTGGGTGGGTTGGTAGGGGATGCGTCCTGCTCTTATGCTGGCTTACACACAACTGCAGCGGCACAGGCCAGTGTGATAGAGTATCCATCCCACCCATAGTGCTTGACCACATAAGAGAGGTGATGCCCTGCATGGGAGGTGGGGTGGGTGGGCTGGTGTGGGGTGGGGTGGTTACTATGTAAGTGTTGGGGGGTTTGGGTGTATGGGATGCTGGCCCTTGCTCTTATTCGGCTTACATGCACTGCAAAAGTTCGGGCACCGGCCATGTGATATTGTATCCCTCCCACCCATAGTCTTGGACCTACATAGAGAGGGGATGCCTGCATTGGGTTGGGTGGTGGGGTCGGGGGTTTATTAGGGCTATGTGTGTGTGGGGTGGGGTTAGTGGGGGGTGCTGTCACTGCTCTTATGCTGGCTTACATGCAGCTGCAGCGGCACAGGCCAGTGTGATAGAGTATCCATCCCACCATAGTGCTTGACCACATAAGAGAGGGGGATGCCTGCATGGTTGGTGGGTGAGTGTGGTTATTAGGGTGAGTCTGTTGGTGGGTGGGATTAGTGGGTGGTGGCTGTCAAGGCTCTTAATTCTGGCTTACAAGCAGCTGCAGCGGCACCGCCGTTGTGATAGATAATCCATCCCACCCATAGTGCTTGACCACATAAAGAGGGGGTGCTGCATGGGTCTTGGTTTGTGGTGGGTGGGGTGTATTAGTGTGAGTGTGGTGTGTGGGGGGTGGGGTTAGTAGGGGGTGCTGTCACTGCTCTTATGCTGGCTTACATGCAACTGCAGCGGCACAGGCTAGTGTAATAAAGTATCCATTCCTCTCTTAGTACTTGACCACATAAGAGAGGTGGATGCATGCAGGGGTGGGTCGGTGTGTGGGGGTGGGGGGTTAGGAGGTGGTGTGTGTGCGGGGGGGGGGGGTAGGGGATGCTGTCACTGCTCTTATGCTGGCTTACACACAACTGCACCGGCACAGGCCAGTGTGATAGAGTATCCATCCCACCTCAAGTGCTTTACCACATAAGAGAGGGGGATGCCTGCATGGGGGGTGGGGAGGGGGTGGGCTGGTGTGGGGTGGGGGGGTTACTAGGGTAAGTGTGTGTGGGGGGTGGGGGTGGTATGGGATGCTGGCACTGCTCTTATGCTGGCTTACACACAACTGCAGCGGCACATGCTAGTGTGATAGAGTATCCATCCCACCCATAGTGCTTGAACCCGTAAAGGGGGATGCCTGCATGGGTTGGGTGTGTGGGGTGGGGTTAGTGGGGGGTGCTGGCACTGCTCTTATGCTGGCTTACATGCAACTGCAGCGGCACAGGCTAGTGTGATAGAGTATCCCTCCCACCCATAGGCTTGAACCACATAGGATAGGGATGCCCTGCATGGGGGTGGTTTGGGGTGGTCTAGGGTTAGTGTGTGGTGGGTGGGTGGTATATGGATGCTGTCTCTGCTCTTATGCTGGCTTTTCATGCACTGCACGCAACAGGCCAGTGTGATAGATTAACCATCCCTTCCCTAAGTGCTTGACCACATAGATATGTGGATTCCTTCATGGGTTTGGGGTGTGTGGGGCGGGGTTTAGTTGGGGGGTCTGGCACTGCTCTTGTGCTGCTTACATGTCAGCTGCAGCGGCACAGCCAGTTGATAGAGTATCCATCCCACGCATAGGCTTGACCACATAAGAGAGAGGGGATGCCTTCATGGGTTGGTGGGTGAGTGGGGGTTAGTAGGGTAGTGTGTGTGTGTGGGTGGGGTTTTGTAGAGTGGGGGGTGCTGTCACTAGGCTTTATGCCTGGCTTACTTGCACGCAGGCGGCACAGGCCATTGTGATAGAGTATCCATCCCACCCAGTAGTGCTTGACAACATAAGATAGGGGGAGGCCCTGCATGGGTTGGTGGTGGGTGGGTGGGGTGGTGTAGGTGAGTGTGTTTGGGGGGTGGATAGTGGGGTGCTGTCACTCTGGCTCTTATGCGGCTTACATGCACTTTCACAGCGGGCACGGCCAGTGTGATAGAGTATCCCTCCCACCCATAGTGCTGACACAAAAGAGAGGGGGATGCAATGCATGGGTTGGTCGTGTTGGGGGTGGGATTAGTAGTGGGGATGGTGTGTGTGGGGGGGGGTTGGTAGGGATGCTGTCACTGCTCTTATCCTGGCTTACGACACAACTGCAGCGTCACGTCCAGTGTGATGAGTTCCATCCCACCAGGTGCTTGACCACACAAAGAGAGGGTTATGCCCTGCATGGGAGGTGGGTGGGGTGTTCTGGTGGGGGTGGGGGTGTTACTAGGGTAAGTGTGTGTGGGGGGGTGTTTGGGGGGTGGTATGGGTGCGGGCACTGCTCTATGCTGGCCCCTTACATGCACTGCAGCGGCACAGCGTGGATATAGTATCCATCCCCCCATATGCTTGACCACATAAATAGGGGTATGCCGCTGGTTGGGTGGGTGGGTGGGGGTTATTATGTGAATTGTTTGTGGGGGTGGGGTTAGGGGGGGGTGCGGTCACGCTCTTATGGCTGGCTTACAATGCAGCTGCAAGCGGCACAGGCCAGTGTGATCGTTATCCATCCCTCCCATAGTGCTGAACCCACATAAGAGAGGGAGGGGAATGCCTGCCATGGTTGGTGGGTGATTGGGGGGTTAGTAGGGTGAGTGTTGTGGGGGGGTGGGATTATGGGGGTGCTGTCACTGCTCTTATGCTTGCCTTACAAGCACTGCAGCGGCACAGGCAGTGTGATAGTAGTATTCTCCATCCCCCCCATAGTGCTTGACCAGTAAGAGAGGGTGATGCCTGCATGGTTGGGGGGGTGGGTGGGTGGGGTGGTAGTAGTGAGGTGGGTGGGGGGTGTTTTGTAGGGGGTTGCTGTCACCTGCGATTAGAGATCCATCCATCCAGCAAAGTGATGACCACATAAGAGATGGGGATGCTGCACGGTTGTTGGGTGGGTGGGGTGGGGTAGTGGGGGGTGCTCTGGGGGTTGCACTTATCTTATGCTGGATTACATGCAAGTGCAGCGGCACAGGCAAGTGTGATAGAGATCCCTACCACCCATAGTGCTGACCACATAGGAAAGGGGGATGCATGCTATGGGGGTGCGGGTTGGGGGGGGTAGTAGGGTGAGTGTGTTTGTGGGTGGGGTGGTGTAGGGGTGCTTTCACTGCCTCTTATGAGGCTACATGCAGCCTGAGAGTCACAGGCCAGATGTTGATTAGAGATCCATCCCCTCCGAAGTGGCTTGGACCACAATAGAGAGGGGGTTGAATCATGCATGTGGGGGTGGGTGGGGTGGGGGGGCCGTGGCGTGGGGTGTAGTAGTTGGTAGGGTTAGTAGGGGATGCTGTCACTGTATATGCTGGCTTACACCAACGGCTAGTGGAACCATGCTAGGGTGATTAAGCATCATCCAATTTCTAGAGATTGACCACATAAGAGGGGGGGAGGGGGGGGGATGCCAGCATGGGTTGGGGGGTGAGTGGGGTGGGTTGGGTGGTTAGTAGGTGAGAGGTGTGGTGGGGGTGGGGTTAGTGGGGGGGTGTGGCTCTGCCTGTATGTTGGCTTTCATGCAGCTGCAGCGGAACAGGCCCATGTGATAGGAGTATCCATCCCACCATAGTGCTTGACCAGAAAAGTGAGAGGGGAGCCGCATGGGGGTGGGTGGGGTGGTAGTAGGGTTGAGTGGGTGTGGGGGGTGGGGTTAGTATAGGATGCTGGCACTGCTCTTATGCTGGCTTACATGCAGCTGCAGCGGCACAGGCCAGTGTGATAGAGTATCCATGCCACCCATAGAGCTTGACCACATAAGAGAGGGGGATGCATGCATGGGTTGGGTGTGTGGGGTGGGGTTAGTGGGGGGTGCTGTCACTGCTCTTATGCTTGCTTACATGCAACTGCAGCGGCACAGGCTAGTGTGATAAAGTATCCATTCCTCTCTTAGTGCTTGAACACATAAGAGAGGGGGATGCATGCATGGGTTGGGTCGGTGTGTGGGGGTGGGGGATTAGTAGGGGGAGTGTGTGTGTGGGGTGGGGTTGGTAGGGGATGCTGTCACTGCTCTTATGCTGGCACTGCTCTTATGCTGGCTTACATGCAGCTGCAGTGGCACAGGCCAGTGTGATAGAGTATCCATGCCACCCATAGAGCTTGACCACATAAGAGAGGGGGATGCCTGCATGGGTTGGGTGGGTGGGTGGGGGGTTAGTAGGGTGAGTGTGTGTGTTGGGGTGGGGGTTAGTGGGGGGTGTGGCACTGCTCTTATGCGGGCTTACATGCAGCTGCAGCGGCACAGGCCAGTGTGATAGAGTATCTATCCCACCCATAGTGCTTGACCAGACAGGAGAGGGGGATGCCTGCATGGGGGGGGGGATGGGGTGGTAGTAGGGTGAGTGTGTGTGGGGGGTGGGTTAGTAGGGGATGCTGGCACTGCTCTTATGCTGGCTTACATGCAGCTACAGCGGCACAGGCCAGTGTAATAGAGTATCCATCCCACCCATAGTGCTTGACCACATAAGAGAGGGGGATGCCTGTATGGGTTAGGTGTGTGGGGTGGGGTTAGTGGGGGGTGCTGGCACTGCTCTTATGCTGGCTTACATGCAACTGCAGCGGCACAGGCCAGTGTGATAGAGTATCCATCCCACCCATAGTGCTTGACCACATAGGAGAGGGGGATGCCTGCATGGGGGTGGGTGGGGTTGGTGGGTGGTAGTAGGGTGAGTGTGTGTGGGGGTGGGGTGGTAGTAGGGGTGCTGTCACTGCTCTTATGCTGGCTTACATGCAACTGCAGCGGCACAGGCCAGTGTGATAGAGTATCCATCCCTCCCGAAGTGCTTGACCACATAAGAGAGGGGGATGCATGCATGCATGTGTTGGGTGGGTGGGGTGGGGTGGCGTGGCGTGGGGTGGTAGTAGGGGATGCTGTCACTGCTCTTATGCTGGCTTACACACAACTGCAGTGGCACATGCCAGGGTGATAAAGCATCCATCCAATTCATAGAGCTTGACCACATAAGAGAGGGGGATGCCTGCATGGGTTGGGTGGGTGGGGGGGTGGGTTGGTGGGGGTTAGTAGGGTGAGTGTGTGTGTGGGGTGGGGTTAGTGGGGGGTGCTGTCACTGCTCTTATGCGGGGCCTACATGCAGCTGCAGCAGCACAGGCCAGTGTGATAGAATATCCATCCCACCCATAGTGCTTGATCAGATAAGAGAGGGGGATGCCTGCATGGGGGGTGGGGTGGGGTGGTAGTAGGGTGAGTGTGTGTGGGGGGTGGGGTTAGTAGGGGATGCTGGCACTGCTCTTATGCTGGCTTACATGCAGCTGCAGCGGCACAGGCCAGTGTGATAGAGTATCCATCCCACCCATAGTGCTTGACCACATAAGAGAGGGGGATGCCTGCATGGGTTGGGTGGGTGGGTGGGGGGTTAGTAGGGTGAGTGTGTGTGTGGGGTGGGGTAAGTGGGGGGTGCTGGCACTGCTCTTATGCTGGCTTTCAGGCAGCTGCAGCGGCACAGGCCAGTGTGATAGAGTATCTATCCCACCCATAGTGCTTGACCACATAAGAGAGGGGAAGCCTGCACGGGTTGGGTGGGTGGGTGGGTGGGGTGGTAGTAGGGTGAGTGGTGTGGGGGGTGGGGGTAGTAGGGGGTGCTGGCACTGCTCTTATGCTGGCTTACATGCAACTGCAGCGGCACAGGCTTTAGTGTGATAAAGGTATCATTCCTCTCTTGGCTTGACCACATAAGAGAGGAGGATGCATGCATGTGTTGAGGTGGGTGGGGGGTGTGGTGGTGATTGGGTGTAGTAGGGGATGCTTGTCACTTGCTCTTATGCTGGCTTACATGCAAATTGCCAGCGGCAACGGCTTAGTGTGATTCGAGTATCCATCCACCCATGTGTTGACCACATAAAGAGAGGGGGCATGCCTGATATGGGTTGGTTGGGTGGGTGGGTGGGGGGTGGGGGGTTAGTAGGGTGAGTGTGTGTGTGGGGTGGGGTTTGTAGTGGGTGCTGTCACTGCTCTTATGCTGGCTTTCATGCAGCTGCAGCGGCACAGGCCAGTGTGATAGAGTATCCATCCCACCCATAGTGCTTGACCAGATAGGAGAGGGGGAAGCCTGCATGGGTTGGGTGGGTGGGTGGGTGTGGGGTGTGGTGGCGTGGGGTGGGGTGGTAGTAGGGGATGCTGTCACTGCTCTTATGCTGGTTTACACACAACTGCAGTGGCACATGCCAGTGTGATAGAGTATCCATCCCACCCATAGAGCTTGACCACATAAGAGAGGGGAGCTGCATGAGTTGGGTGTTTGTGTGGTTGCGGTGGGGGGGTGTTAGGGTAGGGTGTTGGGGGGGTGGGGTTGGAGGGGATTGGCTGGCACTGCTCTTATGCTGGCTTACACACAACTGCAGTGGCTCATGCCAGGGTGATAAAGCATCCATCCAATTCATAGTGCTTGACCACATAAGAGAGGGGGATGCCTGCAGGGTTGGTGGGGGGGGTGGGGGTGGGGGGGTGGGGTGGCGGTGGTCGTTGGCGTGGGGTGATAGTATGGGGTGCTGTCACTGCTCTTATGCTGGCTTACACACAACTGCAGTGGCACATGCCAGGGTGATAAAGCATCCATCCAATTCATATAGCTTGACCAGATAGGAGAGGGGGAAGCCTGCATTTGTGGGGGGGGGGGGGGGGGGGGAGGAGTAAGTAGGGGGTTGCGCCATTGCTCTAATTCATGTTGACATGCAAAGGGGGGGAGTAGAAGAGGGAATTGGGGGAGGCTGCAACTGCTTGTATGACGCGCATTGGGTTCAGGGGGAAAAGGGAGTTACTAGGTTTTGCTACAACTGCTAGTTTTCTGGGAACTGCATTTGAGCGGCTAGGGGCGGTGGTTGGATTGGCTGGGTGGGTGGGTGGGTGAGTGGATGGGTGGGGTGGGTGGCGTGGAGGCGGTGGGTGCCAGGGAGGGGAGGAGGGGGGGAGGGGTCGTTGGGGATTGGGCGGGGGGGGGGGATGGTGTGTGGGGGTGGGGGGTGGAGGAGGGATGGGTGGGAGGGTGTGGGATGGGTGGGAGGGTGTGGGGTGGGGGGGGGGTGGGTGGAGGGGGGGTGGGATAGGGTGGGGGGTGGGAGCCTAGGGGGGGATGGAGGGATGGTAGGGATGGAAGGGATGGGGGGATGGGTGGGATGATGGATGGGTGGGGGGGTGGTGGGAGTGGATGGTGGGTGGATGGGTGGAGGGGTGGAGGGGTGTGTGGATGGGTGTGTGGGTGGGCTGGAGGAGGGAGGGGGGGGAGGGGTGGGTGTCGTGATGGAGGGTGGTTCGGGTGCGGGTGGTGTGGATGGGTGGGCTGGATGGGGGAAGGATGGTGTGGAGGGTGGGTGGGTGAAGGGTATGGGTGGGTTGATGGGTGGGTGGTATGGGTGGAGTGGGATGGGTGGTAGATGGGTGAGGTGGATGGATGGATGATGGATGGGTGGGATGGATGGGTGGATGGAGGGAATGGGTGGGTGGGAGGGGTGGAGGGTGGGCTGGGTGCGTGGGTGGGTGGAACAGGTGGGCGGGTGGGATGGGGGGTGGGAGAAAAAAAGAGAGTAGTAGGGGCTGCTGTTACTGCGTTGATTTAGGGCTATGCATGTAAGCAGCTCAGGGGTGGGTGGGTGGGTGGGTGGGGAGAGAAGAGGGAAGTTAGTAGGGGTGCTGCCAGCTAGCTAGTATTCGGGGCTATGCACGTACACGGCTCAGGGGGTGGGTGAGGAGAAAAAAAGGGAGTTAGTAGGGGTTGCTGTAACTGCTTTTATTCAGGGCTATGCATGTGTGCAGCTCAGGGTGTTTGGGGAAGATTTGTTCTGAGCCCATCAGCAACATATCACATTTCTCCACCAGCCACACACACAACTCCCCATACCAGTAACCCACCATCAACCAGCTCAGGGGGGTTAGGGAAGGTTTGATGTGAACTACTAGCAAAACACACCACCATTATAAACCAAGGCCACACACACACACACACAGACACACACAACTCCCCATACCAGTAACCCACCATCAACCAGCTCACGGGGGTTAGGGAAAGTTTGCTTTGACCCCATCAGCAACACACCACATCTCTCCACCAACCACACACACACACAACTCCCCATACCAGTAACCCACCATCAACCAGCTCAGGGGGGTTAGGGAAGGTTTGCTTTGACCCCATCAGCAACATACCACATTTCTCCACCAACCACACGCACACACAACTCCCCATACCAGTAACCCACCATTAACCAGCTCAGGGGGGTTAGGGAAGGTTTGTTTTTTATTGTACTTTGATTGTGCATGCATTGACAGCTACCAGTCTCAAATCAGGGATATTTTTTCCGGAATATATTCCGATCGGAATACGAGACCCTGTTTTGGCCCAAATTGCCGGAATTAGAAACCTAAAAAATACAGTTTTTTTTTACTAATGAAATTGACTAAAAATGACCCCAATCGACCAAAATCGGAGCAATCCATCCATCTGACTGTGATGAAGCCCGACACGTCAGCCAACGGCCTCGTAACTAACTCGCTTCCGTTGCCACCTGTCGCTCCGTCGCGATCACTCTCCGCCATTTTCTAGCGTCGCAGGCGACGCTTCATCGAACTTGTTCTCCACTCCCTACCTGCATTGGCAGCGCCTATATAGGCTACCAGTCCCAATACGCCTTGGGACGCGCCCACGGCTGTCCTGTCAACTGGCTCAGCACCGTACAGCTACAACATTACATAGCATAATGCTATGCATTGTCGTCCACTAGTTCTGTAGTGCTTTTTCTCGACTCCCTACCTGCATTGGCAGCGCTTAATATAAGCTACCAGTCCTAATACACCTTGAGACACACCCACAGCTGTCTTGTCAACTGGCTCAGCACCGCACAGCCACAACACAACGTACCATAATGCAATGTGATGTGATGCGATGTGATATCATATCATTCACTAGTTCTGTAGTGTGTTTCTCCACTCCCTACCTGCACTGGCAGGGCTTTTAAATGCTACCAGTCCCAACATGCCTTGGGACGCCCCCTCAGCTTGCTTGTCGACTAAATCAGCACCGCACAGCTACAACATTACATAACATAATGCAATGCAATATCATACACTAGTTATGTAGTGTGTTTCTCTACTCCCTACCTGCATTGGCAGCGCTTAATATAAGCTACCAGTCCTTCAACGCCTTGAGACGCGGCCACAGCTTTCTTGTCAATGAGCTCAGGACCGCACAGCAACAACACAAGGTAAAATGATGTGATGTAAAGTGACATCATACACTAGTTCTGTAGTGTGTTTCTCTACTCCCTACCTGCACTGGCAGCACCGTGTGTGTGTGTGAGTGTGTGTGTTCGAGAGTGTAAGTGTGTGTGGTGTTGAGTGTGTGTGTGTGTGAGTGTGTGTGTGTCTGTGAGAGTGTGTGTGAGAGTTTGAGTGTGAGTGTGTGTGTGTGTGATTTTGAGCGTGTGTGTGTGTACCCCTACCTGCATTGGCAGCGCCTATATAGGCTACAAGGCCCAATACGCCTTGGGACGCGCCCACGGCTGTCTTGTCAACTGGCTCAGTACCGCACAGCTACAACATTACTAAACATAATGCAATGCAATGTCGTACACTAGTTCTGTAGTGCTTTTTCTCCACTCCCTACCTGCATTTGCAGCTCTGTGTGAGTTTGTGTGTGTGTGTGTGAGTTTGAGTGTGTGAGTGTTTGTGTGTGAGTGTGGTGCACACCTACCTGCATTTGCAGCGCTGTGTGTGTTTGTGTTTTTGTGTGTGAGTTTGAGTGCGTGAGTGTTTGTGTGTGAGAGTGGTGTACACTTACCTGCATTTGCAGCGCTGTGTGTGTTTGTGTTTTTGTGTGTGAGTTTGAGTGTGTGAGTGTTTGTGTGTGAGAGTGGTGTACACTTACCTGCATTTGCAGCGCTGTGTGTGCGTTTGTGTGTGTGTGTGTGTGTGTGTGAGTTTGAGTGTGTGAGTGTTTGTGTGTGTGTGAGTTTGAGTGTGTGAGTGTTTGTGTGTGTGTGAGTTTGTGTGTGTGAGTGTTTGTGTGTGAGAGTGGTGTACACTTACCAGCATTGGCAGCGCCTGTATAGGCTACCAGTCCCAACACGCCTTGGGACGCCCCCACAGCTTGCTTGTCGACGAGCTCAGCACCGCACAGGCCGATCAACATGTGAGGTCCATAGATGCTGAAGCCTAGTGCCGCAATACATAGCCACTGTGTTATGGGACCGGGGGGTGGTGGAGGGAGGGACGGTGGTTGAGGGATTGGGTGTGTGGTGGGCGGGGCGGGGGGTGAGAGGGGTACTTTCCCTACTTGTGAGGGCCGGTGGACGTGTGTGTGGTTGGGGGGTGAAAGGGTCTTTGGGAAGTACGGGTGTGGTGTGGTGGTGGGTGGTTGGTGGTGAGCAGGATGTGTGGTCTGTGGATTGCTGAAGCAGAGTGCAGCAATAAGAGCCAACTGTGTATGGAAGGGGTGGGAGGGCGCGGGGGAAAGGGCTGTGTGTGTGTCGGGTGTGGTGTGGTGTGGTGGGTGAGAGGGGGTGACGTGTGTGTGTGTGGTGGTGGTGATGGTGAGCAGGCATGTGTGGTCTGTGGATGCTGAAGCCTAGTGCAGCAATACAGAGCCACTGTGTATGGAAGGGGGTGGGAGGGTGGGGGTGAGGTTGTGTGACGTGTGTGTGTGTGGTGTGGTGGGTGAGGTTGTGTGACATATGTGGTGGTGGTGGTGAGCAGACATGTGAGGTCCGTACATAATGAAGCCTAGTGCAGCAATACAGAGCCACTGTGTATGGAAGGGGGTGGGAGGGTGGGGGTGAGGTTGTGAAAAGTATGCGTGCGTGTGAGTGTGTGTGTGTGTGAGTGTGTGTGTGTGGGGTCAAAAGAGGTGAATAATATGGTGTAGCATGGAGGAGACCCACCTCTGCTCTCCACACACACACACAAGCACAACCCTACCACCAAACACACCAGGCCCCCTCTCCAATATACATCATTATCCACCACTTCCACCCCCGTCACATTCATCCGGGTTGCCTATTCCCCCCCCCCCCCCCCCCCCCATCCCACCACCACCACACACACACACCTTGACATCATCGTGCACCACTTCCCCCCCCCCTGCCACATGCAACCCCTCCCTACACACCCCTCCCCCCTACACACACACTACCCCTATATTTCATCCTGACCCACTTCCCACCCCCCCATTTCCGACCCCACCAAGCCCAGTCACATTCATCACCCAATCACCCCGAACCCTACCGGCAAAGCTTTTGCCTATGGGCGATCACTCTCACACCATCTGCCCCAATCCTCTACTCCCCCCCCCCCCCCCCCCCCCCCCCTTCTTCCACCCCACCACCCCAATCACTTTCATAACCTACTCACACACGTCTAACTGCAAAGCTTTTGCCTCCTCGGGGGGAATCACTCGAGGACGCGAGAATAAGATAGTGCTGAAGATGGGAGGCATGAGAAATGAGTGGCTGTGAGGTGGTGTGAGAGGCGTGAGTGTGAGTGTGTGTGGGTGTGTTGGTGGTAAGTGTTGGTGGTGTGTGTGTGGTGGGGGCTGGGTTTGTTTTGTGGGCTTATGGTGTGTGGTAAGTGGAGGGGAGTGTGGTGTGGTGTGTGTGTTGGGTTGTGTGTTTGTGGTGGTGTGTTTGTGGGGTGATGCGTGGTGCTGAGTGTTTTTTTCTTTGTGTGTCTTTCTGTTTGTGTGTTTGTGGTTTGTGGTGTGTTGTGGTGTGCCTGTGTGTCTGTGTCGTGTGTGTCAGTGTGCATTGTGTGTATGGGTGTGTGTGGTGTGAGCGTGTGAGTGTGGGTGGTGTGTGTGGTGGCAAGTGTGCGGTGGTGTGCGTGTGGTTTGTGTGCGGTGTGTGTGTGTGGTGTGTGTGTGGGGTGATGATGGTGATGGTGTGTGTGTGTCTTTGTGTGTCTGTGTGGGGTGATGGTGGTGATGGTGTGTGTGTGTGTGAGCGTGTGTGTGTGTGTATGTGTGTGTGATGTGTGTGAGGTGATGGTGGTGGTGTGCATGGGGGAAGGTGCAAAGAGGGCGGCACTGTAGTGTGTGTGGTAATGGTGGTGGTGTGGGTGGGTCTGTGTGTGTTTGTGTGTGTATTGGGGAGGGGGGGGGGAGGTATAAACAGGTTGTTTGATTAGTGGTGGCGGGTGGGTTGGCTTGTGGTGGGTGGGAAACGGTCGGCTATACATGGGCACTCACCATAACAATCTGAACCCTCCTCCCAACATGGCCAACATTATCCGACTTGGCTCTACGAATGCTGACGTCACTCAAGTAGCCTGCTAGTGTACCGCCGACGAAGCCCCCCAGTTCCAGGCCGGACACTGTTGCGGCTGCTTGGGCTGAGTCAGCAACACCCTTTGCCTGAGGAGTGGTGTGGTGGTGGGGTGGGGTGTGGTGGGTGGAGTGGAGAGAAAAACCAGCAACAGGGAGACGAGCGTATCAGTTTTTGTTATTTCTTCTTGGTTTGGTGTTTGTTAATAATGGGTGTGGTTGTTTTGAGTTCTACTTTTTTTTTTTCCTTTTTTTTTTTTTTATTCTTTGTTTTGGTTTAGTTTTTTCGTTTTTTGTTTATTGAATTTTTGTTGTTTATCAGGTGGTTGGGGTTGGGTGGTGGGTTGGGGTGGGGTGTGAGTGGGGTGGTGGGTGATTGTAGTGGAGTGGTGGTGAGTGGGTGTTTTGAGTGGTGGGTGGACGGTGTGGGTGGTGGATTGGGTGGGGTGAGTTGGGTGGTGTGTTGATGTTGGTTGGAGTGGGTGTCTGTTGGGGTGTGGTTTGAGTGTTGGGTTGATGTGTGGTTGAGTGGGGTGGGATTTGTGGTGGTGTTTTTTGATCTTTTTTGTTAGGTTTTTAGTGTAGTGGAGTGTGTGGTGGAGTGGGGTGGGATGGAGTTGAGTGGTGGGTAGGGTGGGGTTGAGTGGCCTGAAGGAGTGGTGGGTGAGTGTGGTGAAGTGGGGAGGGGTAGATTGGGGTGGGGAGGTGGGTTGTGGGGGGAGTAGGGGCTACGGTTTGGGTTGGGTTTGGGGGGTAGGAGTTGGTTTGGTTTGTTTGGGGTAGAGATTGGTTTGGTTTGGTTGTCTATCAATGTAAACACAGAAGTAGGTAAGAGCCAGCAGTTTGCATCCCCCCCCCCCCCCCCCCCCACCCACCCATCCACCCACCCACAGCCCCCCCCCAGATCCAACCCCCTCAACTATATTTCCAAACCCGCACCTGCATCTGGTAGACCACCAACCACCCTGCTGCACCTTGACGAACGATGTAAACAAAGAAGTAGGTAATAGGCATGCTTCATCACCTCCTCACCCCCCTGCTCCTCCTACCCCCAACCCCCCCCCCCCCCCCCCCCCCCCCCCCCCCACACCACACATGCCCCCCCCCCGATACACCCCGCAACTATATTTCCAAACCCAGCACCTGCCTCTGGTAGAACCACCAACCACAAGGTTGCACCTCTCCCAATGTAAACAAAGAAACACGGAGAGACATCAAGCTGTGTGTTCCTGTCCCTCCACGACCCCTCCCACCACCACGGCACCCGCCGCCGCAGCCCCCTAGCACCCCCCCCCACCCATCGCTCCCTTCCCAAACACACACCTCCATCAGCAGAACACCACCCACTCGCCTTGCACTTGTTGACGATGTAGACACAGCAGTAGGTAAGAAGCATGTTTCATCACCCCCGCCCTTCCTACCACCCCCCCCCCCCCCCCCCCACCACACACACACAGCACTCTGAATCCACCCCAACCAACTCTCCCTTTCCAAACCCACACCTGCATCAGGCAGAACACCAACCACCCTGCTGCACCTTGACGAATGATGTTAACAAAGAAGTAGGTAATAGGCATGCTTCATCAACCCCTGCCCCTCCTAACCCCATAGCCCCCCCCCCCCCCCCCCCCCCCCCCCCACACACACACACACACACACACACACACATACCCAATCCACCCCAACCAACTCTGACTCCCGTTCCAAACCCACACCTGCATCAGGCAGAACACCAACCACCCTGCTGCAACCTTGACGAATGATGTTAACAAAGAAGTAGGTAATAGGCATGCTTCATCAACCCCTGCCCCTCCTAACCCCATAGCCCCCCCCCCCCCACCCACCCACCCTGCTGCACCTTGACGAACGATGTAAACAAAGAAGTAGGTAATAGGCATGCTTCATCACCCCTGCCCCTCCTAACCCCATAGCCCCCCCCCCCCCCCCCCCCCCCCCCCCCACCCACACACTCCAGATCCACCCCACCCAACTCTCTCTTTCCAAACCCACACCTGCACCAGGCAGAACACCAGCCATGACGTGGCACCTTGTCGAACGATGTACACAAAGAAAAACATTAGAGCTAGCAGCTGTGTGTTCCTCCCTCCACCGACCCTTCCCCCGTCCAGCCACCCGTCCAACCCCCTAGCAACCCCCCCCACCCACTCTCTCTTTCCATTCCCACACCTGCACCAGGTAGAACACATGCCATGACGTGGCACCATGTATGTCAAACGATGTTAACAAAGCAATACGTTAGAGCAAGCAACTGTATGCCCCCCCCCCCCCCCCCCCCCCCCCCTCCCCTTGTAACCCCATAGCTCCCCCCAGACCACCCTGACTCCAGATCCACCCCACCCAGCTCTCTCTTTCCAAACCCACACCTGCATCAGATAGAACACCAGCCATGACGTGGCACCTTGTATGTCAAACGATGTTCACAAAGAAATGCGTTAGAGCAAGCAGCCCAATCCCCCCCCCCCCCATCCCCTCCCCTTCAAACCCCATAGCACCCCCCAGACCCACCCTGACTCCAGATCCACCCCACCCAGCTCTCTCTTTCCAAACCCACACCTGCATCAGGTAGAACACCAGCCATGACGTGGCACCTTGTCGAACGATGTACACGAAGAAATACGTGAGAGCAAGCAGCTGAATGCCTCGTGACTGTACTGCCGTGCTCAATGCCTTCATGATCGCCTCACCACCCTTTTCCTTTGCCTTTGGCTTCCCCCCAGATTCCTTATACGCTTGGCCTGGAAATGTGGAGATGGGGATGGGCTTAGTTTGTGTTTGTGGTTAAGGGTTTGTGGTTTGTGTTAACAGTTTTCTTTTGCCTTTGGCTTTCCACCAGTCTTCTTGTATGCTTGCCCCAGAAGAGTCGAGATGGGGATGGGTCGACGTTTGTGTTCATGTTTTAAATTGTTTTCATTTTTGAATCATCCACACCGACCTAGGCTAACCACCTTCTTGAGGATGAGTCCTCTGTATTGGTTCCGAAACCGCTGCCAGGGTGTACATGGCCAGAATGAGACCCCACAGAATTCGGACAGCCACATGCCCCACAGCCCAAATTCAAATGTCAGACAAAGTTGAATTCAAATTATCATTTTTTGAATCTTCCACGCGTAGCTCAACCACCTCCTTGATGGTCATTCCTATGTGTTGGTTTTGAAACCGCTGCCAGGGTGTACATGGCCAGAACGAGACTCCATAGAATCCGGACAGCCACATGCCCCACAGCCCAAATTCTAATGTCAGACAAATTTGAATTTCATTTTTTGAATTTTTGAATCCCCCACACCTAGCCCGACCACCCACCTTAAGGTACGTCCTCTGAATTGGTTTTGAAACCGCTGCCAAGGTGTACATGGCAAGACCCCACAGAATCTGGGCAGCCACAAGCCTCACAGCTAAAATTCAAATGTCAGACAAATTTGAAGTCCAATTAAAAAATGACTTTTTGAATCTTCCGCACCAAGCCCAACCACCTCCGGGAGTCCTCTGTGGGTTCGAAACCGCTGCCAGGGTGTACATGGCAGCAAGACCCCACAGAATCTGGTCAGCCACAAGCCCCATGACTAAGATTCAAGTGTCAGACAAATTTAAATTCAAATTCAAATTCAAAAACGATTTTTTGGTTCATCCACACCAAGCCTAACCACCTACCTGAGGGGGAGTCCTCTGTGTTGGTTTCGAAACCGCTGCCAGGGTGTACATGGCCAGTTTGAGACCCCACAGAAACTGGACAGCCACATGCTACACAGCCAAAATTCAAAAGTAAAAAAAAATCGAATTAAAAAAAAAAAAAAAAAAATCTGCCACACCAAGCCCGACCACCCACCAGAGGGGGAGTCCGCTGTGGGTTCAAAACCGCTGCCAGGGTGTACATGGCCAGAATGAGACCCCATAGAATCTGGACAGCCACATATTACACAGCCCAAATTCAAATTCAAGTTTTTGAATTTTTGAATCTTCCACACCTAGCCACCCACCCACCTGAGGGGGAGTCCTCTGTGGGTTCAAAACCAGCTTCCTCTGGGCTGTCCCTCACCACTGCCAGGGTGTAAAAAGCGAGAATGAGTCCACATATCCCAGGCACCCACATGCCCCACTGCCAGCCATGAGCCTTGGCCACATAGCCTGCAAGGGGGTGGATGGGAAGGCAGGTGGGTAGTCAGGTAGGTAGGTTGGTGCTGTGGGGAAGGGATGTGGGGATGGGGTGTATAAAGCGAGAATGAGTCCACATATCCCAGGCACCCACATGCCCCACTGCCAGCCATGAGCCTTGGCCACATAGCCTGCAAGGGGGTGGATGGGAAGGCAGGTGGGTACGCAGGTAGGTAGGTTGGTGCTGTGGGGAAGGGATGTGGGGATGGGGTGTACAAAGCGAGAATGAGTCCACATATCCCAGGCACCCACATGCCCCACTGCCAGCCATAAGCCTTGGCCACATAGCCTGCAAGGGGGTGGATGGGTAGGTTGGTGGGTAAGCAGGTAGGTAGTCAGGTGGGTAGGTTGGTTGGTGGTGGGTAGGTGGGTGGGTGGGTGTGGGGATGTGGTGTGGGGATGTGGTGTGGGGATGGGGTGTACAAGGCGAAAATGAGTCAAAATATTACAAGTTTCCACATGCCTCACTGCCAGCCATGGGCTTAGGCCACATAGCCTGCAGGTAGCTACGCAGGTAGGTAGTCAGGTGGGTAGGTTGGTGGGGATGGGGTGTGGGGATGGGGTGTATAAAGCGAGAATGAGTCCACATATCCCAGGCACCCACATGCCCCACTGCCAGGCATGGGTTTAGGCCACATAGCCTGCAAGGGGGTCGATGGGAAGGCAGGTGGGTACGCAGGTAGGTATGTTGGTGCTGTGAGCAGCCCATACTGGTGCCAGCATTCCAAAGCCCCTCCCCCCCCACACCCACCCCCCCCCACACCCTACCTTCCTCTCACCTACCAACTCCCCCCCCCTCGCACCCCGTGCCCCACCTACCAAATCCCTCCCCCCCACCGTCCCGCCTATCCCCCCCCACCCCCTCCTCCCCCCCTCGCCTCTATCCCCCCCCCCCCCCCCCACACACCATCCCACTACCCCCAACCTCCTCACCCCCTCTCGCCTTCATCCCCCTGCTCCCGCATACCCCCACCTACCAACCAGCAATAGGGTGTAGAAGCCTCCCATATTTGCACCAGTATTCCAGAGCCCCCAGTAGGTGCCTACCCTCCTTGGTAGCGAACCAGGAGGTAAGTAGGATGGCCTAGGCTAGGGCACCCACGCCCTGGATGGCTCCATGTTTGAAGAAGAGTGCTGTTAGCATCCCCCCCCCCCCCCCCCCCCTTCCCTTTAGCCTCCCCTCCTCAACCCCCCTACCCCCCCCCTACCAACCAGCATGGAGTGAAGAAGCCACCCATATTGGCACCAGCCCCCCCCCCCCCCCCCCCCTTTAGCCTCCCCCTCCTCAACCCCCCTACCCCCCCCTACCACCAGCAATGGAGTGAAGAAGCCACCCATATTGGCACCAGCCCCCCCCCCCCCCCCCCCCCCCCCGTTGGCCTCCCCCTCCTCAACCCCCCTACCCCCACCTACCAACCAGCAATGGAGTGTTGAAGCCGCCCATATTGGCACCCGCATTCCCCCACCCCACCCCACCCCTCCTCCCCCCTTGCCCCCATCCCCCTCTGCCCCCCTACCCCCACCTACCAAATCCCTCCCTCCTCCTCCCACCCACCCACCACCCACCACCCTCCTCAACCCCCCTACCCCCCACCTACCAACCAGCAATGGAGTGAAGAAGCCACTCATATTGGCACCAGACCTCTACCCCCCCCTTTAGCCTCCCCCTCCTCAACCCCCCTACCCCCACCTACCAACCAGCAACGGAGTGAAGAAGCCTCCCATATTTGCACCAGCATTCCAGAGCCCCCAGTAGGTGCCGCGCTCCTTGGTAGCAAACCAGGAGGTAAGTAGGATGGCAGAGGCTGGGGCACCCACGCCCTGTATGCCGCCATTGATAAACCAGAGTGCTGTTAGCATGGCAGTGCTATGTCCGCAGAAGCCAAAGAGCAAGTTAATGATGGCCGTGATGAAGAGACCCCATCCCAGCATCTTGGTCGCTGAGAATTTAGCTCCAAGCACACCCCCAGAGAACCTGTTTAGTGAGTAGAGGAAGGTCTGAGTTTAGGCTTCGTGTCAGAGCATGTATTTAAGATGGCGGGGAGAATAGACCCCAACGCAGCATGTTTGTTGCTGAGAATCTAGTTCCAAGCCCCCCCCCCCCCCCCCCCAGAGAACCTGGATAGAGAGCAGGGGTAGGTCTGAGTTTAGACTTTGTGTGTATATAAAGCATGTATATAAGATGATGGCCCTTATGGATAGACCCCATTCCAGCATCTTTGTCGCTGAGGATCTGGCTCCAAGTACACCTCCAGGGAACCTGGGCAGAGAGCAGGGGTAGGTCTGAGTTTAGACTTTGTGTCAGAGCATGTATGTAAGATGATGGCCCTGATGGATAGACCCTGTCCCAGCATCTTGGTCGCTGAGAATCTAGCTCCAAGCACACCCCCAGAGAACCTGGGCAGAGAGCAGGGGTAGGTCTGAGTTTAGACTTTGTGTCAGAGCATGTATATAAGATGATGGCCCTGACGGATAGACCCCATTCCAGCATCTTGGTCGCTGAGGATCTGGCTCCAAGCACACCTCCAGTGAACCTGGGCAGAGAGCAGGGGTAGGCCTGAGTTTAGAATTTGTGTCAGAGCGTGTTTATAAGATGATGGCCCTGATGAATAGACCCTGCCCCAGCATCTTGGTCGCTGAGAATTTAGCTCCGAGCACCCCCCCAGAGAACCAGTACCTGTGAGAAAGCCATTTCACCCTTCCAATGTCATAGCCATGAAATCAGTTGCTAGGGATGGGACTTCTCTTCCCCCTCCCATCTCATCCCCCACCCCTATCACCCTCACCTTACTTAAAAATTATATAAGCCAATGGGAAAGCCGATGTCATTGCTCCTGTAGCATTTAAATCAGTTGCTAGGGAAGGAACACCCACCATCACAGGGGCTGGGTAGTTGAGGGAGCCCCCCCCCCCCCCCCCCCCCCCCCCCCCCCCTCCCCCAACCCCTTCCCGGTCACTCCCCCTACTTACTTGGAAATTCCATAAGCCAATGGGAAAGCCGATGTCATTGCTCCTGTAGCATTTAAAATCAGTTGCTAGGGAAGGAACAACCACCATCACAGGGGCTGGGTAGTTGAGGGAGCCCCCCCCCCCCCCCCCCCCCCCCCTCCCCCATTCCCCCTTCCCGGTCACTCCCCCTACTTACTTGGAAATTCCATAAGCCAATGGGAAAGCCGATGTCATTGCTCCTGTAGCATTTAAATCAGTTGCTAGGGAAGGAACACCCACTATTACAAGGGCTGGGTAGTTGAGGGAGCCCCCCCCCCCCCCCCCCCCCCCCCTCCCCCCCCCTCCCCCAACCCCTTCCCAGTCACTCCCCCTACTTACTTGGAAATTCCACTAGCCAATGGGAAAGCTGACGTCATTGCTCCTGTAGCATTTAAATCAGTTGCTAGGGAAGGAACACCCACCATCACAGGGGCTGGGTAGTTGAGGGAGCCCCCCCCCCCCCCCCCCCCCCCCCCCCCTCCCCCAACCCCTTCCCGGTCACTCCCCCTACTTACTTGGAAATTCCATAAGCCAATGGGAAAGCCGATGTCATTGCTCCTGTAGCATTTAAATCAGTTGCTAGGGAAGGAACACCCACCATTACAGGGGCTGGGTAGTTGAGGGAGCCCCCCCCCACCCCCCCCCACCCCCTCCCCCAACCCCTTCCCGGTCACTCCCCCTACTTACTTGGAAATTCCACTAGCCAATGGGAAAGCTGATGTCATTGCTCCTGTAGCATTTAAATCAGTTGCTAGGGAAGGAACACCCACAATCACAGGGGCTGGGTAGTTCAGGGAGCCCCCCCCCCCCCCCCCCCCTCCCCCAACCCCTTCCCGGTCACATCCCCCTACTTACTTGGAAATTCCATAAGCCAATTGGAAAGCCGATGTCATTGCTCCTGTAGCATTTAAATCAGTTGCTAGGGAAGGAACACCCACCATCACTGGGGCTGAGTAGGTGTGGGAGCCATCCCCCCCACCCACCCCCAACCACCAACCCCATCCCGGTCACCCTCTCTTCATACTTGGAAATTCCACTAGCCAATGGGAAAGCTGATGCCATCGCTCCAGTAAGGGTTAAATCAGTTACTAGGGATGGAACACCCATCATTACTGGGGTTGTGCAGGTGAGGGACCCATTTCCCCCCCCCCCCCCCTCCCCCTAACCCCATCCCGCTCACCCCCCCAGCTTATTTGGAAATTCCAGAAGCCAGGGGAAAAGGTGATGTCATTGCTCCAATAGCTGTTAAATCAGTTGCTAGGGATGGAACACCCATCATCACTGGGGATTTGTAGGTGATGAAGCCATTCCTCCCTTCCCCTGTCCCCCTTCCCTGCTCCTCTTCTTCCCTCCCCTTCTCCTCACTTGGAAATTCCATAAGCCAAAGGGAAAGCCGATGCCATTGCTCTAGTAGCAGTTAAATCAATTGCTCGTGAAGGAACGCCCACCATCACTGGGGATTTGTAGGTGATGGAACCATTCCTCCCTTCCCCTGTCCCCCGTCCCCTTACCTGCTCCTCTTCTTCCCTCCCCCCTCTCCTCACTTGGCAATTACATAAGCCAATGGGAAAGCCGATGTCATTGCCCCAATAGCTGTCAAATCAATTGCTAGGGAAGGGTCGCCCACCATCACTGGGGCTGTGTAGGTCAACGAGCCACGTGTGAAGTACAGGCCCATGTACCTGAAGTACAGGGGGTTGAATGCAGGTGGTGGTAGATTAGAGAAGTACAGACGAAGTACATGGGTTGGCAAGCAGGTGGTGGTAAGTTAGAGAAGTACATATGAAGTACAGGCCCATGTGTCTGACTCAAAGGAGTTGAGAAGCAGGTGGTGGTGGGTTATGAAAACGCCTGGTGGGGCGTGGTATTAAGGGAGCCCCGTCTTACAGCGGTACCGAACAGGCTGCTACTTTACCTGGACAAAGCTACCATGGCGCTTGACAGCGACCGCTAACACTAAAGCGCACCCGTAGGAATTCGAATCCCGCACCTGCTTGTTTCAACAAGCGCTACCATTCAGCCATTCGTCGAAACGGGATAGGTGGTGGTTGGATATGAAAGAAAGCAGCTTGACCTGGAGGTGCTGACTATTAACCTTTGCATCCTTCATGCGATTCTCTCACACAAACACACTCAAACACACCCCATCCCATCCACACTTACCCCATGACCCCCACCCACACTCTCATACATACACCAACACTCAAACACACCCCATCCCTTCCACACTTACCCCATGACCCACACCCACACTTTCATACACACACACAAACACAACACTACACACCACACACACCATTTATACTTACCTCATGACCCACACCCACACTCTCTTAACAATACCCCCCCCCCCCACACACACACACACACACACACCCCACACACACCACCACCACACACACCTTCCATACTTACCCATGACCCATGCTCATATACCCACCCACCCACACTCTCTCTCTCTCACACACACACACCATCCATACTTACCCCATGACCCACGCCCACTTTCTCACAAACACACACAAACCCCACCCTACACAAGACGCTCAGTCACTCCCTCACACCCACACACTATCTACACTTACCCCAAGACCATGCCAGAGAAGACCAGCAGGCAGCGAGTACTGAACTCAGGTAGGTAGTCCGCCACATCAATCGACATCAGAGCCATAATTCCCCGACCCACCCCTCCCCCTCCCCCCACCCCCGGAATCCTTCGGGTCGTCTCCGTTCCCCCTCACACCCCATCCCCCCACCCACAAAAATACACACCACACCACCCACACTTACCCCACACCACCCACACTTACCCCAAGACCATGCCAGAGAAGACCAGCAGGCGGCGATTACTGAACTCAGGTGGGTAGTCCGCCACATCAATCGACATCAGAGCCATAATCCCCCGACACACCCCTCCCCCTCCCCCCACCCACGGAATCCTTCGGGTCGTCTCCGTTCCCCCTCACAACCCCATCCCCCCCACCCACAAAAATACACACCACACCACCCACCCTTACCCCACACCACCCTCACTTACCCCAAGACCATGCCAGAGAAGACCAGCAGGCGGCGATTACTGAACTCAGGTGGGTAGTCCGCAGCATCAATCGACATCAGTGGTAGGATCTTCCCCTCCCCGGAATCATTCGATCCGTCTCCGTTTGAGGGAAAGGGAGAGGGCATGTGGGATATCGCACCAGCAAAAGGGGAGGTCAGACCGTCCTCTTTCTTCTGCTTGGGAGGAGGGGGGAGGGGAAGGCGAGGGGAGGGAAGATAATTAAAGCGCGGAGCCTTGGCCTTGGCTGGGTCTTCACTCTTTAGGTAGAGGGAGGGGAAGGGAGGGAGGGGGTGGGGGGTGGGGGGAGGGAGAGAGGAGAAGGAGGTGGGAGGGATGGTAGGGGGTTGAGGGGGGGAGGGGGGGGGTGGGGGGTGGTGATGGATCGAAGCGTGAGAAAGAGGGGTGCAGGTAGGGGAAGTGGAGTGGTGTGTTTTGTTTTGGGTGAGGCGGTTGTAGACGATAGTCGACATGCCTTGGGCACAAAGTGGGGGGGGAATAGGAGAAAGAGGGGGGAGGGGGGGCAGACTGTTATTTGCGGGGTAGTGGTAAAGCGTTGTGAATATCAGTGTCAGGTCATCTGTCAGAGCCCTCTTTGAGTTGGGGGAAATATAGCAGGTCTTGATTGTGTGAGGTTGGCAAGCAGATGTGGCGTACAGAGGTGGCAAGTAGATGTGGTATACAGAGGTGGCAGGTGGAGTTAGTCTAGACTGTCTGCGGTGGGTTGGAAAGCAGAGGTGGCGTACAGAGGTGGCAAGTAAAGTTAGTCTATGCTGTGTGAGGTGGGTTGGCAAGCAGATGTGGTATACAGAGGTGGCAAGTAGATGTGGTATCCAGAGGTGGCAGGTGGAGTTAGTCTAGACTGTGTGAGATTGGCAAGCAGATGTGGTATACATAGGTGGCAAGTAGATGTGGTATACAGAGGTGGCAAGTGGAGTTAGTCTAGACTGTGTGAGGTTGGCAAGCAGAGGTGGCGTATAGAGGTGGCAAGTGGAGTGGGTCTAGACTGTTTGAGGTTGGCATGCAGAGGTTGGCATACAGAGGTGGCAAGTGGAGAGGGTCTAGACTGTCTGAGGTGGCATACAGAGTCAACAAGTGGAGTTAAGCTAGACTGTAAGAGGTTGGGCAAGTCCCTTAAACATGTTTACTGATTATTTTGGGGGCTCTGCGTAGCAGCTTCCAGGCAGCTCCTTTCTCTGGCAGTCTTATCAACATTACAGGGACACACACTCTTATGCCTTCACAACTTCGAATTGCAAGCTCTATCTGTGTTCTTAGTTCAGAGCATGCGATTGGTGAACAATTAAGAGACACGGTGCTGAATCAACTATATGCGTATTCAGATATATTAGTTTGTTTTCGTTTGTTTGTCTGTGTATTTGTTTGTTTGTTTGTACTGATGTTATCATGTTTGTATGTTAGTTTGTTTTTGTTTGTTTATTTGTTTGTTTGTTATTATTTATGTTATTTTGTCTGTGTGTTTGCTTTTGTTTGTTTATCTGTGTATTTGCTTGTTTCTTTGTTCCCTTGTAACTTGTTTGTTCGCTTGTCAATCAGTCAGGCAGGCAGGCAGGCAGGCAGGCAGGCAGCTAAGTAATTAAGTAATTCACGTAGTCAGTTTGCCACTCAGTTAGAAAGCTCGGTAGTACATATTATCCGAAGTACGGCAAGACAGTTATGTGGGCAATCAACATGTTTCATTCTTTCGGTTTCGGTTAGCTCATATGTAGTACATGTTATCCTAAGTACGGCAAGACAGTAATGTGGGCAATCAACATGTTTCGTTCTTTCGGTTTCATTCTTTCGGTTTCATTCTTTCGGTTTCGTTCTTTCGGTTTCCAGAGTTGTTAGTCTCAATACATTTGTTTTCAAATTGGAATGGTTTTTTCTAGCTGTACGGTTGTAGGCAGAGTGTTAATGGCTTGTATAGCTTTTTATAGCATTTTAGGGCCATTTAGGGCACATACGAATAAAAACGTTAAAAACTTTTAGTTGGGCCAAAACGGGGTCAATAGTAGCGATGGCTATATACAGCATGGGGGAAATCCCTGGCTAGTCTCCATGCAATTGTTTAAACTGTTTTTAGTCTCCATACAATTGTTTTTCCATTCCTATCCAAAATAATCAAATCCAATATAATCTCGTCAAATCCAATGCAGTTCAATTAAATCTCTCTCCTCAGGTTTGAATGCCCCAGTCATCACAGCATTCATCCACCTTTCACAAACAACTTCAATCCAAACCACTCCACACCACTCCACACCAAACTGCTCCACTTCAAACCACACCACTCTAATCCACACAACACCAGTCCACTCCAAATCACTCCACTCTGCTCAAGTCCACTCCTAACCAAACCAATCCACTCCCCTCCACTCTTAAACACCAACACGATAATGCATTATGACTTCTTAGTGATTGTGGTGGCAGCAGACCACACCACTCAACTTATCTTGATAGGCTTGTCTCCCTCCTGAGGTTTGACTGCCCCAGCCATTACAGCACTCAACCACCTTTCACAAACAACTCCACTCCACTCCTGACCACCAACCTGATAATGCATTATGAGTTTTTAGTGGTTGTGGTGAAGGTAAACCACACCACTCAACTTATCTTGTTGGGCTTGTCTCCCTCCTCAGGTTTGACTGCCCCAGCCATAACAGCATTCAACCACCTTTCACAAACGACTCCACTCCACTCCTGACCACCTACCCGATAATGCATTATGAGTTTTTAGTGGTTGTGGTGGAGGTAAACCACACCACTCAACTTATCTTGTTGGGCTTGTCTTCCTCCTCAGGTTTGACTGCCCCAGCCATAACAGCATTCAACCACCTTTCACAAACAACTCCACTCCACTTCTGACCACCAACCCGATAATGCATTATGAGTTTTTAGTGGTTGTGGTGGAGGTAAACCACACCACTCAACTTATCTTGTTGGGCTTGTCTCCCTCCTCAGGTTTGACTGCCCCAGCCATAACAGCATTCAACCACCTTTCACAAACGACTCCACTCCACTCCTGACCACCTACCCGATAAAGCGTTATGAGTTTTTAGTGGTTGTGGTGGAGGTAAACCACACCACTCAACTGACCTTGTTAGGCTTATCACCCTCCTCGGGCTTGTCTGCCCCACGAGCTGCACCTGTTTGAAAGGGCATTCTGCATTGCAAATAAAGAGAGATAGGGTGGTGTGAATGAGGGTGTGGAATAGGGGAGAGAGGAGGGGTGAAGGGGGGAGGGGGTTCCCTGCAGCTAGTGATGATGATGATGATGATGATGATGATGATGATGATGATGATGATGATGATGATGGTGATGATGATGGTGATGATGATGATGATGATGATGATGATGATGGTGATGATGATGATGATGATGATGATGATGGTGATGATGATAGTGATTTTTTGTCTCTTCATAACTCTTCAAGCTTACGGTTATGACAACCCGAAACTTCTCCAATCCGCGACCCCGCGCTTGCTTTTCTATCTAATACCATAACTAGGTTTCTCCGCATCACGCTTTCGTCGTAGAACAAGGGTTGCGCACCTTCGGATGTGGCTCGTCAAATGCCGCACGGTCGGCACATTGCACCGCGACCGCGCTAGGTAAAACTGAGAGGTTGGTTTGATCGAGAACCGGTTTTGGAAAACCTGCATCGTGGATGATTGATGCGACAGCCAGCTAATGCCGAGTGCGAGTATCTAGGGAAGGGGAAAGGGGAGGGGATAGGAAGCTAGCTAGGGCTGACAGGAAGGAAAGAAGACAAGAAGAAGAAGTCGATGAAAGCGTGGTGCCCAAACTGGTCAGGGCTACCAATCGTTGAGAAGTGAACTGTGAACTCCCGCTTGAAGTCCTCCTCTAGCCCACCCTCTACCAACGCCTGTTGCATCTGTAGCTCAGCTCTCTTCTGCCACCGCGCTCCGGAGCCATAAGTTGCTCGATTGTCTGCTGCTGCCTGCGCTTCCCTCCGCGCTCGCAGTACCTCTGATCTCCACCTTAGCCATATAACCAATTTCCGCTCCAGTATTGCCATTATGGAGCGTACTCGACTCATCTTCGCCTCCTCCCTCGCTGCCGCTCTTGCTTCTGCTCGACAGGTTACCCTAATTCTCTCCGCCTCCATCGCCACCTTCGCTGCCGCCCTAATATCTGCCGTCCTAATAGCTGCCGCCCTGTACAGTACTCCAGCAGGGTACTTGAGGTCCACCTCAGCCTTGGCCTTCGCAGTTAAGGGGAAGTTCAAGTCACGCCCAAGCATGTAGAATATCCTGTTTTGCAAGGGGCAAACAAGCTTACTTGCACAGCTGGCGCTTCAATTTATCAGCACTGATGGTGCTTGAACTTATCAGCACTGATTGTGTTTTGAATTTTTCATCACCGAATGTGCTTGAATTTATATGCACTAATGGAACTCGATAGTGAGCTCAATAGTATTTTAATTTATACGCACAAAAGGTGCTACATTTTATTGGCACTGGTGGTGCTTGAATTTATCAGCACTTAGTTTGAATCTATCATAACTGGTGTTGCTTGAACTTATCAGCACTGGGTAGTTCTGAATTTATCAGGCACATAGTTGTTTTGTACTGATCAAATAACAAAATTAAATTGAGTGGGCATTGTTTAACGGTACATCAGCACTGATTTGTGACAAAGATGTTGCTATGGTGATTGGATGCAACAATTCTCGATACGTAGGTTAGGCTTAAGGAGTGCAACTCTACACTGGGCTAATAATGAAGGTGAGGCAGCTTGCTGCAGGAGGTACTAAAGTGTGAGAGTGTGCTATCCTGTTTGAAGCAGCATATTCATAGCATTTGTACTGATTGAAGAGGAAGATCTTTGTTGCAACAGCAATCAATTGTTAATATTTGACAGAGTGTGCCACAGACATTTAGTTGTGCTACTCGTGGGGAATGATCCAACCACTCTAAACACTGAGGAAGGACCTGGCCAAACCTGTGCAACATGGGATTTCCAGTAAAAAATTTAGTCAATATTGAAGTTCAATATTTCCAGTCTATATTTCCAGTCAATATTGAAGTTCAATATTTAAGTTCAATATTTCCAGTCAATATGTTCAGTCAATATTGCTCAGTGACGTCTGATTATCTTTAATAATATCAGAGAACCTATCGAGGTCATTGATGGGTGATCAGGTATGCCGCACTCCAAACTGTGCTCAGTTCGTAGACACATCTAGCACTATGACAAGTGTAAGTAAAAGTAGGTTTGAAGGTTTATTGGTCTGGCACTGATTACATTACATTACATTACATTACATGTTAAAGTCTACTTGACACCGCGAGGGTGTATGAGACTCTGTGCTTTAAACAAAAAGAAAAAGCACCCACAAAGCAAAAAACCCCATTACATCAGGGGTGTGTCGAGGACAAACAAACCAAACTCCCAACCACCGTTTTGGTGGCGTAGGTATTAAACCCCTTAGAGCCGGACCCAGATCTCAACCACTTACAGTGGCGGAGGTAAGAAGCTAACAAATGAGAAGTCACAAGAAGAAGAAAAAAAGGGATGATAAATTACGGTGCCACTAAGCAGTCCAGGGCTTCCTGTCTTGCTCTTCTACAAGTAGAAAGATAGTCGGCTAGGTTGCTCCAAAAAGACTTAGTGCCATTTCCATTCATAAAGGTTCTGAATGTGGAATCGCAGAATTCCACATTCCATACGGTTAAGTTGGTATCCTCATGGACATGCCTATAAATATCTGTAAACAGCTTCTGGTAGCGGAGGCGAATATCATTATAAAAAGGGCACTCAAACATATGCATTTCATCCTCAGGTTTTTGGAACCCACACATTTGACAGTGTCTCATTGAGCGAGGGATGTGTGCTCTATCCACCACCCTCATTCTTTCTGTGTTCAGCCAATGGGAACTGATGACAGCTTTGGATGAATACTTTTACATCTGCTGATACATTGGGCCAGAACATTGTTATTCTAAGCAAGTCTTCTGTCTTATCTCGTCCCATATGTCCAGCATATTTTGGCTTTACCAAGGAAGGCTTACCAAGGAAGGCTAAGTCAAGTACAGTATTTAACAGGCACTGAGTTTGCAACAGCATAATCGCAATCTCACTTGTCCGTTGCCCTAGCTGCTTCCTCAGCGGTGTTGAACTTTCTGTTTCTGGTGCACTGCGGCAAATACAGCAATCATTTTTCAGGTAGATTTCAGATATGATCTATTAAGTGCTTCGCTAGGCTTCGCACCCTCTAAAATGGGAAGAAGAAGTGCCGCGAATGCCATATCTCTCCTGCCCTCCACAGCCCATTCCGCCTCGGTAAAGCATACTTTCCCATAATACGCGCCAGTCTTTGGGTTTTTGATTACGCAAGGAAATCCATTATTGATGTGCTTCATGTGCTCTCTGCCCTGTCTGATCACTTCAGAGAATAAATATTTAGCTGCAGCTTCGCAAGTGAAAATTCAACGTCCTACATTGTGTAATAAAGGATTTGGAATTTCGAATTCACAGCTAGAGTCCATAATCGTGGGGTTTGCCTTTCGACTATAGAAGGAGCTACAAGGTAGTTGCTCGATCACATAGATATTTTCTATCTCAATATCCGTCTATCTCAATATCCGTCTATCCCTCTAATTATTGTTTAGAAAGGCCGAGTCGCTTGTTTAGAAATTGGGCACCAGATATATGTACCAAATGGAGGTGGTGTAGAAAAACAGCGGAATTTGTAGTGCCACAGACGGTCAAGTCCCACACACTTAGATACCTTTCTACCACGGTAAGGTATCAACGGCCTTGCAAAGCCAGCCAATCCAGCCAGCAGGAAAGCCCTCCTTTCTTGAGGATATGCCGGGTTGCCGACCTCGAGCTCCTTGGTCTGTGGGGGGAAGTGTTTTTATTAGCCAGCTAGATATTTGTCTGGAGCAACATCACATTGGATCAATTTTCCGGAAAGCTGGAAATAATGCAAAGGCAAGGCGAACCAGGTATGTTCTAGGATAAATTACCTGGTATCAGGAACGCCAAACATAGAATGGGCGTTCCTGCTTCCGAACGGATTTCCAATCTTACGATCACTTTTTGGGGGTCTTTTGATGCTTTCCAAATGCAATCTTACGATAGAAATCGTAAGATTGTAGTCAATTTTGACAAAATATGCTTGAAATGAGCTTGAAAGACGGAGAAACGTACAGATTGCGAATGTTACAACGTTGAAATGCCATATTTTGTAACAAAAGGTGTTAACATCAACTCGTGTCTTACAATTATAATTGTAAGAAATAAAGGGAAAGCGGACGGTTATAAGTCGGCAGGCAGAATTCAGCTTTTACATCTTACAATAAAAATCGTAAGTATAATTCATTAGTAAAAAACGGCTATGTGTCAAACATCTTACTCCTCCTCCTCCCCCCCCTCCTCGTCCTCCTCTTCCTCCTCCTTCTCCTCCTCCATGTCCCCATCCCCATCTTCCTCCTCCTCCATCTCCTCCTCCTCAGCAATGTCTGCATTGTCTCCATCCGATTGCACAGCCTCTGCCCTGGTGTCCTTCTCAATGGATTGACAAGCTAGGAGCATGCTTGTGTGGTACTTTCTCTGGATCTTCATACCCTTGGTGGGTTCGCAGCTAAATTGAAATGCGTCAATGGGAATATCGCCGTCCATGTTGCTTTTCTCCTAACCCCCACGGTAATAGGCACAAGCTTGTGGTCCATCCAATCTTCTGGCCAAGTTGGGTATTGTGTTTCAGTGTACACCAACTTCTGAGCCCCAGAGTACAAGGGCTTTAAATACACACATTCCACTTCTCCATTCACTGGTAGTGATTTGACCTCCACCACGTCCCATCCTCTCAATCCGCTAGAGTCAACCATTTGTACCTTGACCACAGCGACATGACCAACAACCAAATCAGTAGTGGGCTCGTAGGCTATTCTTCTATCCGGCTTCGTCCCTTGTGAAGAATATAAGTACAACACATCCTCCTCCTCTGGCCTTTCCATATTAGTCTCCAAAGTGTGTGCGACCTTCATAGTCTTGGCAATCTCGTTACTTGCAGGTAAAATGTCTGACACATCCATGGACAAGTCATCCAATGCTGCTATCAAGCGCTTGGCCATTGATTTCTCAGACTGTGTCAGAACACGACTGGTTGCTGACAGCTCCGATGGGAAGTCGACAAAATGTTGGTCTTTCGGGTACTCCCCAGTCACAGCATCATCTGGTTGAGTGCTCCAATAACTCTTCTCAACGTTGAAGAAATCAGTCCACCACTTATTGCTGGCTTCCCAAGTTTCACGAAGCTTCTCGGCAATATGTTTGAAGGACTGGGCATGGGATGGGCCATCGGCTGCTGGTTCATCCATCGGCTGCTGGTCATCGGCTGCTGGTTCTAGAAGGTCCTCCGCTGCGTGTCGTACACGGACATCAGCTACGGGTCGTGCACGGTCGTCACCGGCGGTTTGTACAGGACCATCGGCCATGTGGCCTGCAAGGACGTCACCTCCGGGCTTCTCGTTATGAATAGTCTTCCAGACAGCCGCCCAGTTTGCCTCGATATTCTCGAGCTCTTCAATCTTGATCTTGGGGGCTTCCTTAAATACTGTTCTGGTGTCCACCAGTGGGAAGCCTTGGAGGACGTAAATAGGTTCAGCGTCATTGTCCCACTGTCCTCTCCAAGATCCTGACTCGTCATACTCCTTGTAATAGACCCCTGCAATTGTTGGTGTGCAAACATGTATTGTATATTAGTGAATCATTTAGGACACCCATATTCCTCCCGACTATACTCGGGAGCATCCCTTGGATAATACATCCTAGGTCCTAGGTACAACTTCCTTTGTATCATTTAATTTATATTGAAGACTGTACATGTAAATCAATGAGGACATGGTGACTACAGCTAGCTTCTGCGTACGCTGTGGTGTCCTTAATCTCACGTCCCTAGAGTATTTATATTTCTTGGATGTAACAATTTCAATTTCAATTTCAATGAGGACATGGCACACCCATATTCCTCCCGAGCATAATCGGGAGCATTGTGCAGACAGTACATACACGCACGGTAGCATTTAATTTGTAAATATCAGTATATCAAGTATTCTTACCGACTCTCCCGTTGGGACCTTTCGTTATCTTGAATGCGTGTAAACGGCGATTAACTCCTTTGACGGTGCTAGTGCCATGACCGAACAACTTGTAAACGTTGTCTAGGAGGACAGCGGAGAAGTCCCCTATAGAGGTCACGACGTCTTGCCTTGTGTAAGGGCCCATTTTCTTGAATAAGTTACCAACAATGCCCATCAGATGGTCCAGGGTGTACACTTCCATGTTCTTTAACCCTTGCGAGATCACAGAGTACTTTTGGTCAAGATTGCTATGTGTGTGTCCGGGAGGGAGGAAATGGACGTACACTTCCTCAAACCAGTTCATCTCAACCAACAAGGACAAGTATGCGAACATGAAAGCGTTCTTGTTGTCCTTTGCCGCGTTGTCCATTTGCAAGAAGCAATACGGTGGAAGCTGCCCCTCTTCTTCAAGGACCCGGTTGAAGAAATGTTGGAAGCATGATATAGTCAGATTGATGGACTGCGAGTAGAATGGCAAAGCCCAATAACCAATGAAGCCTCTTCCCTGGGAGAATAATCCTGAGTTAACATAGAAGGAAACACGAAGTCAGAATATAAGCATTATTTTGTTAAGTAATCATTTCAAGTTTCAAATACTGTGTATGCTCCCGATTATGCTCGGGAGGACATGTCCTACATGCGCTGTATTTGTACTCACCCATGATGCGTGTCTTTAGAAGTTCACCTCCTGCGGTCTTCTTTGTATGTGAGAAGTGGCGTGACTGAGGAAGATTAGTCTTCTTGTTGTCCATTGCATCAGCGGATGCGTGCAAGAAGAGCTTCGGATACTGTTCAGACAGTTTTTCACGGATGTCATACCTACGCCGACCAATGGAAATCTGATTACGGTGCACAGCCTGACTCTGACGAAGTTCATCAACTGCTGGCTGAAACGTAGTGGTCAGGAGTCTGGCTCGGTACTTGACGCAGTCGTCGCACTTGGCAAAAGGCTGCCAAGTCTTTATCTTCACGTTCCACCAATGTGCATGCCATAGTTTACGCAAACTGCTGTATAATGTTCTGGGAGGAACCATGCCGTTCTTCTTCATGTCCCTAAAGACAGCTTGCTTGCTTGGAAATATGCCGCAATGTAAAAAATTCAAAGGGCGCATGACCTTAGATTTTTTCCTTCCTCTAGATCCTGGAGCATATGAAGTCTGGTGCGGCATTGACTCCCCAAACTCATCTACGAGAGATTTCATCGCAGCGTTGAAATTGTCCCTCAACACTGCGGGTGCACTCCTCTTCCTCCTCACCTTCACAGCAGGTTCAAACCTAGACAGGGTCCAATGGAACGAGGTTAGGTCGCTTATTGTTATGGATGCTCCCGATTATAATCGGGAGGGTAGAATGGATCATTATACGGTTGCCTGATGTATTGGGTTGTCCCGAGCATAATCGGGAGGAAGCAAAGTGCACTGTAACCACATGAGAATTCGGGATAACTTACTCTCTGTTGTTTTTGATCTGACCACTTATCGCAAGCCATGCATTTGAACCGATTACGGATGCAGCCTGATAAAATGACTTGCAAACGTCAACGCCCAATATCCTGAACGAGCAAAATAATCGTTAAGTTCGAGTCATAATACATTTCAAAAATCTTTAGGCGCATCAGGCGCATCAGGCGCTTCAGGCGCAAGATCAAATTATTGACAACCTACCTTTGTGAGTAACGGTTCTACACGGATGTAACAATTTCAAATTTCAAATTACAACCTACCTTGTCGACACACTCCTTGTCCCTGTCTTGCGATCCCGCTTGCTTGCCAGTGCATTCAATTCGATGTTGAACCTGACAGAGGAGGTCTTGTTGTCATTGGCAGTAAAGTACGGTGATTTGCCAGTGTGGAAAAGGGGAGAGCCTTCCGAACGCTTTTTCCGTCTCTACGATGGTGGACAGATGTATCCACACCTGATGTCGGCAGCTACAGCAGTGTTCATGGACGCTGACCACCAGATTGGAGCCGGTCGGGTCCAGCTAGAGACGGCAACAGTCAGCGCGCACCTTTACAACATGAAGGCGAAAACATTCCAGTGTGATGAAATCCGTAAGGTGCGTAGATGTTTAAAATGATAGACTACAAGTTGAAAAGTTGACGCTCCCGATCATAATCGGGAGGATGATGTGTTAAGCATGTCTTTTCACCACTTCAAAATCCATTACACATAATCCTTCCGATCACAGTCGGGAGCATCACGTTGTTCAACTTGTCTTCCAACCCATAATCTAACTGACTTGTACATATTTCGTTTACTCTTGCAGGTGCCTGGCAAACTGATCGACTTGGTGATCATCGACCCCTGTCTCACTGGCGATGAAAAGGGACCGTTGTGGCTCGTCGATGAAGACTCTTGGAGTTCGACTGATGTGATCGACATGCTGCGGAACTTATCAGGCCAGAATCGGAAGTTTGCCTCAGTGTGCCATGTGGTCGTGTACACCAACCAAGAGGAAGGCAGCAGGTTCCTTGTGGCTTTCAGAGAAGCTGGCGTGGCTGACATTCGCCTTACCCACATTACACGCATGGGGCCAGACTTCAAGACACATTCCACCAGCATCGCCATCTCTGGGATCTTGCATCAAGGTGCGGGACAAGCGGGCCCGTCCTCGAAAGCTTCCATTTCTTCTTCTGGTCTTGCCGCTGCCATCACGGTCTTCCTACCGCCTATTGACGCACAGAAAAGTGCCATTGGACGCCCCGACATTAGCGGCTGCTCGATGAGTCCCAAACAAGTTGGATACCGCAGGAGAAGTGTCGCCGAATTCCGTCACTTTGTGCGGGAGCTTAGCTCCGTTGGCAACTATGTGATGTGCATGCAAGCTGGCGATGCCTCGGGCATGCTAGCGGCTTTGCTAGAGAGGAGGAACGCCATTGGCTTGGACTGTATCACTCAGAAGCTTGGGGCTGCTGCATGGCGTTTGAACATGTTTGCAAAAACGGAGCAGGCTATTCTATCACGTCTCGAAGCCTGTACTGATGCAGATGATGAAACAAGGGTGAGGACGGCGGTACTGGTTCAGGAAGACATTGACACAGAGTTTTCGCGACAACCCTGCTGAGCCCAGTGAGGAAATGATGCAAAAGCTAGAGACGTGTCTCCAGACATATCGCGAGAAGAAAGCCGCAGATTGGCCTGAGGACGAGTTCGAGGCCTGCAAGGAGAAGGTTCTGGAAAGCTGCATCAGTGCAGAGGAACAGTAAAAGGGCTGATGAGGACCAAGAAGTTAGATTTAGCCCTCGTTGGGTTGCGTGCCAACTTGTTCCCAGAGCAAGACGAGTCAGTTAGCACATGATCTGTCAGCACTAAGTGCAGAAGTTAGCACCAAATGGACTTGTTGGCAGCAGTTCAACATTAGCATTGTGCACAAGTTTCACGAGTGTACTTGTTTGCACCATCCAACACACATTTTGAGTGATTTCAGGATTCTAGGATGGCAGGTTGCAGATTTCAGGATTTAAATTTGTGTTATGTACATAATGAGCTTATGAGGTATGAAATTATGAATAATAAGTCCTGAGTTAGGAGTTATTAGTTCTAACTTGTATAAGGTACATATAAGTTCTGAGATGTGAGTTATAAATTATGAGGTACACATAAGTACAGATTTCGGAGTCGTAAGTACTAAGTTGTAATTTTGAACTGTTGAGTGTGAGTTGTGAGATAAATAATTATGAGCAATGCGTTCAAGACTTTGTAAACAGCTTTCACCTTCCTCTTGACTGTCCTCTACAATTGATTTTGTATTCCAATACTTTCTCTCTCTCCAAACGAGCAAATCAATGTTACAATTGAAATTGAAGGGAATAGTCTCTTTCTCAGGAATACAACAAAACAATCTTACAAAATAAATTGTAAGATATTTTCGTAAAAGCCACCAAAAAAGCGAAATCAATTAATTTGCGAAAACGATCTTACAATATTTATCGTAAGATTTCAGTAAAATAAAAAATCCGTTCGGAAGCAGGAACGCCCATTATAGCGGAAGTTCTGGCATTTCTGACAACTCCCTTTCATTGTCAGCCTGACGTTGATCTCTTTGTCGCTCTTTACCTAATATATAGCTTGCGCCTGGCTCGTGCTTCCCCCTGAACGCCAGAAGGCTGGAAGACCTCGCTCGGCATACTGAAATGCTGTAGATAAATTGCTCCACGCAGGTGAGAATTTGAAATATTTGATCGAAGCCACTACCAGTAGCGCCTTCTATAATTCAAAGGCACCCCCCCCCAGCTAGGGTCTGCCGAACCTGGTGAAACTGGAAGTGCAACCGATCATCGCCGTATCGTCATTGTTAGTCTTTCTGGGCTTATTCACGCTAAGGGCGCATTTGGAGCCCAGTGCGGTGTAAGGCCTGAAGCAATCAGCAATTCAGCATTACCATACCGACATGTGCTTAGCTACCGCCTGACCGATTCAACTGGTGGGAAGCCAATCCAAGAACCGTATGATAGTCATAAATCCGTAGTCACAACGTGTCTGGCATTCCTCGTCCAAGGAGGTAGGGCTCAGCAGAAGTGGCGCTGGTTTCTTTTTAAAGCGGAACAACCGTACAAATATTGTTAATAAAAAAACAAGTCCACTTCTATTTCATTGCATTACATTACATGACATTATTACATTGCATTACATTGCATTACATTGAATTGCATTACATTGCATTACATTGCATTGCATTACATTGCCTTACATTGCCTTACATTGCCTTACATTGCCTTACATTGCATTACATTGCATTACAAAATTGCTACATTGCATTTACATTGCATTACATTGCTTACATTGGCAGTTACAGATTGCATTACATTGCATTACATTCATTACATTGCATTACATTGCATACTTGCATTAATTGCATTATATTGCCATTACATTGCAGTTAACACTGCATTACAATTGGCATTAAATTGCATACATTGCAATTACAATTGCCATTGCATTACATTGCATTGCATTACAAAAAAATGCATTAGACATTGCATTACATTGCATTACAAATGGCAATTATACATTGGCATTACATGATTGCATTGCATGCCTACATTAACAGTGCATTACATGCATACATTGCATTTACATGAATTACATGCTTCATGCATTACATTGCTTACATTGCAGACATTGCTATTACATGCCGTACATTGATTACATTGGCAATTACATTGCATACATTGCTTACAGTGCAGTACATTGCATTACATGCCTGATTACATGGCATGCAGTGCATTGCTATACATTGCATACAATGTGACATTACATGAATACATTGCATTACATTGCATACATTGCGATTACATTGCATTACATGTATACTTGCATTACTTGCATAACATTGCATTAAATGCATTACATTGCATACATGCATTGCGACATTACATTACCGTGCAACATTGCCTTACATGCATTACATTAAATACATTGCATTACATTGCATGAAATTGCAATATGTAATTGCATACATGCATTTACATGGCATGAATGCATAAACGCTTGCATGACATGCATTTACATTGCAGTACATTGCATTACATTGAACATTGACTTACATGCAATACATTGCATTACATTGCATTAAATTGCATTACATTGCATTTACATTGCATTACATGCATTACATTGCATTTACATTGCCTACATTGCATTACATTGCCTTTACAGTGCATTAGCATTGCAACATTGAACATTACATTGCATTACATTGCATACATTGCATTACATTGCATTACATTGCATTACATTGCATTACATTGCATTACATTGCATTACATGCATTACATGCATTACATTACATTACAGGATTACATGGCATACATTGCATTCAGTACATTGCATTAAATCGAATTCCTTGCATTCCAGTGCATTACATTGCATTACATTGCCATTACCATTGCATTACATTGCATTAAATTGCATTACATTGCCTACATTGCATTTACATCGCTTACATTGGCATACATGCATTACATTGCATACATTGCATTACAGGCATTACATTGCATTACATTGCATTACATGCATTACATTGCATTACATTGCATTACATTGCATTACATTGCATTACATTGCATTACATTGCATTACATTGCATTACATTGCATTACATTGCATTACATTGCATTACATTACATTATTACATTACATTATTACATTACATTATTACATTACATTGCATTACATTGCATTGCATGCATAATGCATTGCAGCTATTGCAATGCCATTACATTGCCATACATTGCATTACATTGCATACATGATTCATTTGTGCAATTACATTGAACATGATTGCATACATGCATTTACATTGCATTACATTGCAACATGCATTACATTGCTTACATGTGCATACATTGATACAGGCAATACATGCATAAATTGCCTTACATTGCATTAGCATGCATTACATTGCATTACATGCATCACATGTCATGCATTACATTGCATCCATGCATTACATGCATTACATTGATACATGCGTACATTGCATACATGAATTACATTGCATTACATTGCATGACAGACATTACTGCATTACAATTACATTGCATTACATGCATTACATTGCATTACATGTGCATTACATTGCATACATTGCATTACTGCATTACAGTGCATTACAGTGCATACATGCATTACATTGCATGAATTGCAGTACATTGCACATTGGCATTTAATGCATTACTGCATACATGGCATTACATTGCATTAAGTGCATTATAATTGCATATCTATTGCATTAAAGGACATACATGCTACTACATGCATTACTTGCATTACATTGCATTACATGCCTTACATTGCATTACATGCATTAATTGCATTACATGGCATACATTGCATTACATTGCCTTTAATGCATACATTGATTGAATTGCATTACATGCCATTACATTGCTTACATTGCATTCATGCACTACATTGCATACATGCATTACATGCATTACATTACATACATTGCATTACATGCATTACATGGCATTCCTATACATTAAACATTAAATATTCAGAAATGCCATTACATTGCATTACATTGCATTACATTGCATTACATTGCATTACATTGCATTACATTGCATTACATTGCATTACATTGCATTACATCTGCAGTACATTGCATACATGCATTACTTGAATTACATGCTACATTGCATTTACCTGCCATTTACAATGCATTACATTGCTACTAACATTGCATTAATGGCTTACATGCAGACATTACATTACATGCTTAAATTGCGATTACATGCATTACATTAATTATTACATTACAGTATTACATTACATTGAAATACATTGCATTACATGCACTACATTGCATTAACAGCAGTTGATTACATTACATTGCAATTAATGCATTAATGGCATTACATTGCATCCCATGATGACATGCATTACATTGCATTACATTGCATTACATTGCATTACATTGCATTACATTGCATTACATTACATTATTACATTACATTATTACATGACATTGCATTGCATTACATTGCATTACATTGCATGACAGGTGCATTACATTGCATACATGACATGCATTTAATTGCATTGCATGCATTCATTGCTTACATTGCATACATTTGCATACTTGCATGACATGCATTAACAGTGCATTACATGCATGACATTGCACTAGCATTGCCATTAACATGCCATAAATTGCATTACATTGCATTACATTGTGCATTACATTGCATTACATTGCCATTTACATTGCATTACGCATTACATGCCTTACAGGCATTAATTGCATTACATGGCTACATTGCATACATGATTACATTAACATTATACATACATTATTACATGACATATTGACATTGACATTGCATTACATTGCATTGACATTGCTATTAATGCATTGCATGATTGCAAGCATACATTTCATTACATGCTAATTGCATTAATTGCGAACATTTGCGTTACATGCATAATTGCATTGCATACATTGCATTACTTGCATTACATGCCTTACAGTGATTACAGATGCAAGTACATTGCATTACATTGCATTACATGCATACAGTGCAAAACATTGCGAATTGCATTACATTGCATGACATTGCTATACATTGCATTACCTTGCATACATGCTTAACGATTGCATTACAGGCATACATGCATTACATTGCCAGTACATTGATACATTGCATTACATTGATTAATTGCATTACATTGCATTACCATAGGCATACATGCATTTTACATTACATGCATACATTGCATGACATTGCAT